>JBCEWE010000523.1:0-527500 GCA_039877035.1 Silurus lanzhouensis | reverse complement strand
AGCGATTGATAATATAATACTTCTGATCCATTCTTAAGTAATAACCTATCCATTGTTACAATTTGAACACCACCCTAACTAACTAGCATAACATTTCCGGGGGGGGCGTGGCCACTGCGGTTATCATACGCTAATCCCCTCTACTAAGAAATCCTGGTCGTATCCTGTATATTTGACTTTTCCGAGTTTCAGTTTCATGACTGAAGATGGAAAAGAGCGAGTGCTTTGCAAGTGTTTTCTTTTTTCAGCCTAAAGCAGTGACTTTCAGCAGGACCTGGTGACTTTAATGTGGGCGTGTCCAGAGAATTATTTGACTTTAATCAAATTCAGAGCAATAGGAGTGAAGACATGAACACGTCCTGATCTTTTGGTCAAAATTGGAACGTTAGTTGCACCAACCGATGATGAGTTACTACGCCACCCAGATGTTAGAAGCCTGCTGATGACTTTATACTACAATGACTGGCTACCTGCACCGTTTGAACGTAGCATACATTTTTCGCCAGATGTTTTCATACAGATGGACAAGATTTGAGACAAAACTTGAGTTTGCATAGTGATTTGTGAATATGGTACTCTACTGCCCTCTCTGTTTACGGACATTATTGCACTAATATGGCTACAAAAACACCACTGGAGACTATGGCCAGCTGTTTTGTTTAAACAGATGCATGGTTTGTCTCCTGAAGCCTTCAGAGCCATTAAAATTCCTCATACACGACACAAACACAGCCATGTTTTATCGTTTCATATCATGATATTCAAATCCTGTTGAAGTAATGTAATGTAAATAACTGCTACAGATTTATTGGAGTCCTTTTGTGTGAGAACAACACAACAAACACAAACACACCACGATGCGCTGGTGTGGCCATAAATGTGTTTCAGGATCTGATAAGGAAATGACATCATGGTGTGAGCTGTAATTGTATAAATGCGAGGCGTTAATGCCTTCTGGAAAAATGCCAAATGGCAACATGGTTGAACTTCAAACAATTTAATAACACAAATATGTGGTGCAGGAAATAAAATAACTTGACAGTTCCAGTAAAACAATAGAAAAATCTATTAGAAATGACAAATTTCAGATCCTTCTACAAAATTAACCCCGCATCATCAAATACATAAAAAAGTGTTAAATGAGCAAACTGATATAAACCCACGGGTTTAAACATTTTCTCAGAAAATTGAGCATCAGAATCACTGAGCCGCTCGCAGCATGTACTCAGGGGCTACTCAATAACGAGCCGGCCCTTAGTTGTGTACATGATAACGTTCATTATCGTTTAAGGCTGCTGTGCTGGGTCATGTTACCAAAAAAACTGGCCAATCATATTTGTTGAGCCATTTATAGCATCGTAGCATGTCTGTAGGGGGTTAGCACAATCTACCATGCAAAGATTTTGGTTTACGTCCAACCCTTCATGCCATCATGGCCCATACTGTAGCTCCAGGCCTGTCCTGGGGCCAGACTGCTTCACTATGCTGTTTAGTTCAGTAGCTGTGTGGTTTGGGACACAGCCCTCAGACATTGGTGTGGTCGGTCTGGGATTTCCCATTGAATACTTTGACTCCCAAAAGCGCAGAGGGATAACAAACAACCTGAAAGCGGCCGCCGTATGAAACGAGCGAGTCCGACAAGATGGCGTGAATGCTTAGCGGAAACTCGGGTGTTTAAAGACCCTCTCGGGAACGGCAGAGTATGCGTGAGAACGCCGGGTTTGCAAACACAGACCAAACCCATCCTTCAGTGTTTCAGAGGAAGTGCTGATTGGACGGAATGCAAGAATAGGAAGAAAAAAAAAGCAGAGCCGGCCAGACTTAGTCGGAATGAATCAGACGTTTTTTGTGTCCTGCTTTCGGGGCAGTCATCGCTGACACATCTGCAAACGTTCTGACACAACACGAGACGAGGAGACGCGTTAAAACATGCTGTCAGTGCTTCTGTATTAATGCTTGCAAACATGAGGACTTTATACACACACACACACACACACACACACACAGAGCGCCTTTTTACTGCCTCGTAAAAGCATTCGGACCCTCATTGTCAGGGCGCTGTTCATGCACAGAGCGCTCTTTGATAAAAAAGAAGGCTGTGTGGGGGAGGGGATTTATATCTCGGTCCCCACAAACTCACAGTCCTGCCTTTGTCCAAGTCCTTAGAAGTTAGAATCCGTGCATTAGGGTCTAGCATTAATTCACTGCTTAATAATGGCCTCAATGCCAGGTCTTCATAAAGCTAACAAGAAAAACGAGTGAATGTAGGTGTGTTACAGCCGTTTGCGTGTCGTCACCTTAGAGGTGAAAGCAGAGAGTTTAACCGAACAGGTGAGGAAAAAAACAACGTCGCTTGATTGATGTATTGCATAATTAACATCATAAGAGTTCATTATAATATGTGATTAAATATAAAAAAAGGGGTGGGATTTTATTCGGCACATGATTATCATCAAATACGACTGCATCCCTAAACGTCTTCGGTAGTCAGGGTTTTTTTTTAATTTGCGTTACAATGATAATATTTTGTGTTTTACTGATAAATAAAGGACACTGCGATCTGGGAAAGCAATCAAGCATTCGAAGCTGCGATACACTGCGCTATTTATTAATACGAGCTCTTACACGTCCAACACATCGGTAATCCGATACGTCACTCGTTACTGCAGGTGCGAACCTCCCGTGTACTTCAACCAGTCATTCCAGTGTTGCCCCACCCATCAGGTGTAACTCCATCACAAGCTCCAGGTTACAGTGAGGTCCCGCTTCCTGTTGCTGAAGCCAAAGTCTAGCATCGGTCCGTCCAACTCTACTGAATCGAGCAGAGTGCAGCATTGTGAGAGTTTCTGATTAACAAGATGTAAACAGTACAACAGAAACCTGTTTGAAAATAAGCCTCGCCCCTTTTCCTATTTCACGTGCTTTTATCGGGCGATTAGGTTTTAACGTCCAGCCAATAGTTCAGCTACCAGTAATATCGATCATCGCACACGAATACAGTTAATGTGTGCTAATTAAAGTTCGAGTGAACCAGTAAAAATATCTGAAAAGCTTTAAAATATTAATATGTAGAATAATAAATCGCTGCACTTTGGTGCCACACTGTTAACATACATTTATTCTTAGTTTACTGTGAAAAGATCAAGCAGGCGTTATTTTTATGACTGCCGCTGCCACCAAGCAGTTCCAGACTCCTGGTAATATTATGATAGTAGAAGTGATCCTTATTCTGTAGTTTAAACTACGTTTTACTTGAAACCTTATAAGGGTTCCTGGCGCTGGAAGCTTTCATGCCTGCAGTTACACCAGATAAAAAAGTATTCATTCGGGGCTCCTAATTGATGAGAACGAAGACCCTCGGTCAGTAATATTGCACATCAAATTCACGTGCATGTACGTCATGTTTTCCAGCTCATCGGCATCGTCATGGACGTTTTCACCGACGTGGACATCTTCAAGGACCTCCTGGATGCCGGTTTTAAGAGAAAAGTGGCGCTGTACATCATCATCGAGCAAGCGTCCGTTCAGGACTTCCTGCAGATGTGCGACAGAGCGGGCATGCACGACGGCCACCTAAAGGTGCCACACACACACACACACACACACACACAGCCACACATTGGTTCCTTGGATCACATGACCTCTCCTGGCACTGTGTAAATGCTGCTGCTGTTCTGTGTGTTTTGTATTTTTAGGTGTGTGCATGAACATTCTGAACATGCCAGTCGTTCTCGTCCCGTGAGAGTAACGGCAATAAAAAAACAAAAGGCCTGCGAAATATTTACAAGAGTGAAAGATTAAATGTCTTTCACATCAATTATGTTTTTAACTTCCATCATTCGAGTCAGGGATTTCACAGGGATAAAAAAAATACGCTGTCTGGTCAAAAGTATTGGGACGCCCGACTTTTCCGCCCACACATTGTGGTTCTTGGTGCAAATTTGGAGGCACACAGTTGCACAGGACGCCTTTGGATGTGGCGGCATGAATTTTTTTTCTTTACTTGAACCAGGAGACCCAAACCTGTTCCAGCATGACAATGCACAAAGACAGCTCACTGAAGATCTGCTTTCCAGGGGTTGGAGGATTGGAAGATCTCCGGCTATAGCGCTCCAGCCCTTTTGAAAAGGAACGGATGTGACTGATTACTGCACCCCAGGCCTCCACACTTCCTCACCTAAATCACAAACACCCTTGTGGCTTCACAAATCTCCACAATCTCCAGACTGTAAGCCATGACCAATTACTCCATGATGCTTCCAGCACCTTGCTTCACATTAGCAATGGTGATCAAACCTTTGCATTGCACCAGGTCATTGGCTCCACCCTTAATTCAGACCATAGTGCACTTTAAATCCCCCACAAAACGTCACTACCACCAGCAGGCTTCTCAGTCACGGATGTTTGAATGTAGCATGGAGAGAAGCTGTAAGGTTGGATCTGGAGTTCACTAAGCTTGTTTTTTTTCTTTGTCTCCTGCTGCGTTCAGTATCTCCGGGTTCGCTGCACCGGAGGCTCCGAGTTCCACACGCGTTCGTCTAAGAAAGTGCAAGGCGTACTGAGCCAGAAGTTCATGTTCGTGGATGGAGATCGCGCAGTCTCAGGATCCTACAGGTGTGTGTGCATGAGCGCAGTGTGCCATGTATAGGTTTGTCGCTCAGAGCATAAATATCCATCTTCATAAATCCTAGCTATAGGCCTCTGGTTATGGGGGGTGGGGGGTGGGGGGTTTCTTTAGGAAGATGGCAGTGAGCGATCATCGAGCCACACCTGCTTTTCAGTGTGTGAGTAGTAAAATGTTGAGCAGTAAAATGTCCTACAGGTGCATATTTACTGCAGCCGGTTTCATTTCATATGCAAACTGTAATTAAGGGATTAACTTCAATCCAGATCAGTTCTGAAGTCGTTCACATTTGCGCGTTTAACTTTAGGTACTTAACGATTTTATAGCATACTAACGCAATAATGTTTTTTTTTTATCCATTTACAGTTACGTTTAATGTTGTGGAATCTCTGAGGCTGTACAGTCCCAAGTTTCTTTCCTTTAGTTAATACCAAACTTGTCATGTTACCGAGGAACCATAAAGTGCAAAGTCGTTCCCAGAGCGCTGACCTTGCAGATTCCCTTCTTTATTATTTAGTATCTTTTTTGGGTCATCTTGTAGCGTCTACCACTAAATGATACCACTTTAAAAACAAGATATATATAATATAATATAGTCAGGAATCAGGGTCAGAGCTTCTGCTGTAGAAAACTAATCAACAAACCGTCACGGCCAATCAGATTTACTGTAGAATAAACAATATCATATTCATTGTAATAACACACTAAGTGTTTCCCCCCATAAAAGCACCGGCATGAACTTCTCTTTATTGCAACCTATTCAGATAGAATTAGTTTGAACTAACGACTTGGTTCAACTGAGGTAGGGCGGAGTATTATAACTGGAGTATCTAATTTCTTGTCAGTAAAGTTTATAGACTTTGCAGTCCGACACCTGCAAAGATTATAGTGTCTTTTATCTCTCACAAAATGAGCTGTCAGGTAACCCAAGGCAATTCATTGTGAACTGATGTGTTAGGTTGTTAGCTTGTTTGGTGTGTTTGTTTTTATATAGAAATGAATGCACTTAGGGCTTTAACTTGTGTGGACAAAATCCCTGCTATTAGCGTTTATAATAATTGCCAAAAAAATAACTGTTTGCATTGCACAAGGGCTGCTTTTACAGGATGACTAATAATTCAAAACCATTAAAACAGAAATCCAGCAGCAGAAATTGGGATTATTATGTAGTAATAATAAGTAAAAGTTTTTTATAGTGATAGAATGATGTTTTGTGAATGTAAACATAAATGTAAATACAAATGCATAAAAAAACACTTTGGAGCATGGTGTTATTAGAAAATAACAGCACATACTGTTAATGCTTGTGTTTGTTCAGACTAATGAATGATAAGTGAACGATAAAAACTAACAAGAATATCGTTAATCAGTTGGATTTAATCGAAAATCCTTTGTGTTTCAGTTTTACATGGACAGCTTCACGCTTAGACCGCAACCTCATCACGGTCCTAACTGGACAGGCAGTGGAAACCTTTGACAAGCAGTTCCGTGAGCTCTACTTAACCTCCCGTGGTGTTAACCTTTCCAAAATTCAGTTGACTAACCTCCCTGAGCCCGAGCCAGTCCCTGTCCCCGCACCAGTCACTGTGCCATCAGCGGCTGTCGCCAGGAAACTCATCAATCCTAAATATTCCTTGGTGGATACGGCAAGCCGAACCTCATCGGACAAAGCCCCGAGCCCGAAGGACAGCTCGCAGAATCCCCTGCCTCGGCTGGTTAAGCGCCATCGGGAGGTAATTGATGATATGCCCAAACACCCGGGGCTCATCGGGTTACCAAAGGCAGAGCTCATTCGCTACCTGCCCACATGGCCCGAACCAGATCCACCCAGTGACGTCATTGGTTTCATCAACATTCGGGACACAAGCAAGCCGCTGCAGTCGCACTTGATGCGCTCGCAGCGGTTTGAAACATCCCAGGCCATTCGTTTTAAAGACCCTTTTACTGCTCCACCGGAAGAGCCGCTGCCTGAAAAGGCAAGTCCACGTGTTAAAGGTACCCACACCTTAATAACAAACGCACCAAACCCCCATGAGGAACCAGTGGCTAAACCAAATGTTCCCTCAGAGGACAAGTTGTCAACTGCCCCCCCGGACACTGTAAAACCTGACAACTCTGTTTTGCTTACTAAACAAACGCAGCCTCTTCAGGACAAAGCTCAGACAAACGAACTTCCACCGGGACCTCCTGTGCCAAAGCCACGCACCCTTCAGCTGGTAATGACCCCAGGTGATGGACCTGAAAATGTCCAAGTCAGCGTGGTCAGGAGAAGTGAAATGAAGCCTAATGAGAATTCCAGCTCGGGCGAGTATGGGGAAGCACTTGAGACACCGAGTTCAGCGTCCGCCGAACAGGACGCAGATAAATCTAAAGACAATGACACGGACAGTAACAGGAGTGCTGAATTGTCCCACTCGGCACAAGACGAGGGCTCGACCGCATCAGACGAGTACTACGAGTGTACAGAAACGGACCACAGCAGGCTTGTTAACGGTTCGGGCCGGGTTGGAGAGCACACCTCTGTAAACATAATGGCGCGATTCTCACAATCCATGCTGGACCTGAGGCCTGACAGAAGCTCTGATCTGGATTCTACAGACAGGAACTTGCTGAACATACATAACAGATACACAGGAAAGGTAGGTGGAAAGTGTGTGTTTGAGTAAAAATGGAAAGTGATTTTTATCAACAGTATGTGTATGTTATCTTTCTAGCCAGCCTCTATAAACTTGGGTGTGTACCAAGTATGTGCGGGTAATAGAGGTGTGTTTGTAGGCCATGTTTGCCTGTATGCTAGGAAATGTACCAGGGTGTGTCAAGGTGCGTTCCAGCAGGCTCGAACATGCTGTGAGAACTTTAATCGGTTTAAAGAAACGGACACATCTCGAACATCTGATGTGAAATTTTGCCAGGTTTAATAAGTGCCTCCAGGTAGATGTGAATCATCCATTTTGGCAGAAGTGCCAGGGTTCCAGTGAAGGAGCCCCCTGGTATCAGTATTGAGCAAGTGAAATATCAGATTTACATGTTCTACAAGCTAGCCAAGCTACAAAGTGTTAAATCAAATACATACAAGCAATAGTTGGTCTGTTTTCGTGTCATCTAACCCATGACACCTTATTTATGTGAAAATTATGCGCATTTTTGTTGGACACTTTCCATAACGGCTTCCCAGAAGGCTCGTTTGTGCAAGTCACAGCAAAATAATTGGTTTCAAGATGCCATGATTTATGATGTTTGGTAATCTTTTTTTTTTTTTTTTATATCAATTACTTAGGATTTGGAAACAAACACTAAACATTTTTATTGCTAACTTAATTTCCTACCTTAGTTACCTTGTGTTACCCCAGAGTTTCCTACCTAATGAAAATGTGATGTAGCTGGATTTTGGATTAAATTTGCCATGTTGGTTATTAAGAGTATATATTTTTCATTAATATACAATTATCTTGGCGTAATATTAGAATGAAATTTCGCTCTGCGATATCATTTTCGGTGCTGTATATGACATGTTGTGTAATACCTGGGTAGAGTGCCCTGCTGATCATGCCAGGAAGGATGATGAAGATCATTGGTAGCATTTTCAGATAGCTGGCGAAGATCGATGCTCCTTTAGCGTGGCTCAGGTTTTTTGCCGAAAGAGATCTCTGCACGATCACCTAAAGTGGCACAATATGAAGTTCATCATGCAAGTTGTACCTAAAGTGTGAGAATGTGCCCTGATTTAGCAAAAGAAACTCACAAACTATTAGCAAATCTTTGTATGTAAACATTATTTCTGTAAAAGTAATGGTATGTTGTGGTATTTGTTAAGCTACAAATTACTAAAGCATTTTGGCTACATGATTGCTACAAGCATAATTGCTATAAATTATATAGGCTTAACTCTTAGCAAAGAGTTTTGGAAATCTGAAAAATGTTAGCATAATAATTTGTTATTTCTTGTTGTCTATATCTCAACGGAAATCAACATTAGATGTATCTATGATTTAATATTTTAATTTTAGAATTATTATAATAACTTCCCTCTTCCCTCACAGGCCTATCAGCCAATCGAAATCACTTCTGTTCGTGAAGCCTACAACGGAGCCAAAGTAGTGATCGCCAAACCAGGAGCGTACCATCGCCCTCCGAAAAGTAGCACCCGTGTAATTGGAGGCCACCGGTACTGGCAGGGCAAACTGGCCACGCTGCAGCTTGATGCCGCCCGCCCCAGCCGCTCCCTCTGCAGACGGGTCCAGTCCACAGGACTCAAAACTAGCCAGTCACCAACGCAACGTGTCTGCCACAACCAATCCCCTTCACCACGCAGGAACGAGACACAGATGCCTTTAGGAATTCCTCTTTCAAAACTCTCCAGTCTCCGAAACCTCAAGGGCAGGGCTCCGGGAGTTACGGGTGACAAAAAGCTCGCACACGGACACAAGCAAAGCTAACCCTGTTTATCTGGGATACTCAGGACTGAAACAGCATCCGCTAATTTGCATTAGCATGCAACTACAACAAACCTTAAAACTTTTCTCAATCGAACGTGTGTATTCTGACACCCTGAAGTACTTTGGACCAATCACATGGTGTGGGTTGGTGGATTTCCACATCTAATCTCCAAACTGCTTTCAGAACTTCCCCGCATGTGGTACATTTGGATCTTGTTTTAAAAATGGCGGACGTGGATCAAGGAGAATGGAGGAACGCTTAACGGTGGTCTTTATCATAACTGTCACGCTACAATATTTTTCTGTTGGAATGTGTTTGCTAATGTTTGAATAGAAGTTTGGAGGAGCGAGGGCTCAACGTGAACATGGATTTACAGTTAAAAGCTTAGCATAACTAATGACTAATTCAGGCTGGACAGTCTGAGTCTCACGCACCATGTGATGGGAGTCGCTGTGAAATGAAATGGTGATGGATTTGGGATTGTGGTGGGTGAACAAGTATGTTACAAAGCAGTTTTTTGTTTAGAGACAAAAATCTAACAAAACAAAAACAGTGTTGGAATCGTATTCTGTCGTACTGCACATACGATCTCTACTTTATTCTGACCAGATTTCCTCTTTCGGGGGATCAGATTTTCTGACAGAAGTGTTAAGATTTTTTTAATGGTACTCCTCCTTGGTACAATGTATTCTTCTCAGAGCAGGAGACCTTTCCCAGCTGAGGTAATGTATCTAGTGATGTAGAAGAATAAATCAAATAAAATATTTTGAGAATGTTCATCTCCTGGTCTTTGATGTTACTTAAGATGAATCTGGTAGTACAACATTAGCGAGATTCAGAAATATCGTTTTGCTTAACCTTCTTCACAACCTAGGAAATGTTACATGTTTCTGGAGCTCAGCCATGTTGTTGAAAGTAATTAAAGCAGGGTTTTTCACCAGCAGACGTTTGTTTGTTTTGCCTGAAAGAATTTAAAGTGAGATGGAAAGTTTTACCTGGTTATTTTTTTAAGCAGATTGCTAACTATTTTCATGGTTAGCAAACCTGATTTTGTCTTATAACTACAACCTTGGCATATACTGAATAGTTTTTTCTTTCCATGGTATATATTTAGCGGCCTGATGTCACTTGTGAAAGTCAAATGATTTAACACTTTAGCTAGCATTAATCCCCAAGCTAGCAATCCTACTCCGCTAATCCTATTTAAAAACTGGTGCTGTTGTACAAGCTAAGCCTTTGTCTGATGTCTTGGTGTATATATATTTTTTGGATTGCGAAGGAGAAACTAGCATAGCATCTACTATGCTTTTTTTTTTTTTGCATGTGTGACATTAGCAATAGCCTTCTGTAACATTACCGGGACAAGTTTCTAGATAATGTTAGTCAGTAAACTAGACACTGTACCTTGGTGTAAGCTGAGATGCAAGCCATCAGGTGTTCAGAAAAGGTCAAGCCTTGATCATTATATATATATATGTGTGTGTGTGTGTGTGTGTGTGTGTGTGTGTGTGTGTGTGTGTGTGTGTTTACCTGATCAGTACACCAGTACCAGGTAGCCAGGATGGTCAATCCGAGCGTCATTCCTGGCCAGGGGAGGTCTCCATGTACCGGATCTCGGAAGAGGTGCATGGCGTCAGGCCGGGGCAAGTGGCAGGTGGTGTTGGGGATTATCTTTGAGGGTATGGCCTGGAGGTACACACTCTCTAATTTGCCATAGCCACCGATCTTGTTGAATGCTGGACCAAACAAAAAAAGTGTAGAACAGTGCAATAAATAAAAATATTTGTTCTTAGGGAATCCTGCTATTCTAATTCCACCTTCATGCACACAAAATAGGAAGCGACGGTACTGTGCAGAAGTGTAGATAAAGGTGTGCTTTTAGTCCCAGTTGCTGTGAAACCACTAAATCAGTTCTGGTGCTACCAGATCCCATTAGAAGTTACATAACCAAACTTTGACCTGTTTGCAAATAAAGTGCCATTTGATCTCAATACAAAGAACCCAGTGTCTGCATTTAAAGAAATGGAAATGGCAAAGGTTAAGCACATGAGCACACAATTCAGTCAGCAGATAAACAGAAGCAGCAGCAAAAAAAAAAAAAAAAAAAGACAAGTGTAGCACTGAAATAGCTGCAGAGGAGCCAGATGAAGTCATGGAGCAAACTGGTGACTCGGCAAATATATTATCTGTCATGATCAAAACCTTTTGACCTAACAACCCAATAATCACCATCAAAACATTGTCTATGCTGTAAAGCATGGTGGAGGTAGCAGTTTGTTGTGGGGATGCGTTCCATCAGCGGGGACTTGAAAACTAGTCGAATACAATCGCCTGTTCGGTCCATTTCAGTTCCAGTACAAAATGCATTAAAAGTTTAAGGGATGTGAAAAGGAATTGTAGGTACCGCAGTACGTTTGGCGTTAAGCTCTTAAGCAGACAGAATCTTCCAGGTTGGAGGAGTCACATCTGACTCAAATCTGTCTAAATATCTTAATCACCATCATTAGTCCTGGATATGAGCGGTATGAGTGGGAGCAGACAGGGATGGGCTCCATTCAGAAGAAAAATATGTAAGATGGATTTGTGATTTTAATTTGTTATTGCAAGCAGGAAAAAAAAGTGCAGACTGTGTAAGTGTTAGAGGGATAATGCAGTCTGGGAGGTGAGGAGTCAACTGCCAGTGCTTTATTCTAGCAGAAAGAATGGGAGCTGATGGATGTTTACTTGGCATAGTGTGTGTGTGTGTGAGGGGGTGCGTAGCATGATAACACAATGTTATCCTTTCTCCTCTATAATTATTATCTTTCCCTTCTGAAACAAACCCTTCCTTTGTTGTGTTGCTGCTAGGATCAGATCACGAGCGCTGCTGGGATTAACAAGTGTTTGAACAACCAATTGTATGACACCCGAATATGTTTGTGTACACAATATGAAAAACTAATACCATGAGTAATGAATAGAACTTGACAGGACCTGCTGTCGGCTCATAAACGACTAAATCAGACGAGGCGGGATTGCCAAAGTTCTCGTAATGTGAACCGTTTTATTTATTTGAAACCACAGAAATATGCCAAGATGCATATTTTTAAAGCAGTTAATAAAAATGCTTCACATTAAATGTTATGGAAGGAGTCTCCAGTGTTAATTTTCTTGCTAACGTCACAATGCGCGTTTCTCATTGTGTGTTTTACTGACTTCGAGAGCAAAACAGGCTGGTAAGGGAATGACTACTGTATCATCTCATGGATGTTTTGTAACATTAAATGTAAGAATGAATGGAAAATGGAAATATACATTGTATAAATTTTTTTTGTTACTTATGAATTTTGCTGGATACTGTACACGAGGAGTGAAAAAAATACCTGTTGGGTATAATATCATGTGAAAGGGTGTACAAACTTTTGCACCCCCAGAAAAAGAGGGTGAGAGGGTGAGCGGAGGGTTTCCTGGAGAGTCCCACATTCAAATATAGGCGAGAGGGTGAAGCCTATGAAGCCGCAGGGCGTCTAAGCAAACATTCATGATTCAGCTACGTGACAAAGGCGACATGACGGCACACGAACATCCGAGGACTTTGAAGATTCGCGTCGACTCGCCTCGCGCGAGAATGCAGCTCACATGAAACATTCACCAGCGTGTAAAACACCAGAAATAAATCATAAAAACACAAACCACAAAGCACAGCGAGCACGAGAGGGTGGGGTTTAACCACCAACAAACTGCGAGCTTTGTTGGATTTATTCAGGATTCTTTCAACAAAAGACGACATGAAATCAACTTTAAATCTAATGAGCGTTAAACTGTATTCAAATGTTGACGGCTGTAAACAATAAAAATGTCGTGGAACAATGGTGGCCCTTTGATCATGATGATGAATAATTGGTGGATAATAATAGCCTATGATTGGGTGTTGGACTTTTGATTCAATTTCACTTATTGGCTGTCTGGGATATTGGCATTCAGTGATTGGGTGTTGGGAATAATGATGGTGGTCAGTGATTGGGTGTTGGGAATAATGATGGTGGTCAGTGATTGGGTGTTGGGAATAATGATGGTGGTCAGTGATTGGGTGTTGGGAATAATGATGGCGGTCAGTGATTGGATGTTGGGAATAATGATGGTGGTCAGTGATTGGGTGTTGGGAATAATGATGGTGGTCAGTGATTGGGTGTTGGGAATAATGATGGCGGTCAGTGATTGGGTGTTGGGAATAATGATGGTGGTCAGTGATTGGGTGTTGGGAATAATGATGGCGGTCAGTGATTGGATGTTGGGAATAATGATGGTGGTCAGTGATTGGGTGTTGGGAATAAATATGGCGGTCAGTGATTGGGTGTTGGGAATAATGATGGTAATAAGTGATTGGGTGTTGGGAATAATTATAGCGGTCAGTGATTGGGTGTTGGGAATAATGATGGCGGTCAGTGATTGGATGTTGGGAATAGTGATGGTGAGCTATTGATTATCAAGAATAAATGTAAATTATTGATTTGTCATTAGGAATAAGGATGTCAGTGATTGGTCTTAGGGGAAAAATAGTGGTCAATGATTGGGCGTTTGGAATAATAGTAGTCAGTGATTGGTCGGTGAAAACAGTAGTCGTCTGTTATTGGTCGACAGGAACAATGCTTTTAGATTTGTCACTTGATTATTTTCTTATTTTCAATATTTGAAGACTTTAAGTATCGTTAAATAACCAGCAAAAAGTCACCAAGTCACTTTCATTTCCTGGAAAGCGCATTTATGAACATATGGAACATCTGGAAGTACTTTAAACTCAAACTACCAAACCATCACTCTGAAGAAGACTTTTCAGGGCGTAGAGATTCTGAGATATCCGACAGGTGGAGACATGTTTGGAATTTAAACAGCAAACAGGAAGTGCTGCCACTAAAGCCCAGAGGGAGCGCAAATTGCGAAGAAAAGACAGAAAAGCAACATGTGTTCTGGGAGCGTGCTGCTGATCGAGACAAATGAGAATAACAGTTTTGCTTAATGGTGCAAGTAAAAGCTTAACCGAGCGGATCTCGAGCGCTTTCCTGGTGCGGGTGTGGCGCTCCGAACAGGAAGCACGCATTCGCTCCATTTTTATACCGTGATTAAAGTGATAATCCGCAGCAGTGAAAAAAAAAAAAAGCTTTCGATTCTTTCACAACCTTTTCAGTTTTCATTTCATTCTCAAGAACATTTCCAGTCAATCAAGTCACAAGGAACTTATCAAATGCCAGCGGGAAAAACATTCTGTAAAGCCGAGAGAAAGATACGAAAAGGCTGGAAATAAACTTTACTTTCAAAACACTTTTCTGAAAGATGTCTATTTAAGGAAAGTTAATACGTGGATACAGTGATTTCACCACATCAACGTTCTGCTACCTCCTTTTTTAGACACACACACACACACACACACACACACACAATAACCATGTGATTACACCCTCACATGCTGTTTTTCCCCTGTTTTTGCCTTTTTTAAGCTTCGAGACCAGGCAGGAATAAAACAGTAAAATATACAGCAGGATTCTAAAGACATTTATCTGCTTTTAATTACACCTTATGCCCAAAAGTTTGTGGAGACCTAACCATGTGTGAACCTTCTCTCTTTTCTGGGAAGATGTGTTCGATTTGGCAGTTGCGTTTGTGGAGATTTTGTGCTCATTCAACTGCAAGGGTGTTAGTAGTGATGTATGGAGGAGAGAAAATCCGGAGGCCTGAGGTGCAGTCAGCATGAAACATTCAACCCAATTTAATATGGTTGAGGAGGCAGAGATCCATAGCAGGCCAATGAAGATCTCATGAAAATTTCATGCCACCGCATCCAGTGTGTGTGTGTGTGTGTGTGTGTGTGTGTGTGTGTGTGTGTATCTTGAACTGTGTCTGTGGCAACAGTTTGGGGAAGAACCATGTATGGCTGGAGAAGTCGGGTGTCCCAATACTTTTGGACTGGTTATTTGACTGTAATCTCTCAGACTGACCTGTTATGGTGAGAATGACTGCGCCAATGATCATGATGAAGGTCTGGAGTGTGTCGGTGTAAATCACAGCAGCTAAACCACCTGTTCAGAAAAACATCAGGACGAAATGATCAGTGTGTGTGTGTGTGTGTGTGTGTGTGTGTGTTTCTACGCACTGACTTGAACCCTGTATGGGAGTTTCCCAGACGTTATGTATATAAATGACAAAAGGATGGGCATTTAATCCGATGACAGTTGAATGAAAAAGACAATCACACTCGCGCTGCGTTCCAGTGCTTTTGTTCACACGTCCTGACTGACTGCAGACTCGGAAGTTTTAGTTTGTTTAGTTCATAAGTAGAGGAGTGAGAGAGAGAGAGAGAGAGAGAGAGAGAGAGAGAGAGAGAGAGAGAGAGAGAGAAGTGTACATTTTCACTGAGTCATGAAGTGTATCTCAGTATGCAAATTAGCTAGCTAACAACTGCTCCATCATGTAGCTAGCTACCAAATATACACTGAGATACACTGAGTACTAATAAACACTAGATGTAAAATGTAAAGTGTTAAAGACCTTCTGATCAGTAACCCACTATCTTTAACCATCAGGCTCCCTTTTTAAGATCATTTGTAAAAATGTAGGTCAGTAAACAAAAGTAAATCCTGGTTATGCACAATAAAGTCAGAAACAAATTAAAACAAAGTCAACACCTGGATTTAACCAAACAATTAGATCAGAGCCTCCTATTGGAGAATTACTGCATGGGTGATTATGTTTCAGCTGGCAACAAGCGATTTAACCCCAAACTGATGCCGTGAGCAGCTTCTCATTTCTTGAACAACCATGTCAGAAGATACGTCCTGCAGTCGTGGAAAAGACGTTCACTTGTTTCAAGCAAAGAAACATCTAAGGAGATCCCTGAAACTACTCTCAGTGGGTTAAGAAATGTCCTGCGTATTATTTAGAACTGGACGGATCATGGAGAAACATCATCTTCCAGGAAGAAATGTGGTCGAAAAAAAATCTTAACCGTTTGTTGAAATGAAAGAGTAAAAAAACAACAGTAGAATTTATGACTGTGTTTAATAGTGAAAGTTAGAACATTTCCACACGCACAATGTGAAGGAAACTCATGGGATTGAGACTATATTCTGAAGGCTCCACAGCAGTTAACACTCATCAGTGCGGCTAATTGGGAAAAAGGCTTCAGTTTGCGAGGGAGCATAAAGACTGAACTCTGGAGGATTGAAAATAAAGTAAGTGAAAGTAAAAATTAACAAAATAATGTCAAAAGTTAAAACCTGTACGTAAATTTCCAATTACTGAGTAAGTGAAGTGCATTTTAGTACGTTTAAGTTAAATTAGTAGAAAGTAAATGTGAATAAAAATCTACAGAGTAAATGTTAAAGAGAACCGAGTAATTAAAGTAAAGCGTAAGTCTTGGCACCCCTCACCTGCAATAGTGTAGAATGCTGTTACCACCAACATGAGGACAGTGGAGAGGTAAAGATTCCAACCCAAACACACCTGAATAAACAGGGCTCCGGAATACAGGTCTGTCTACACACACACACACACACACACACACACACACACCCACACACACACACAATGAGATATAGATATTTATGTATGTGATACACGTTCTGTGTACATGTGCAGGTATGATGTGAGATATGTGAAGGGAGTGTGATTGTGTGTGTGTGTGTGTGTGTGTGTGTGTGTGTGTGTGTGTGTGTGTGTGTGTGTGTGTGTGTGGACACTCACTGAAATTTTGGTAAAGACGGATAACATTAGACTGAGAGCTGACAGGTACATGCGAATTCTCTCTCCACCAAACCGCCGACCCAGATACTCAGGCATTGTGACAATCTGGGAGTATGTGAAAAAGAGACGTGTGTGTGTGTGTGTGTGTGTGTGTGTGTGTGTGTGTGTGTGAGAGAGAGAGAAAGATTTAAGAATGCAGACTCATTCAATAACAAAAGAAAACATTTGTGTGTGTGTGTGTGTGTGTGTGTGTGTGTGTGTGTGTGTGTGTGTGTGTGTGTGTGTGTGTGTGTGTGTGTGTGTGTGTGTTAAAGCCTCAGACATACCCCAGAGGACACATAGACTGGGACAAAGATCCAGGCCAGGGCTAACAGTACATAGGTTGCCTAGAAAGAAGAGTTTAAGTGTGTGTTAATGTTGTAATAAGCAAACTGGCCTCTGTCGCCCCCTGGTGTTCCTACTGATAATACCATCCTGTGGGTTTACATTCAATGTTCATTTGTTATCAGAAAATAATCAACAGCACACTGGGGGCTGAAGCAGAAGTGGATTAGTTTTCAATAAAACATGTCATAAAGTGTTTCATTTTCATCTTTTACCACATCTGTAAAAGAAAAGAAAAACCTCACATTCCATTCGAACCCTGCTACAGCGATGCCTCCTGCTGCCCCGGTGCCAGCCAGGCCGATAAACAGCCCTGACCCTTCACTACTGGCGAACAGAGACGCTCCGATCTACCACACACACACACACACACACACACACACACACACACACACACACACATCAATAACACGGTACTAAAAATTCTAAAATTCCCTCTTATGCATCTCTACCAGTGTGTATGTTTTCACTAAAACTATAAATATATAAATAAATTATTACTAATAAAAGATTTTATCAATTAATTTTTAATTCATTTCTTCCTTATTTATTTGTATGTATTATATTTCTTGGTTATAAAAAAAAAATCTGGTATTCTTATAATAATTAGTACAGAAGTATAACATTTGTATTGATTTATTGAACTTATTTGACTAATTATAGCGTTCATTTATTCACAGACAGAAACATCTCTTCATTCAAGTTGTATAAAACTGACCAACAGAGCAGGAGATCACATGCTACATCGATGTGCTCCATTATTCATGGGTTTCTTTAATTATTGAATGATTGGAGAAATGAAACACAAATTCTACATTTTAACCACCAAAATAAAGCTTCACAAAATATTTATGTTGAATGAACAAACAGTGAAACCTACAGGTAATTCATTTCCCTTGTTATTATTGTGTTTACAGAATGTATTATTATTATTTAATTAAATGATCTGCTGTACTGGTCGGTGCTGTGGTGTTACTGTGCCTCACTTTAATGTGCTGTTTTGCACAAAATGTTGCTCATTTGCACTTTAAATAGTGTCTTTTTTTTTTGTGTTCATCTTTTTAACAAAATTTTCTACATTTTCTACATCAGCATTATCTGATATAACACTTGGGTCCTGGTTCTTTTGTTCTGGTTCTTTTCTGTGTACTGATTATGGAATAACAAGCAAAAGCCCACTTGACTTCACCTGAATTATTATTATTATTATTATTATTATTATTATTATTATTATTATTATTATTAATAATCTACTCAATATGGAAATACGGTTGTGAATTTGAAATTTCAGATGCCGGTTATTTCTTAACCTTCATGTATTTATATTACATTTCTGTCCACTTTCTGTTAAATGTTCTACAAAGAAAAGCTACAAAATATTAATTCTTTAAAATGTACGCGTTTGTGCGAGTATTATTTTGAAAACTACAGCACCATTAAAAACCTCCTGATTCTGAACTGGGAGCCTGTGGGGAAAATGAGAACAGAGTGGTGGATTCTTCTTCTCCAACATCACGTCCAGGAGGATTTTATTCTTCCGACACCACGACAGTTTACCCTCATAGTTTACAGAACATCAGAAATGTATAGAACGACGTGTCTTTTATTTTCCTTTCAACAACTTGATTATTAAATAATTCATAGATTTCCATTAGTGGACAAAATTCTGTGTCTCTTAGTGAAAATCCAATTATTGATTGTTTGTTCATGAATTAATTCATAAATCAAACCTTTGTTTTCTGTTAGTCGAGGTAATAATAATCTAAATACCACCATAGTTTCTCAGATATCTCCAGATCAGCAGTGTGTTTGCATCAGACAGGATAAAGTATTGGGACACCAGACTTTTATATAATTGTACTGAAGGTCTTGGGACACAGTGGCATGAAATGTTTTCCTTCACGTGAACTAGGAGACTCAAACCTGTTCCAGCGTGACTCAAAGTGCACAAAGCCAGCTAGATAATCTGCTTTCCATCGGTTGGAGTGGAAGATCTCCTGCTCTAGATGTTCCTATTGAAAACTTTTGTCATGAATGTGAACGCTGAGTGCACCCCAGGCCTCCTCACCTCACCTACATCAGTATCTGACTTTTACTAACACCCTTGCAGCGGAATGAATCTCCACAACCTCTCCACAACATCTAGTAGGAGTGAAGCTTCTGATCACAGCAAGTGTTTATTCACATCAACCAAAACAGCTGTGAAAAAAATCCCAAATATAAGAATTAAAAACATGTTTGTTTCTTACCGGCCACCAGGCCATGTCTCTGCCAGCCAGGAAGTAGCCGTTAAGAGTGTTTCTGCTTACTCTGCAAGATGACTAACACACACACACACACACACACACACACACACACACACACACACACACACACACACACATCACAAGTTTTTTCAAGATTACTCATCACTACTGAATTCAATCCATATGAGTTGAATCAACAGTTACAGCAACACTTTATTTTAATTTTCATCACTTTTGAAGAACACACACACACACACACACACACACACACACACACACACACACACACACACACACACACACAGATACTCTCTCTTACACTGACACATGTACAAATCCGACTTTCTTACCCATATTCCGACGGCCACGTTGAGCAGAAAATACGCTCCGATCACGATGATATCAGAAACGCTGAAGGACTGCGAATAAGCAAAGAACTTGGTGGTGACGTTCGACGCCATGACGCCCTGTCCACACACTCGAAGACACACACGTGAAATGGAGGGAGAGGGGGCAAAAAACAATGAAGAAGAGAGGGAGGGATACGGATGAATTGATGATTAAACGCATCAGTCTAATGAGGCGACTGTGTGCTTACATAAGAGACACTGAGAGGACGTGGTGGTCTTGTTAGATTTGGGAATTTAGCTTGTGTTACACACACACACACACACACACACACACACACACACACACACCAGGTGTTTCCCCTAATACCTAATGTGGCTGACAAAGTCGAAATAACACCTCTAGACACTCTTAACAAGGTCAATGATTGACTTAGAGTCCCTTACCCATTACACACACACACACACACACACCATTAGCATTAATCTTCCACAAGACACACAAACACGCATCATCTATTAATTCTAGGCAACAGGACACTTGCATGGAAATCAGAACATTTTTAAATACAATTTCACCATTAAGTTCTGTAAGGAACGACCGGGTTCAGGGATCTGCTGCGCATCACCTCAACTTCCTCATTAGCTGCTTTTCATTGATGTCCTCAGTTTATTGACATACACTATATGGACAAAAGGTTTGTGGACACCTGACCTGGTCTATCTGAATGTCTCATTCCACATTAAGTTCCCATTCAGTCTTCTGGGAGGTGTATAAAGTGCTTCACTCTTCTGGGAAGATGTTCTACTAGATTTTGTGGAGATTTATTCAGCCACAAAAGGTGTTAGCAAAGTCAGGTATTGACTGATGGAAGTAAGAAGGCCTGGAGTGCAGAAAGAGCAGCATATGGCTTGAATATTCAGGTATTCCAACACATTTAAGGCATATAAAATATCTAGCTATTTGGTTTTTTTTATTATAGATTTTATTTACGCAGGACGACTTTCCAGACAAAATGAAATAAAGAGACCAGGATCCATCCAGGGACCAGTCTAGTAACATTTTAGATGTTGATGTAAGTACTTTTCTCCAACCATATTGAATGCAGCAGGTGTGTTTCGTGTCTACAGTGAGATATACACCGAACATCTGATATGAGTAAGCAGGGTTGCAAGGTTTTAGCACAAAATCCTAATAAACAGACAAGAATATACCAAGGATTTGAAAAACAAGAGCCTTTTTTCTCACATAGAAAACTCACTACGGATTTTTTCAGATGGACAGACTTTTGGCCTTTTAAAATGAGAATTTTAATCCTGATCTCTGGGCCTTTTGTCTCGCATGTTGCAGCTCCTGTGTTTGACCGCTAGGCGCAGTAAAAACTTTTTAGGTAAATGAGGCCAGAAAAGCGAAAATCTTACACAGGCTGCATTTAAAAACCAAAGTTTCTGGTGAGGTAGTGAGTATAAGCTTTCTGGAATTCTCTATGTATAAAGAGAAGAAGTGGAAGAGATGCTGAACAGCTTTCTGGTGAACATTAAATGAAGCGTCTACTCGATCACCTCGATGTGAAGGAGGCGACACGCTGCACATCACCAGCAGGGGTCGCGCTGATGCAAATCCAGAGGGAAGTCAGAAAGAGGGATGCAGGAGTGATGTAGGTTAGAGCTGAGCTCAAATTAGACACGCGCTCCAATTCTGGGTGACACGTTTACATCCTTAAAGAGGTGCATCTTTTTATTTATTATAATTCAATGAAATTAAAGCTTTTGGTGTTCGATTGGCAAATAAACGTGCGTTTAATTGAATCAGTGATTAAAGCTTCTACAAAAGTGGAAGCGCGCTCGCTCACACACACACACACACACACATCACTCTCGCGGGCACGCGCGTCTTAATATTCATGTCGGGATCATGCAGGGAAACGGGGCTATTTGGTCACACCCCCCCTGCTGCAGCACCATAAATCCAAGCAATCACACACACGGGTATGCGCGCGTGCACGGGCAAATGCACGCGCGCCCGCGCGGATTACAACCTCTCCAAGCGTCCGTCCGCGCGCACATCCCATCCCACCCCATCCCATCTGCCCGGATGTTTACGTAACAACGCCGTCGCCTCAGACAGGGGTCAGAAAGCGAACTGGGCACGCGCTACGACATCTTTTTTTTTTTACTTTGCATTTTTTTTTTTGCAATAATGTCTCTTTAACCCGGAGGCGCGCGAGACATCCGTCACATTCCTTCATACTGGATTACATATAAATATATATTTTTTTCTACGTTCTGATCGCGCGACCACATGTAGCACAACCTTTTTTCCTATTTGTATTTTTTTGATTATTGGTAATAACCCCAACCCGTAGCCGCGGCCGCCCCCCACAGTCCTGACACCGAGTCTCCCCGGTGATGGAGTACGCGGGTGGAGCGACCGGAGCGCTGCCGTGGCGGTGGCCGAGCCCTCGCGCGAGGATGCTCTGGATGTAGAGGACGCCGCGCTCCTGTGTGTGAGTGTGTGTGTGTATGCACGCGCGTGTGCGGGAATAAAATATGGGGAAAGATCAGGAACTATTGCAGGCGGTGAAGACTGAGGACCTGCTCACGGTGCAGAGGCTACTGCAGAGACCCAAACAGGGCAAATCCAGTGAGTGGTTTCACTCACACACACACACACACACACACACACACACACACACACACACACACACACACACACCCTTACAGGCCATGAGGCACGCATGTGCGTTTTTACAGCTGTATTTAAATATATCACGTGCACGTTGACGGACCATCGAAAGCGTCGAAGAAATGAGCGTCAGATTTCGTCTCAATTTGCTGAATTCAGTACAGTGCTGAATCTGACACAGTACTAAATTTATTAGTGCTGAATTGATTAGTGCTGAATTTTAGTGCTGAATTCATTACAGTGCTGAATTGATTTTAGTGCTGAATTGATTTTAGTGCTGAATTGATTACAGTGCTGAATTGATTTTAGTGCTGAATTGATTTTAGTGCTGAATTGATTACAGTGCTGAATTTTAGTGCTGAATTGATTTTAGTGCTGAATTGATTTTAGTGCTGAATTGATTACAGTGCTGAATTGATTACAGTGCTGAATTGATTTTAGTGCTGAATTGATTTTAGTGCTGAATTGATTACAGTGCTGAATTGATTACAGTGCTGAATTTTAGTGCTGAATTGATTTTAGTGCTGAATTGATTTTAGTGCTGAATTGATTTTAGTGCTGAATTCATTACAGTGCTGAATTTATTACAGTGCTAAAATAATTATTGTTAAATGTATTAAAGTACTAAATTAGCTGTTTACAGTTGTGTACTTTACAGTATCAGATCCAGAATTCCAGTATTGTATTATTGGTTAATGTGATTATAGTTTTGAGTTATTACAGTCTTAAAGTTCGAGTTTTTTTTTTTTTTTTTACTGAGTTGAGATGAGTTATTGCTTACAGTTGAGAATGATTAGTTACACTGTTGAACTGTTATAGTTATTGGTTAAGAGTGGTAAATTATTAGGTACAGTGTTAAATCATTGGTTAAAGTGGTAAACATTTGTACATCACTCAGGACAAGAGCGTCTGCTAAATGCCTTAAAAATAAACTCTTGGTTTCAGTGTTGTTACTGTATTGAATTATTTGGTACAGTGTTGAATTGTTAGTATTGATATATTGGGTACATTTTTTTAAACTCTGATTAATACCCGTTAATTCAACACTAATGTTGAGTTGTTTGTTACAGTTGCAAATAATTGGTTGCGTTGTTGGTATATTAGTCACAGTGTTAAATGATTAAATACAGTTGTAAATTATAAAAATACCCGTTATTGATTACGGTACTTAGATATTAGTTAGTGTTGAGTTACTGGTAAGTGCTGAGTTTTTTGGTACTGTGTTGAATGAATGGTTAATGTTGAGTTGTATTTATCCGCTCCCACTGTGTTTATTTCAGTCTTTCTGTACTATCTTACGTTTTACTCAACTACATATGGTTCTGATCAGCGCTTGGTGCATCTACTGACCACCAACATACAGTTCAGAGTCAGTTCAACAGCAATCAGAACATTTAGTGAGGAATAAATGATGAAGAAACTCCAGAATAGACCTCATTACAGCACCCTTGTGTGTGGTTTATGACATTTAAGTAGTTAAAAAGGTTTCGTGTTCATAATAATTGTAATTGAAATCAGTGTTTGAGTCATTAATATCATTCTATTAATAAATCAGTGTGCTGAGAGTCACATTCGAGTCTTTACACAAACTGAGGTGATTAATTAAAGAGTCTTGTGATAAAAATAAGAATAAAAAACAGTTATAATAAATCAGTACTTTGGATACTTAAGTACTTTTAAAGGCAAAAACATTTGTACTTTTTCTCAAGTGAAAGTTTAAAGGGATAATTTTACTTTACTGGAGTCGCATTGTATGAGTTTATCTTTACTTTAACTCAGGAACAGGGTTTGGCTTCTTCATCCTTTTATGGTACTGAACTGGTACTTAGTGTTTCCGTGTTTCGGTACTGAATTGGTACTTAATCTTATATTTTTAAGTCTAAACACCTCCACACCGTTAATTTTTCAAAATTCACCACTTTTGTGACTTGTGTTGGTCCAGATAGAGGGGGGATGTGGCGGCAGGAAGGGGATTATGGGTAAGAAAGCACCAGATGTCCATCGTAATGAACTGTATGAGGAAGGGGGGAGAGAGAGAGAGAGAGAGAGAGAGAGAGAGAGAGAGAGAGAGAGAGAGAGAGAGAGAAACTAAGAGCGATAGATAAAGATTTCTTTAAAAATAAATCTTATTTTTAAAATTGGTTTTATTTTTTTATTTTCTTTAGTCATGTTTATTAATGCACACACTGTTCAAACAGATTACACAAACATGCTCAAAATCAAGTGCGCACACACACACACACACACACACACACACACACACACACACACACACACACACACACGCATGTCTATAATTGAAATACAATTACTACCTCCAGTGCCGGGTAACATCCCAGGTGGTAGCAGAAATTACTTCCTGCCATGAAAGGAGGAGCTGCTAGAAATGGAAGCAGGGCATTCTGTGTGTGTGTGTGTGTGTGTGTAAGGCAGCCCTGCTTAAAAAGCTCATCTCTGACACGTGAAAAATCAGTGTCACCTTGTGGAGTTATGGAAAGGTCAGTCTTGATTAGTAAACAGAAGCGAACACGTGTTCGAGAGCGACGTCGTAATTCACAGGAAATCGATTTACTAGAAAAAGTCAGTGTTGGGATTAGAAAGAAGTGTGTGTGTGTGTGTGTGTGTGTGTGTGTCCGCCTGTTTAACATTACTGGAAGGAGTCTCCAGTGTTAGTGTCTTGTAACAGTCGGAGGTAAAGCTGTAACACTTCGCTGATTGCTGATGAACATCGTTTGTACTGAAAAATAATCTGAATGTATGTTTAATGTTAATTATTTTAATTAAGTAATAAAACACTGAGTTTTGCTGATAAAAGAAAATAATCAGCAACAGGGAGGTGTGATGTTACATCAGAAGTTTCACATCTGGATGCGGTTTGTTCCATCACAGCAAATTATCTAAAAACAACTTTGAATGTTTTAATGTTTAAATAACGACATTTTTATGTGCTTATTGTCTTCATTTAAACTAAACTGAGCTTCAGCACCAAAAATATTGGGACACCTGAATTTCCTGCCATATGTGGTTCTTTTCACACTTTTGGAGGCTAGGAGATCATGTTCCAGCATGGTGCACAACGCCAGCTCCATGAAGATCTGCTTTTCATAGGTTGGAAGATGTGAAACATCTCCTGCTATAGAGCTCCAACCCTATTGAATAATGATGAATGTGAACGCTGACTCTGTCTCAGGCCTTCTCACCTCACCTACATCAATACTGTATGAGACTGAATGAATCTCCACAAATTTTGATAAAATCTACTGGAACATCTTCTCAGAAGAGCAAATGGAGACTCCATGTGGAATGGGAAGATCAGAAAGGAAAACGCACAGCAAGCTCAGCATGTCAGGTGTCCGCAAACTTTTGGCGTAAATACAGTGTAACGTTTCTAATGAAGTGGGTGTGAGTCGACGCCCCGATGTGTGTTGGAATGATTCACTGCCAATTTGTAAAAAAAAAAACCCAGAAGTTTAAATATGAAATACTTTATAAATATACAGACTCGTGCCCTCGGACATGCAGGGACTCTCACATACACACTTCCAGCCATTTTTATTTGCTTTGGTCCTGATTAAATATCAGTTTTCAATAAAGAAAAATAAAAATGACATTTTATTCTGCACCTGCTTTAAAACTCGTCTATTTTCTGCATCACCTGATTTTTTTTTAATTCTTTTTGTAAAACTGTAAATAAAAGAATGGATTTTACTCAGGACAGGATTTTACTGCTCCTCATGTGGATTTCCTTCATCAGCATGTATCTGTTTGTCTAAGTGCATCCTCTCAGGGCCTTTGCACTGTCTGTCTGTTTGTGTGTGTGTGTGTGTGTGTGTGTGTGTGTGTACGTGTGTGTGTGTGTGTGTGTGTGTACAGAGAGATGGACAATCCAGAGCAAGCAAAAAAAGAGTGCATGTCAGAACACATCAATTCAACAAGCCATGAAACATCAATGCATGAGAGAGAGAGAGAGAGAGAGAGAGAGAGAGAGAGAGAGAGAGAGAGAGAGAGAGAGAGAGAAAGGGGGAGAGAAAGATAAAGAAAGGGAGAGAAAGATAAAGAAAGGGAGAGAAAGAGGGGGGGGGGGGGTACCGGGGGAAATCTATCCAGTAAAATTTTTTTCAAGTTAACAAATTCATTTAAAAATTTCAATTAAAAAAAAACTGTTCTTAAAAAAATATTTAGAAAAAGGAAATGTTGCTGATAATTGTACAATTTGTATTCATGCATGTTTATATAATTAACATTATGGAATGATTTAGATCATGTTTAAATAACAGCACATTTCTTTTTAGCAAATTACTACTTTATACCTATTTAAACAATTTGTTTCCTAGTCAACAGACACCTGAGCATAAGATTGCTGTGTTCTTCATCCTGAACATCCCGTTCCACAATTAGTCTCCATTTACCGTTAGAACGAGGTCCACGCTTCTGTGAAGATGTTCCACTAGATGTTGTGGAGATTCATTCAGCCATAAGGGTGTTAGTAAAGTCAGGTGGTGATGTAGGTGAGGAAGTGAGGAGGTCTGGGGTGCAGTCAGTGTTCATATTCATTGTAGAGGGTTGGAGCTCTATAGCAGGAGATCTTCCACATCTTTTAAATCATGTAAAGCAGATCCTAATGGAGAATACATCTCAGGGTTGTGCTTCATTTCTCTGACTACATTTGTTTATAATTTATTATTATGTTTTTTGATTATTATTACCCTGTTTATGCAGGGTGCCAATACTTTGTAGTGGACTGGTGTGGTGATGTGTGTGAGGTGTGTGTGTGTGTGTGTGTGTGTGAGTGATGTAACTGGGTGAGTGATCTGAGTAAGGAGAGAAATTGGCTTGGCTCTCTGTTGTCACACACACTCGGCATGAAATCAACACGTGCGTCACGTATGAGGTCAGAGAGAGAGACACACACACACACACACACACACACACACACACACACACACACACACACACACACACACACACACACACTCTCTCTCTTGCGCGGTCTCCTTAGGCAGTTGTAAATAGGCCCTCATTAAATGTGTGTATTTGAATATAGAAAGTCTAAAATAATTCAAATGCAAAAGTAAAAAAAATCAATCAATAAATAGATAAACAAATAAATAATGTTAAAAATAAAAATTTAAAATTAAAAATTTTATATATCGTATAGAATTATTAATAATAATAATAATAACATCTAATATTAAATGTTAATCTGTTTTTATTTAATGTAAAACATAAAAGCAAGAAAGAAACATGCAAAAAAAAAGAAAAAGGATGAAAAGTAGACAGATGGAAAAAAAAAAGAATAAAAAAAGAAGACGACAAATTAGAGAAGAAATAAGAGAGACAAAACATCAAAAAGAAAGAAAGAAAGAAATTAAAGCATGGAAGGGAAGAAAGAAGGAAGGATGGGGTTAAGAAAGAAAAAGTTAAGTATCAAATAAAAAGCAAAGCAGAAAAAGAACAACTTGAATAAAAGGAAAAGTAAAATGGAAGAATTGTAGAAGGAAAGGTGGAAATGGATGTGATGATTATGAGAGAAAAAAGCGAGAGGTCCTGCCCAGTCTTCCTCCACATCACACAGCTCATCATTTTATCTGGGGGGGGGGTGTGTGTGTGTGTGTGTTTGTGTGTGTGTGTGTGTGTGTTACAGCACTTGTCCCAGATTGTCCCACAGACGAGAGATTAAACACGTCTTTAGATAAAAGCAGATGTGGGACACGGTAGAAACCGAACGCTGGATTCTGATCAGGAGCACAGATTTATAACACGCCCCCTTTTTAATTCCTTAGCGTTTCTATAGCAACGGCTCCTTTACAGGGACGTGCGGGTGAATGGTCCTTTAAAGGAGATTTTATGGAAGGAGTCTCCAGTGTCTGCACTTTAGAGCGAGAGGGGGCGTGTCCACTGTATCCTGTCCCTGTTGCTATAGAAACAGCTATGGACCACAGTCAGATCTGCTCTAATGGAAAATGAGTTTAGAGCCAAACCTCAGATCAGGATTCTGACCTGCATCCCATCCTTCTGATCCTCCTCCTCCTCCTCCTCATCATAATCAACATCCTTATTTTCATCATAAATCAACATCTGCATCCTCCTCCTCATCATCCTAATCAAGATTCTCCTCATCATTATCATAATCAACATCCTCCTCATCATCATAATCAAGATTCTCATCCTCCTCCTCCTCATCCTCCTCACTTTCATCATTAATCAACATCATCATCATCCTCCTCATCATCATCATCAACATCCTCCTCATCATCATCTTATGATAATCACCACCATCGTACTCAACATCATCCTTATCACCACAATCATCATTGTCATGATGAAGGTCAAGGTTTCCATGGAAACCGTCTCCTAGAAACATGTAGTGATATAAATGTGAATAATTCATCATGTCTGACTGTTTCACAGACGCTTCCTGCCGAGGGTGCATGTGTTCACGTGTGTGTGTGTGTGTGTGTGTACTTTCCTTTCCTATTTCTACCACTGACTCCACCTATGTTGATGTCTTAGGTGGTGTGTGTGTGTGTATTTCTCTCACCTCAGTACATGTGTAAGTGTGTAACTGAAGATATTTATATATATTGATGTAATACTTTTAAACATATTTAAAGCTTGTAATTATCTACTGAATGCACACAAACAATACGACATCCTTCTTTAACCAAATATTCCATTAATTACATATTCCTCCAATCTTCTTTCCTCCACACACACACACACACACACACACACACACACACCCACCCTCTCACTCACAATTTCAGTCTCGCACTCCCTCGGAGAAAGCCGCCATCTGGACCACTCTCATTCTGCGAGCAAACACTCGCACACTCACACTCACACACACACACACACACACACACACACACACACACACACACACACACACACACACACACACACACACAGAGCAAATTTGGCATGCTGTGTTCACATCTGGAGACTGGAGTGATTGGGAACGGAATCTGATTCTTAAATATGAAATGCCGTTCTGTTCTGGACCATCGGGCGTTTTTACTCAAACGGAATTGTTAAGAGTGTGTGTGTGTGTGTGTGTGTGTGTGTGTGTGTGAATACATGATGCCAGGTTCCTGCATGTGACATTAATAGAAAGCTCCACCTGATGCTGTAGGATTCCCTCGAGTAGCTAGGAGTAGTAGCTAAAGACACACATCATCTGGATGTTATAAAACTGAACATTCTGTTTTTATTTCCTAAAAATTGTTTCCTGATTATTGATAAATTACTATATTAATACTAAAATATGAAAAGCACTGGATCAGCATTTTAGACTCGCACTCCTCTAAATCATTTATTCATCTTAGCGCCCTCTAGTGATGATGATGTAGAACATCTTCCCAGAAGAGTGAAGGTTATAATTGTAAATGGGCAGGAAATGTGGAATGGGATGTTCAGGTTTCCACTTCTAAAAAGTCCAACACTGCAGAATACCATGTGCTGCTCTTCAAATAACAATAAATATCTGCCATTGTTTATATTGTGTGCTGAGAGTTAATTGAAGTTATGAGATACTAAATCGAGGTCATGAAATTATATTGTGTGCAGTTTTGAGATTTTTCTGAATAAAGTTTCTACAGGTCAAAGGACAAACTGACCTGCAGAAGCCACAGCTCACATGAGATTCAGCAGCTCAGATTAGTTTACCGTTTACTGAAATCTCGTCTTTGACTTTTTCTTCCTTGTTTCCCTGATTCAGAGCTTCTGGGTTCGGCCAAGCGGATCAATGTGAATTTTCAGGACACAGACGGGTAAGTTCATTTTGAACGAGTCGTCGCAAAGTGAGTAGTTTATTTTCGAATGAGCACATCAAAAACAAACCAAAAAAAGAGAAGTTCACCTCTCGACTCTTCTAGTCCAAGTTGTTTGTTCTTTTTTTCACGTGACTCCTACAGGGAGTGCAGAATTATTAGGCAAGTTGTATTTTTGAGGATTAATTTCATTTGAGGATTTAATTTGAACAACAACCATGTTCTCAATGAACACAAAAAACTCATTAATATCAAAGCTGAATATTTCTGGAAGTAGTTTTTAGTTTTAGCTATTTTAGGGGGATATCTGTGTATTTGTGGATTTAGAGAAGGCGTACGACAGGGTGCCAAGAGAGGAGTTGTGGTATTGTATGAGGAAGTCAGGTGTGTCAGAGAAGTATGTAAGGGTGGTGCAGGACATGTATGAGGACAGTGTGACGGCAGTAAAGTGTGCAGTAGGTACGACAGACTGGTTTAGAGTGAAGGTTGGACTGCATCAAGGATCGGCCCTGAGCCCTTTCCTGTTTGCAGTGGTGATGGACAGGTTGACGGACGAGGTCAGACAGGAGTCTCCCTGGACTATGATGTTTGCGGATGATATTGTGATTTGTTGTGAGAGTAGGGAGCAGGTTGAGAAGAGCCTGGAGAGGTGGAGATATGCGCTGGAGAGAAGGGGAATGAAACTCAGTAGGAGTAAGACAGAATACATGTGTGTGAATGAGAGGGAGGGCAGTGGAGTGGTGTGGTTGCAGGGAGAAGAGCTTCAGAAGGTGGAGGAATTCAGGTACCTGGGGTCAACAGTGCAAAGTAATGGAGAGTGTGTTAGAGAAGTGAAGAAAAGAGTGCAGGCAGGGTGGAGTGGGTGGAGAAGAGTGACAGGAGTGATTTGTGATAGTAGGGTATCTGCAAAATTGAAAGGGAAAGTTTATAGGACTGTGGTGAGACCTGCAATGTTGTATGGTTTAGAGACAGTGGCATTGAGTAAAAGACAGGAGGTGGAGCTGGAGGTAGCAGAGCTGAAGATGTTGAGGTTTTCGTTGGGAGTGACGAGGATGGACAAGATTAGAAATTAGTTTATTAGAGGGACAGCGCATGTAGGATGTTTTGGTGACAAGGTGAGGGAGGCGAGATTGAGATGGTTTGGACATGTGCAGAGGAGGGACATGAATTATATTGGTAGTAGAATGCTGAGGATGGAGCCACCAGGTAGGAGGAAAAGAGGAAGGCCAAGAAGGAGGTTTATGGATGTGTTGAGGGAAGACATGCAGGTAGTTGGTGTAAAAGAGGCAGATGTAGAGGACAGGGTGGTATGGAGACGGATGATCCGCTGTGGCGACCCCTAATGGGAGCAGCCGAAAGAAGAAGAAGAAGGGGGATATCTGTGTGTGCAGGTGACTATTACTGTGCATAATTATTAGGCAACTTAACAAAAAACAAATTTATACCCATTTCAATTATTTATTTCTACCAGTGAAACCAATATAACATCTCAACATTCACAAATATACATTTCTGACATTCAAAAACCAAACAAAAACAAATCAGTGACCAATATAGCCACCTTTCTTTGCAAGGACACTCAAAAGCCTGCCATCCATGGATTCTGTCAGTGTTTTGATCTGTTCACCATCAACATTGCGTGCAGCAGCAACCACAGCCTCCCAGACACTGTTCAGAGAGGTGTACTGTTTTCCCTCCTTGTAAATCGCACATTTGATGATGGACCACAGGTTCTCAATGGGGTTCAGATCAGGTGAACAAGGAGGCCATATCATTCGATTTTCTTCTTTTATACCCTTTCTTGCCAGCCACGCTGTGGAGTACTTGGACGTGTGTGATGGAGCATTGTCCTGCATGAAAATCATGTTTTTCTTGAAGGATGCAGACTTCTTCCTGTACCACTGCTTGAAGAAGGTGTCTTCCAGAAACTGGCAGTAGGACTGGGAGTTCAGCTTGACTCCATCCTCAACCCGAAAAGGCCCCACAAGCTCATCTTTGATGATACCAGCCCAAACCAGTACTCCACCTCCACCTTGCTGGCGTCTGAGTCGGACTGGAGCTCTCTGCCCTTTACCAATCCAGCCACGGGCCCATCCATCTGGCCCATCAAGACTCACTCTCATTTCATCAGTCCATAAAACCTTAGAAAAATCAGTCTTGAGATATTTCTTGGCCCAGTCTTGACGTTTCAGCTTGTGTGTCTTGTTCAGTGGTGGTCGACTTTCTGCCTTTCTTACCTTGGCCATGTCTCTGAGTATTGCACACCTTGTGCTTTTGGGCACTCCAGTGATGTTGCAGCTCTGAAATATGGCCAAACTGGTGGCAAGTGGCATCTTGGCAGCTGCACGCTTGACTTTTCTCAGTTCACGGGCAGTTATTTTGCGCCTTGGTTTTTCCACACGCTTCTTGCGACCCTGTTGACTATTTTGAATGAAACGCTTGATTGTTCGATGATCACGCTTCAGAAGCTTGGCTATTTTAGGACTGCTGCATCCCTCTGCAATATATCTCACTATTTTTGACTTTTCTGAGCCTGTCAAGTCCTTCTTTTGACCCATTTTGCCAAAGGAAAGGAAGTTGCCTAATAATTATGCACACCTGATATAGGGTGTTGATGTCATTAGACCACACCCCTTCTCATTACAGAGATGCACATCACCTAATATGCTTAATTGGTAGTAGGCTTTCCAGCCTATACAGCTTGGAGTAAGACAACATGCATAACGAGGATGATGTGGTCAAAATACTCATTTGCCTAATAATTCTGCACTCCCTGTATATGTATTATGCAGTTAAATACACATATATAAAGTATTGAAACTACAGTTAAAGTTGATGTATGTAGATGTGTTGAGGATCTGATTATTAATAGTGTATCATTCTTATTTCTGATCAAAGAAATGAAATAAACTAAATGACAAAAACTAAAAAGTCACTAAAATGATCCAATCTCCACATCACTACTAATCCATTTATCATCAGTCCTAGTGCTCTGTGTGTAGTGGGCGGGGTCTAGTAGAAGAAACCACACCCACCCGGATAGAACCATTTGATTATAGTGTATAGATCAATCAGGTGGAATTTTTCTTCATTTATTGGACGAATGGAGGCAAAGTAAAGGAATAACATGAATACGTGCCTCCTGCAGCAGAAGAGACAATTTTTCTAATGATTATTATTATTGATATTAACTCAACATTTGACAATAAAGATTATTTTTACATAGTTTGTTTTTTTCTCAAAAAAAACCAAAAAATAAAAAATTGCTTACTGGTTGCAGTGTTTCAATTTTCTAGTGTCTGAAGATTTGATGCCTAACGTACAAACCTCATCGAAATCATTCGTGATCTGAGCAGACCTGCATGTCCGAGCTTGTAGCTGAACATAAAAAAAAGCAGCGTTGGTCTTTTCAAAGCGCGAGATAATTAAGTGCAACACTTCGCATGTGAAAATTACATTTCCTTCCTGAGAAGTGGACCGGCACAATGAACGCGAGTGTGCGCTCGTCTGGTTCGAACAGCAAATAGACATTTTTATAAATAATAATAATACTAATACTAATAATAACTTTAAAAAAAAGCATGTTGCATTAAAAAACCCTGCTGAAGAAAGCGTTTCATTGAGATTTGCCAATTTTGGAAAATCATCTACTCTGGAGCAGTGACTTCATTTTGCTACATAATAAGTGGGTAATGGGCTAATGAATGAAAGTAGGATGTACAGTGTGTGTGTGTGTGTGTGTGTGTGTGTGTGTGTGTGTTTCTTGCTAATGGAAGTAGGTCAGAGTCTGGTGCTCAGTTTGTTTGAGGAAAAGAACAAAAAACTCTGTACAAAAAAATTGTAAAATTTCATTTGTTGGGGAAGAAAATAATTGTGTCACATTGCAGATTCTCGGCTCTTCATCATGCTGCTTTAAACGGTAATGTAGAGCTGATCGCACTGCTGCTCGAGTCCCAAGCCGTCGTTGATATCAAAGATCAGAAAGGTGAAAGCAATGGACACACACACAGACACACACACACACACACACACACACTCTGTTTACGACCTCTCCTTCTCCTCATCAGGGATGCGGCCGCTGCACTACGCTGCCTGGCAAGGAAAATGCGAACCAATGAAAATGCTGCTAAAGGCGGGATCTTCGGTCAACAGCCAATCAGATGAGGGACAGATTCCGCTGCACCTCTCATCCCAACACGGCCATTACGATGGAGTAAGTACTCAGCGTATGTGTGTAAAAATGTGTGCCCCCCCCCTCATTAAAGAGAAGGACATTATTTTTATATAATGCAAATGTTACTATGTGAGTACATGCATAACTCAGACTCTGTAAATAAAAGTGCACAATATTACAAGGGGCGTTCAAATCCAACCAGAACTTTCAATGTTGAAAGTATAAAAATGGATGCTGGCATGGCGGCACTACACGCAGTAGTAAGTGGTTAGTGTGCATTACCAATCCAGAGGTCAGGAGACACCATTAATCAAAAGGTCAAGGAACAGTGTTGCTGCTTAATGAAACAGCTTGTGGTGAAGTTTCTTGCTATAACTAAGGCATAAAAGCTGTGGATAGCTATAGAAGACTTCAAGAAGAAGACATCTGAATGTGTAAAAGGTTTAAAGGTGGCAGTCAGTCGAAAGAGTAACCATGATGTTCATATAAATAAGATATAAAAAAAAAAAGTACCCACAACGTTTATTCATGAAAAACTATCAATTTTATAAATACACAAAGAAAATATTCTCCTTAGATCAACAGTAAACCAACAGAAATTTATCCTGGAGGCAAAAGAAGCATAATAGAAAAACCTGGAAGCACATCAGAGAACAATGGTGGCCTCTAGTGGCCAAAATATGATATAACAAGCCCTGTATCAGGCGCTAATTAAGAGGCTGCTGATTAACAAGTGTGGAACCCATATTGTTTAAATAAACCCAGAATGCTCCCAATGCAACATTATACTCGACTCCAGATTAATTTAGTTCATTGTTATTTCTATATAGTTAATATTTTCTATTATTTGATAGAGTAAGATGTGTAATAAAGCATAATATCCTTTTACAGTCCATATTTTCTATCCCACAAGTGCTTGTGATTAATATTTGGGGTCCAGACACTAAAACCTGCATCTTCTGTTAAAGAAAAATCCTATGAACTGCATGATGATTACAATAAATTCTCCAATACCCACATAATACATAAACCTGCTTCTTAATAGAAGGAACTGGGGACAGCTAAGGATTGTGGTGATGTTCTTGCAGAGCGAGATGCTGTTGCAGCACCAGTCCAACCCCTGCATCAGAGATCAGGCTGGAAAAACCCCTCTGGACCTGGCCTGCGAATTTGGACGCATCTCGGTCAGTGTCTCTCAAATACCTCTGACTTTTAAGGTCATCTAAGCTGAACTAAAAGAATTCCCTGTGTGTGTGGGGGTGCTTTATAGGTCGTGCAGCTGCTTCTGAACAGCAATATGTGCGCCGCGATGTTGGAGCCGAAGCCTTCAGATCCCAACGGCATCAGCCCTCTTCACCTGGCCGCCAAAAACGGACACATCGACATCATCAAGTGAGACACAAAAGCTAAACATCTCAACCTGATATAACTGCAGTGACAGCAAATGTACCTGGCTATCATCATTAGAGGTCGAATGATAGTGGATTTTCCCGATAGCTGGTTTGGATCGTACTTGCCGATAAACGATTAAAACAACTGATAGATTTTAAAATGGATACTGGATAAAAAATTCTTTCCTCGTATATCCCAGTGATATTAGGAAGCTGGGGTCAGAGTGCACGGTTGGCCATGATCCAGCACCACTGGAGCACAGAGGGTTAAGTGCTTTGCTCAAGCGCCCTAAAAGTGGCAGCCTGGTGATACTGTGGCTTTAACCCCCAACCTTCAGATCAGTAACCCAGAGCATTAATCTTTGCGCTCCCGTCTCCCCATATAAGGACCAGAACACTAACTTTTCTTGGAGGCACATGTAACTACAAATAGGAGATGTGTTTTTTAAATAGATGCCGAAGTACAAGAGTAAAAAGCACAACAGGACATTCTGAAAGAAAAAATAATAAACTTCAGTCATGTTGTGGATCAGTTTTCTACAACATCCAACAACCTAAGAGATTTGTTTTCCCCTGCCATCAACTGCTCCTTTTCCACTACTGTAGACAGTATACCTGATTCTGTAATCCATCTGTAACTGAACACTCTCATATCCACAACAGCTGGAATACCAGTGCCTGTATGATGGCTAGCAAGTGAATAAGCGAATGAAATCTCAAAGCAGAGGCCAAATTAAAACCGATTTGAAGGCCTGAATAAAGAGGCCGTGGTTACAAATAAAGGCGTTCTATAAATAGAGTGCTGGCTAATTAGTGGTTTGTACAAGCTAGTGCTCTAAATAAATGAAAAACCCTCTCAGCTGAGTGATGCAGAAAGGGTTGAGGAAAGAGGAACAAGTAGAGTGAGGGCATGAATCTAAATAATACAGAAGAAGAACTCGTCAACTCACACTATTTGGATAAAAGAATTGTGACACCTGACTTTCCACACGTGTGGTTTATCCCCAAATTGTTAACACAAACTTAATTATGTAGGACACCTCTGGATGCAGTAACATAAAATTTTCCCTTCATCTGAACTAGGAGACCAAAGAGCACCATGATCAGGTGTCCACAAACTGGTCCATATAGTGAATGTGTGACTCGAGGTGATCTGTGACCTCATCTGCTTTAATCCCGTTTGATTTGGTGAAATGGAATGAAACAAACATGAAATGTTATCCCTCTGGTCAAATGTTCCATTAAATGCAGGGTTGCCAGGTCACAGCAAAACTCATAATAAAAATACTTTTACAAAACCTCAAATTATGAGAGTTAAAACTAGTCTTTGAGTCTTAGCCGAACAATAACCTTAATTAAAAAAAAATAACATAATTTAAGGGGTAAATAAGTCACAACTGGCAACCCTGGAAGTAACCCAGCTCCCAGTCACTCAAATGTCCTTTTGAATTCTGCATTTTCCTCCAAACACACACACTATGTTTCAGCTGAAAATTGCGAGCAGGGGTTTTGCACCATGCCTGTAGCAGTAAGCTAGCATAGTACAATCAGCATGTCGTTTCATTTGAAATGTTTCCTCCTGCCAGCTGACCCAATATAACATGCATTTTAAACTCTAAGCCAATTTTACTCAAAGATCACGGATCGAGGTATGATACCGTGCACCGTATCGTTAAACCTGGATTCAGATTCTATCTTAAATTATTCTTTGCTCTCATTCCGATAGCTGCAGGCGCAAATGCACTCGGAGGCTCAGTGGGTTTGCAGTGGATATGAGAATAAATCCTGAGCTGTGTTTGTTTTTTTGTGGTGGCGTGTGTGTGCGTTTGTGCTCGTGTGTTCCAGGTTACTAATCCAGGCTGGCATAGACATAAACCGACAGACGAAATCTGGAACGGCCCTGCACGAGGCTGCACTCTGCGGGAAAACCGACGCTGTTCGTCTTCTTTTAGACGTGAGTTTTCACATGTTTGTGTTCTTTATATTAAAACAATAGCGCTTTAGTGCCACATTTAAAAAAGTCTAAGATTACAAGATTAAATTTGTAGCAATGTGGAAATATTTTAACCGCAGCTGAAGCACGCCAGTGTTTAACTCCTTCAAATCATCATCCTCATAGTCTCTGAGAAACAACGAATCTCCTTCAAATAGCACACAGATGTAACAATCGATATCCTGCAGCCTGCACAGACGAAGAGATTTTTATATTCTGAATAAAATAAGTTTCCCACATAACCGCTGCAGCGTCCATTTACTAATAATACCAACAACAACTTCCTTATTGTTTAATATGAACCCAAAGTGGAATTTAATTCAATCCTCCAAATCCATTTTATAGCAAACAGCAACACATTTCTAGCAACTCTGTGGTTCCTCTCAAAATATTACCACTTTAATCTTGTAATTGCTAAAACATTATTCTCAAAATATTTTAACTTTATTCTTGTATTTAGGTGAGGTTTCTCAAGGTGCTATTTTTAGCCACAGTTTGTTTTTGATAAAGCTCTTGTTTCTCCTCAGAGTGGTATTAGTGCCAGTGTGAGGAACACGTACTGCCAGACGGCACTGGACATCGTAAACCAGTTCACCACCACACAGGCCAGCCGAGAGATTAAACAGATGCTGAGAGGTAAGGGTGGAGAGAGAGAGAGAGAGAGAGAGAGAGAGAGAGAGAGAGAGAGAGAGAGAGAGAGAGAATAGATTTGACTCAGTAAAACAGTATATAGTAAATTGCAGGAAGTCATTAATAATGACAAGTTTTCATCAAGAGCCCATCACTTGTGGTAGTGAAGCTACTGGTAGTATGAGTAACCCTCTTACAGCTGAGATTCAACCTCAGCACATCTTTACACAACTGTAAAGCTTTTTTCCTGAGCACTGGGCAGCACAACACCTGACCCGAAGGACCTCGACATATTAGGACATGCAGTTCCTATGGTTCCATGTGGTTCCTCCACTCGGAGCAAAAAATCACTCTAAAGAGCAACAGCATCAGCAGTGTGTCCTAGAGGGTTTCATTTCCTTTTGTATCTTTGTACCTTTATATATTTACATTTAATATTTAATAATACAAGTTTTGTATGTTATAATCATTTCCTTACATTCTCTTGAGGTTAGAAGAAGTTCAGACACTGGAGACTCCTTTCATTTATGTTAAACATGCCCTACTATTTCATTCATATATATATTCTATACAACTATAACTATTGCTACTAAACAGTAATGTATATGATCATGTATGCTATAGAAGCAGGACATTCGGTCCAATCAGCATCCAGAAATCAACCTGTAACACAATTCACGTGTACACACTGGTATACATGCCTACATCATGTTTCAAGATGCAAATAAATTAGGTTTCTACACAAAACCTTGTGTGCGTTTGTGTGTGTGCAGATGCCTCAGCAGCCATGCAAGTAAGGGCTCTCAAAGACTACTGCAACAACTACGACCTGACGAGCCTCAACATCAAAGTAGGCGACATCATCACGGTAATTACCCAGAGTGCAACACATTTAGGGAGAGAAACTCCACTGAAAATAGCCCGATGTTATGCAAGAAGAGTTTCGGAAGGTGCCTTTTTTCAGACTTGGTACACAGTGCCCTCTGGTGGATCTTTTCTAAACACCCAAATTAAAAAAGAAAACAGGCACAGTTGGTGGTAAGTAATAAGGTGATAGGATATGAATATGTATGAGAAAATGTGCGAGTGATACAAATAGTCATACAAACAAATCGAGTTGGAGTTTAGTGTGTTGCTACGTATCGCTGCAGAAGTAATCTTATTAACTCAAACCATAATCATAGAAAACAGCTTCTATACCAATTATTCAGCAGTGTAGAGAATAGCAATTGATCCAGCACACGCCCTCAGGTAAATTGTATGCAGAAAGATATAAATGTTTATGGTCTGAAAGCTAATCTAAACAAGTAACGATAGCATCATTTATATTTTTATTTTCTCATCAAATGTGTAGCTTCAGGTGACCTCTTGTAGTTAAATATTTTGTTTTTATATCTGCGTTTTATTTTCAGGTCCTGGAACAGCACTCTGATGGCCGCTGGAAAGGCTGTATCCATGACAACCGGACCGGGAACGATCGTGTCGGCTACTTCCCCTCCAACATGGTGGAGGTCATCAAGAGGGCAGGTGCGCCAGCGCGTAATCACATGACCTTCGTTGTCATGTGACCTACGCTACTGTCCTAGATCCGACTAACTCATCTGCACAACTTCAGTGTTTGTGTGTGTGTGTGTGTGTGTGTGTGTGTAAAAAATGCCTTTGATTTCTTCAAATAAATAAATAAATAAATATGGTGAATCTGGGTGTGGGAAGATACAATATAGCTTTGTGTGTGTGTGTGTGTGTGTGTGTGTGCACTCACCACCTCTTGAGCGTGCAGCACTTCCACGCAGTGATTTTAATTAGAACGGTCAGCCAGACGGGAGGAGAGAGAGAGAGATGGAAAGATGATGACGAGAGTCCATTTTTATTCAGTCGTGTCTTCATTTCCATTCTTCCTTCTTCCTCCTACTCACATTTCGCCATCATTCCATCTAAAAGCACACGTCACATCATAATGCACAAAGACACACATTCACTGTCAGGTACAGTAGAAGGACAAATTCATTAGAGGTGCTTTTTAGGGTGTCGGTCTGTTTTCTTCTGAGCTCAAATCAGAGTTTGGTTCGATTTGGATTCCTATTGCATATAATTATACAGTATAGTAACTAAAAGATGAACATGTTTTTATTAAGTGGGTGTAAATCATTCATGGAGAACATCTGAATAATGAGAGTAAATGATCATGCGCAGCAATGACTTACCTGAATTTTTAACCACTTGGTAGTTTTGAAAGACGTCCTGCTGTTATGTCTTTCGGCTTAGTTTTTGTTTCACAGGTCACTTTAGCAGCTTGCATCTTAAAACATTATGCTGAAGCTTAAAATACATGGCATATTTGGTTCAATTTCTGCAGCTGAGTTTCAGAGCCACACTGCTCTCAGTCAACTGTGCTAGAGTTTACTTGAAACTTGATTGAGACCACCTGGAGATACTTGAAATGGAGTGATTGGGTGGATGGCCTTCCTGGATCTGAACCCAAGTGATGAAAGATTATTAAACAACCCGTTTAAACACACTTGTGTGTTCTGTTTGAACTATTTTGATTTTGTGATTGTACCATCAGATTTGAAGCAAAGATGAGTTGAATTTGACATGTATTACTCGGCCCAGATTTACCTGTTAAGTTAAAACCAACGTGATCATCCCAGGTTGGCTGAGAGACTGACAATGAAGCGTCAATGAATCACAAAATGAAACAAACCCAATAAACAATTTCTCCAGAATACCAAGAGGCAGTTGTAAAAATCTGACTGGTGTAAACTCTGCACATGCTGGTGAATGCTAAATGGTGACACTGGTGGGATTTTGGAATTTGGATCTGAAGGTCATGAGTTTAAACCCCAGCCACACCAAACTGCAATTCCAGAACTCATGAGCAGCCCCATAGCAGTCTTCGTTGTATAAATGCTGTGGTAGCTGTGAGTTACTATGAATAAGGGCATCTGTCAAATTTCATCAAATTAATATAATGTTAACGCCATCAAGTTAAAGAAATTTTCAAGTACTGCTCTTCTGATATAAGAGCCAGATGTCTGCTGCAGAAGCAGTTGCAAAAGTTAAAGCTCAGGCATGAAAAGGAGATGCCATAAAAAGTGTTTTTTAAGAGCGGTTTGGACTATGTACCCCAGTGGTCAGGTCATCACGTCATGTGGCATTGCTATAAATCTCTGATGTTTTAGAGTAACCTCTTGTTAAGGTTACTATGGTGGTTAGTGGTATCCTTCATTACTACATTGGAGTAGGAATTGAGAAGCAAAGATACTGGACCAAAAAACTGCTGTTGTGTTATTAGCATGTCTCTTCAGAGATCTTGATCTGATTTATTGGCTCTGTCTGACACGCCTTTACCATTCATGGCTCACAATAAAACCTCTGGCTTGAAATTTATCATCTTCAAGTCAGAGGCCACGGTTCTTTTCCAGAATCAAGCGAGAAATTCCCATTAGATAAGGGTGGAGACCTTCACCTTTCTGAATGAGTTTAAGCATCTCAAAATTGGGTCATAAATCGGGTATGTGTCAGTCATGTCCTTCTAGAGGAAACCTTGTACAAATATAACTTGAAGCTGAACAGATTATTGTTGGCTTGAAAAGATCTGGGGATGCAAACAATTCAGGATGTGATCGAACACTCTGTCTGGGAAGAGAAGAGTGTGGAGCCTGCTGCTCCCGAGGAAAAGTGTAGGGAAATAAACAAATTCATGAAATGCCATTTTGAAACCAAAACCTCCAGTATCGCTCAGTTTGAGCTCGGAAAATAGACAAATAGTTGTGAAAAAACATTCACTTATAAATCCATGCATTTCCTCACCTTTTCTCTGTACATACATGACTCTAGAAGGCATGCTATGCTACATTTTGTTATGGTTGATTGCCATACGTGTGTCTTTTGCATCGGAATGACTGTCATTTTATCGTAGCACACATATGCGTATTTTGATTTCCTCCTCGCATGCTATTCAAAAAGCTCTATTTAATTTGTTAAGTTTTTAGGATCTGTAAAGTTTAGTGGCTAGCACTAGCTGTTTATTTTCTTGAACATGTTTTATTTTGTGTTTCCTTTTCCTGTCGTGTCGTATTGTGTCGTGTTTTTTGGTGTCATTTGTCTTATTATTTCCGTCGTGCCCAGGACCCTCTACTCAGCAGTATCTTAAGATACACATCCGTCCGCCGGCAATTTCCTCAGTTGCCATGGTGAACGGTGACTCCCACATTCTCTCTCTTCCCCTGAACTCCCTGCCCCCTATTCCCTCCCTGATCTCTTCCCATCAGCCCCTGTTCACCTCATTCGGGTATAACACACCCACCTGCAGCTCATTTGTGTTCGAACCGCCCTCCTCGCGCTCAGAAGGGCCGAAAAGAGAGACAGGTACAAACACACACATGAGTGCACACATACACACAAACATAATGGGCTTGTAACATGAATTATTCTATCAATTTCAATTCTCAGTTCTTAACCATTCGATTTTGTAATAACAAAAATGTGATTGAAGGAAATTGTTTATATGTATATGCTGTAGTAAACCTGTAGAGGGCATTTACTTTTACACGCTCACACTAATCCTATAATTATAACATGCCAAGGTCATGCTGAGGCCCCTTCCACTCAACTCTGACATCATTTGCATGTGCAAACCCCACTTTTTGCAGCAGTCCCCATGTTTTGGATTTTTTTTTAAACAATATGCCTCCGATGGTATCGGTCACTCCTTGTGAGGTGAAACTTAATAAAGTCAAAGATCTGTAACTTGAGTAGATTGAGAGTGTAGTCTTGTATAAGGGGTGGAGTTATGATTAAATATAGTGTTGTATGTGTTGCTCAGTTTGGTAATTAGCAATAAAAACGGAAACGGACTGAAAACGTCGGCAACCCTTGATCCATCCCCTCGCCAAGCACGAGCAGTTCCGATCTGACTGGGAGACGTGACTCATTTCAAGGCCTGAGTTGAAATTAATATGGAATTGAAATGCGCCATGTTTTATGCTTATGTTTAAACTTGACCTGATTGCGTGTGGTCTTTTAAACCTTTAAACTAAAGATCATACCCAATGAAAAGTCATGGTAGGTGGGCTTTAAAACTTACAATAAGGGTAGAATTAGATGCTTTTGCTAAAGGTAACCTCTAAAAGGCATAGAGCACAAGTGTGTATATATTATAATAATATATTGTAATCTATAAAGTTGTATTCTGCTCTTTGCTTCACCTAATACGATTATTTTTGTATAGAATTGTTGGCAGTGGAATACTGGGGTGTGTATAAATATTTCCATGTGTATGCATGTTTGTGTTTTTCAGGTTCACGAGGTTCTGTGTCCAGCCCCCATGGCTCCCCGACATTAAGTGGGCAGCAAAGCAGTTCCAGTGAGGAAATCTGGGTCCTGAGAAAACCTTTAGCAGGTAGAGAGATACATATACACACTGTGGACTGTATTCAAAATCAACATTTTAAGTCCAAAATTTGTTAATAATTGCATGTGGAAATTTCCCAGTGTTGAGAGTTGAATTATGCACTTGTTTTTCTGAGCTCCTGTGTTTAGTGTACAGTAGTTTATGCCTCCAAATAAAATAATGCTCATTAGTATTTGGGATATTTAGAAGTGGAGTCAAGAAAATACAAAATGGAGACAAAAGGCAAACTATGTCTTCTTTGGTTTGTTTGCTTGCATGTTAATTGTTCCTAATTTGGTCATTAGGTGCTGGCAGTACAGGGAGTCTGACCAGTGGGCGATCTTCAGTCAGTGGTCCAGCAGACAACGCTAATGCACATCTTGCGAGCTCACCAGTGCCCGCCCCAACCACCCCAACGCATTCTCCAGTGCTTAACACACATGGCGTAAATGTTCCTGGGCTGCACGCCCAAGCCGAGGGGGTAAAGGTGCGCCAAACACATGCAAACTCCAAATCTTAGAGTCTTCTAGGTGACTGTTGCTCTCATTAAAAAGGTTGCTATTGTTGTGTTGTAGCTGTTGGCCACTGTGCTGTCCCAGTCTGCCAAAGCAAAAGAACATCTCCTGGAGCAGGACCCCAGTGCAGGTATCATACAGTCCGGTCCAGACCACTGCTAGGAACTGTGTCTATTTATTAGATATATACGAGTTATAATTATTATTCAGAATTAATTTAGCGAGACCTCAGACGTAAATTAGACTCTATTAAAATGTTACACAAGCTTGAACTTCTGTTAATTTTTCTTGCGTGAAATCTGCTGGTCTGAAGCAACATTATTTTGTTGTGTACTGCAGCTTCCTCACAACTTACCCAGAGTGCACCTGGTGGTCCACGTCCAGAAAAGAAGAAAAAATTTGTGGATCCTTTACTACAGAGAAAAGACAGTGCTGCAACAGAAAGCAAGGCAAGTCAATGTGTTTTTGTCCAAATTAGTGGTTTACGTGTTTAAAAAAAAAAAAAAGAAAAGAAAAAGATTTTTTTTATTATTAAATAAAATGATAAGCAAAAGCAACAAAACATCTGTATATGATAAGGAAATATATTGAGAATTTCTGAATTGTTTGCAATTTAGAGCTCAGAAGCCGTGGCTGAATGGCTTACTAGCGCTCAGCTGCAGTTTTACACAACAAACTTCCTGACAGCTGGTTATGACCTCCAGACCATCAGTAGGATGACACCAGAGGTACTTGCACTTACTTACATACTGTATATGTAAGCTATACCATTAGCAACCACCTAGCAACCTCTAAGCAAGCAAATGGAAATCCACAGCAACCACATGGCAACCCTAATGCCCATCTAAAAAACTAGAACACCTGGGGTATTATAGTAGCTATGCAGATATAGCATAACACCATAGCGACCATTTAGCAACCCCAAAGCTATAACTTAGAATCCACCTATCATCTATAAATGATAACGAAAATTGTATTATGTTAACAATATTTTTGAACGCCAGGATCTCACAGCAATTGGGGTGACAAAACCTGGGCACAGGAAAAAGATGCTGTCTGAAATCACCAAGCTGAGCGTTCCTGACTGGATACCTAAAGAGAAACCAGTAAGATTTTAAGGAAAATAAAAGTTAAAAGTAGTGAATGTTATGTTTTCCTCTCATTGTGGAGACAGGTGATCTTCATGGCCATCTTATCTTCATGTTCTTGTAGACCAGCCTAGCCGAATGGTTGTCACTGATTGGACTCAGTCAGTACTATCAGACTCTTGTCCAGAATGGCTATGACAACATGGATTTTGTCAGTGACATCAGCCTGGAAGACTTACAGGAGATTGGCATCACCAAGCTGGGTACTAAGGGTCTAATGCTGGCACTAGTATTAGTTTACTGTACTATTAACTGTAAAACTATAGCAACAATGTATTTTTGTTCAATCCATTGCACTGCAGGACATCAGAAGAAGCTAATGTTAGCTGTTAGCCACCTGGGAGAGCCTCTAAAAGAGGAGGATGCTTACAGTAAGGAAAGGCAATCAACCGAAAGCACAACTTTGAAACACCATGCTGCTCCAGAATCCACCCCTGCTCCAAAAACACGGCGAGGAATGGAAGGGCATGGCTCTCCTCGGCACACCACACAAGGGCGAGGTATACAGAGAGCAAATGCCCCGCCTCCTTTAAAAAAGCCTTTTTCATGCAGCAGTCCATCCCACACGCCTCCACATACGCCCACTAAAGTGAAAAGCTCCTCCCCTCGCTCGAATTCTCAAGCCCGCCCAGTCCCTTTGCTCTGCCTTCCCCAAGAAAGCCCAGCTGAGGAAGATGAAGACGGCACACCTCCTTTACCCAGACGAAAAGACCCGCCATTTCCCGACTCATCCATGAAGTATGCTACGGTGAGTGGAAGCAGCCGTAGTGTGTCCTCCCTGGATGTTGGAGGAGTAAACCGTAGCCAGTCCTTCGCTACCACCCGACCTCGCAGAAAGACACGCCCTCCAACACCGCCAAAGCGATCTTGCTCCTCCATCTCAACAGGGAACCTGCAAAATGAAGATGGAGTTAACCAAGGAGAGCATTGTGATTCATTTCTTAGCGTGACCTACAGAGAACGGCGCCGGAGTGACTGTGGCCCTGCGTCCGAATCGGGGGTTTTAGGAGGAAGCGTTCGAGACATTGCTGCTATGCTGGAAATGTCTACATTAGGAGGCATAGGTGCTACTAAGAATTACTTACAGGTAACACAGTTTGTAAGTAAAATTGTTGATGAACTAATACTAAACCATTTCTATATTTAAGGTTATGATTTGCTAAATTTTTATATTTCCCCCTATCTCCAGGCAAGCCCGGACATCCTCAGACGAAACCGTGATGCTCTGAGTTTAGATGAAGAGATCCAGAATCGCCGTCGCACCATCAGTGGCCCCTTAACTGATTATGAGAACCCCGTTGCACAGCAAGATAGCACCCAGCAAGAAGTTACAAAGCATCCACCAATTACTGACGAAGCAGTTGAAAACCTCCCTGTGAGACGAACCCCAGAGCCCCGCCCACGCTCCATGCTCACTCAAGAAGAGTGGTCACGTGTGGATGCCACGGCCACCCTGAGGAGGCCCCGCCCACCTCACGACTCAGCTGACGAGAGATTCCAGCTTACAGAGACCAGCACTGTGAGACGACGGCCAAAAGTAATAGCGCCCTCTCAGAGTGATGATGTAGCTGCAAATGCTCCAGATACTACTATTTGTGTAAGACCTGTATCAGCGGTGGAAAATATATATCGGGAAGGTGATATGAGTGACGAGTTCAGGCGAGCACTGAAGCCCCCAGTCTCCCCTAAACCAGCTGTGGGCCTCAGGAAGCCTGAGCCTCCTACACCAACTCGGAGAGTCCCACTTCCAGGACCAGAAAACCATCACAGCACAGGTATTACTAGAGGAAAGTATATATTATTTGGATACAAAAATCAGTGTTGAATGTACATACCAATATTTAAGCTCATACCATTATTTATGATTGTATATCTTAACCGTTATTTTTTGTCTCTTTAGCGGAGATTAAGAAAGTTCCACCGCCTGTGTCTCCAAAGCCAAGCCCTCCTCCTACGCTTCCTAAGCCAATCAAAATTAAGTCCTTACCAACACACACAATTACCCCACCCAGTGACCTAAATACACACCCCACCTTGCCTAACATTCTCCCTGAGCAAGTGGAGCATTCTATACTCAGTCCATCAAGCTCACAACCCGCAGAATCTCACACTTTGTCCCCACGGCCTTTAACATCTCCAGTTCAGAGCCCACAAACCCCACAAACTCCTTCTACCCCAGGGTGCGGATCTGCACCGGTCAAACCCCCTAGGTCTTCCATGGCAGGGCAGTCAATGGACATTCCCAGCCCTTTTGAGGCAGAGCCTCGAAAGGTTGAAAAATACAATGATGAGGATGAGCAGCAGAGACAGAAGGAAGCAGTGGTTAAGAGGCAAGAGATGGAAAATAACATTGAGGTCACAAGGCCTACAGAGGGATCAGGGCAGATGATAATCAGGCGCAGGAAAGTGGGTGTGGCCAGACAGATGCCGATTGAGGCTGAAAGTGAAAGTACTACAGAAGATGAATGTGTAATTGTAGAGAGAATTCGACAGGGGGCGCCAAATGCCACAGGAACAGATAAAGCCAGAGACGAAAGAATAAACCAGAGATGGCTGGATGAGACCAGTGCCTCCTTAGCTGCAGCGTTTGAGGTTGTAGAGGAAACCATCATGACTGAAGACAAGTATTTTCTTTTCATTTATCAATAAATATTACAATAAATTAATAACATTTGTTATTGCAAATATTTATTTTAAACATTAAGACCATATTGGTGTCCTGTTTATTATGTAAATTCTTGTTTGTCTCTGTTTTACAGGTCTGCAAAAGAGAATAAAAGCACAGTAAACATTCTTGATGACATTGGAAGCATGTTCGATGACCTTGCTGACCAGTTGGATGCCATGTTGGATTAAAAAAAAAAAAAAGCACAACATAAAATACTAGAAAAGCACAGCATAGTCTTTATCTGAGCACTGGATCTGTCAAATGATCAAGCTAACGCAAGGAAACACGAGAAACAATACGATAAACACAGAATTGTTGATTTGTACGTCACAGATAAAATGTATGGATCATCTGGAAGGCTTAGCTCGTGGGTTTCAATTGTTAAAATCCGAACCATCCATGTTCGGTGAAGATTTTGGAGCCGGGACTGCTCTCATGCCGCTTCCAGAGATAAGCACAATTAAATGCTAAACTATTTAAACATTGTTAAGGTCAAGAAATGCTAGCAATGTGTCAGAGTGTGTGTGTGTGTGTGTGTGTGTGTGCGCGTGTGTGCGTGCTTATGTTTGTACTATGTTTGGGCTTTCCTTCACTGGTGATCAACATGTGTGTATTCATTTTTCAATAATAATTGGAAACATCATTTTTTTGTGCTTTAATGTGAAACCATCTACAAGGTTTGGCAATTATTCAGTTTCAAAGGGGAACATGTGACAAAATTAGAAAAAAAAATGTAAATGATGTTTTAAGGAATAAGGTTGAAAAACATTAGCTAGCTAAATGTATAACAAAAAAGAATGACAAGCCATTTAATGGGTTCCCCTTTGAATCCATATTTTAAAGCAAAAAAAAAAAAAAAAGAGATATTGTGATCCTTATGTTGTCACCGTAGTTGTTTGTGTGCGTGAATGTGTTTAATTGTGTAGTTTCTGCATTGACAAATCCCAAATTTAAGCAGATACAGCGGTGTAGTTTATAATTTATCATCAATAGATGCTGCGTAATGTAGTGTAAATGTGACATATAGGTTACAGAGTAGGATCTGGAATGCAACAAAGCGCGCCCTTCAGTCCCAAATAATGTGAACGGGAATTACGGGCCGCATTCAGAGTCCAAAATTCATGCAGGGAAAGTTACTCATATTCAGAGTCAAGTTACACACCTGCCTAAGTCCAAGTTCTGATTGTGAGCCATTCAAATGATTCAAAATCACCTGGGTTTAGTTGTGTAGTTAACGCCGGAGGTCGAGCGAAATTGGATTTTACCGATACCGATAGGATCGTAGTTGCTACCGATTAATCAAACCGATGGTTTCAAATAGATACAAAAAACTCCATGTAAAATTGTACTGAACTTTTTACAAAACTTTAAATAAATAAAATACATTAATTATATAAAAAAATATTAAGGGGAAATAAAAGACGTGTTTAAACCGAAACAAAAAGATATAAATAAAATTAGTTACATCCAAAACGAGGTCGCTCTCGTACCATATAACACAACCCGGAAAAACTATATCGTTATGGATTTTCCCTGATAGTTGACAGTTCCAGCAATCAACTATTTGTGCTGATTAATAGCAAAACCAATCGGTTCACCTCTAGCGAACACCTTTAAGGTTGCCAGATGTTTCTTAAGTAGATATTTTTTCACATGTTCCAGTTCACTGTATTATTTTACATTGTATTTTAAAAAAATTGTTCACAGAATATTAACCGCGTGCAAGATTTAACGTGATATTGAACAGAGGCCATGAAATCCCAACAGAATGAAAATTAATTTGAATGAATAAACACGACAATATTTGATAATCCAATTACAATTATAAAGAAAAAATGAAGGATAAGCTGCCACAATTTATGCTAAGTGCTGTAAACAGCGTCTCTGATTAAGATGCGTCTCCTCCAATGTCATCCATTAAGAAAAAAATTGTATATTGTGTTTTAGGTAAACTCTGTGTACAATTACACTCTATATGAGCAATTTCAATAGTAAATGAGTATTTAAGTCTGAATACAGCCCCCTGAATGTGTGTTTAAGATGCAAAAAAAATAAATTTAAAAAAATGATATAAGTATTTTTATGTTTTGCATATGCAGTGGCCCACTGGAGAGAGCTTGCTGTCCAGACAGTAGCGGCCAACAGAACATTGTTTAGTGACATGTTCTCTAATTACAGAGCAATATTTCTATCAACTCTCCATGTTGGTAATTTTAGTTTTATGACAATCCTTTATCATATTTGTTTAATTCTGCTAAAAGTAAACATTAGCGAGTTAAACCTTATGTCCTGTAAAAATATATAAATATAAATATATATATACATATATCTATATATGTAATATTTGAGTTATTTTGTGTACATGCTCGACTGGATAATGTGTTTAACCCCGGTGAAATGATCCTTGGAGACAGCGTCCATGAAAAGCATATTGAGAGTTATGTGGAAGTACGATAAATAAACTTTATGAATTATGGACACCATGCACAATCATGCATTTATTTATCCTGGTCTCTGTCATGATGAAACCGCAGCCTATCCAAGTAATGAGGGCCAACATGCAGCCTGGTTGGAAAATTTTGGCCATCAAAAACAATAAGCATGCAACTTTTTTTTACTGCTAGTGGCAATTTCTCATAACAAATCCACCTGCTGAGAGGAAACTTTAGAATCCAAAGGAAACATCCTGTGGAGCTTTTTTAAATAAACTAAATATACATTCCTGTCGAGAGGGAATGGCTGTTTGTAGCTGCTATAATGTAAATTTTTAGACGGACTGAACCAGAATTCAACCACATGAATTAAACTTTTTCACGCAAATCAAAATCCGTTACAGAGATGTTGATCCGCTCTTCGCATAAACCTTCTCTTTGCTCCGAAAACATCTTACTTTCCCGAGAAATAAATCTGGATTTATTTTAACATTTGATTTTTTTAGGGCTTTTATTTAGGGTTCTAAATTTTTTTTATTTTAAACCCTAACCTTTTAAGTCTAAGAGAATAATTGAATGGCTACCGGAAAACGCCAAATTATTATTTGCAATTCTAACAATGTAACAGCAGAAACTCCTGAACCAGAAGCTGGTCCAAATCTTCTATTCAATGTGACCATGCAAGTGGTACACCACATTACTGTTCCCAGGTGAAAGACAACTATTAAAGATAACATTGCAAATCCTACCACAGTCACAAGCACTTTGTTTTCTTTTTTTTTTTTTTTTTTTACAAATCTGAAGGAATTACATGCAAAACAGGACTAGACAGGAAAAAATTATCTAAAGTGGGAATCCATTCATGTGAGGTTCTCTGCCAGAACTTATGGTTCTTGACTCTCTCCACAGAGAAGCTGCTGATGTTTAGTAGGAAGTGAACACTGTGTGTCCTTCTGAAGTCAATAACCATGTCTTTGGTTTTATTCACATTCAGAGATATGTACTAAATACATCTGTACATGTACTAAATACATCTGTACATCTGTACTAAAATAGACATTTTCCCTCACCTTCATGTACTTCAATATACACACACACACACACACAAACACTTTCAAAACAAATCATGTGCATAATATTACACTATAACAAAGCAAAATACTGTATACTATACATCAGTACATGCTGTTCCTGATTATCTATTTTAACATAAACTACCTTCACCACCTGGAGGATGTGAACAGAGGAAATCTGTTGGTGGGATCTGCAGGGCAACTGCTGGAGAGTTGAACATTTCTTTTGGGGCAGTAGTTGAGATTTTAGGGGTTGTGGTGGAGAATGTGCAGAGTTTGAGGACAGGACAGTGTAGGTCATTTCTTTGAAATTATGGTAAATTGTTATATCGGATAGGGTGAGACTTCAAGCAGGATTAAATTTATTGCAAGTGAATTTCCTTCATTATAAAAGCAGTATAAATCTGGGGGTGAGTGGAAGAACGGGAAAATCCAGAGTGCAGAATGATGCAGCAATTTGATTAAGGTAAGTAGTAAACATGAAAACTAAGCATCTGATTAAAATGAAGGGGCTCAACTGGATGATGCAGCGAGTACAGTCACAGTGTAGTTTAATGTATTGTAGGGAAATTCCAGGGCATTTCTAGAAGAGAACCAAGAGAAGCAATTGGACGAGGACGTGATGTCCAGTATAATATTATTATCATTATCATTATTATTATTATTATTATTATTATTATTATATTAGGTGACATTACTGTGCAAAAGTTTTAGGCAGTTGTGGATGAAATGCTGTAAGAATAGAAAGTAAGAATGAAAAGTAAGAATGGTTTAAAAAAATAAAAGTATTCATTTTAAATAATTATTTTTAATATTTAAAAAAAGTTAAATTAATTTTTTTTATTAATTTACCATGAAAAGTAAATGAACAGAAGAGAAATGCAAAGCAAATCAATATTTGGTTTGAACACTGTTTGACTTTCAGTTCTCACACTTGCACACTTCTGGGATTTTGTAGGATCAGAGTAAGATTTATGATTAAGAAATTGAGATTTTGAGCCTCATGCTGTGTACGTGCCATTATCTTTGTCTATTATAATACAGAGAAGCAAAGAATTGTGTATTATGCATTAGTATCGGCTGCTCACTGTTTGTGGTAATTTAACTACGTACTGTAATTTTTTTATCCAATCCCCAAGTTTTTAATACTCTAACCTTAACTTTTACATTCAATATTTGTTGGACCATAAGTCTGTAAAGTTTGAATAAGAAGAAGAGTGAAGTTTCAAAACTTGGTTTGCTTCAGGATAGATTACCTTAAAGAGGTCACTGCCATAACAATGATTAGCCTCAGTTCATGCCACTGTCGTTCATGCTCAGGTTTATTGTCTTCTTATGCATGTGTCTATATCATGTTTTGTAGAACATTCATCTGAATATGTCCGGTAATACGCAAGTATTAAAGGCACCGTCTGCAGCTCCTGTATGTAAGTAAATGTGAAAGTTTGGAAAGAAAGTGCAGATTGTGTAATTATGTTAATAATCATAATGTACTAATCATTCTTTGAAAAATAATTTGAACTTTAATTTACAAACTGTACTTTTACTTTCACTTTCCGTTTACAGGAAATAGTCCATATTCCTATTGGAAGTGCAATAGGTGGTACTGCAGATGTCTGGGGTGGGGAGAATGAGAGCGCACTGCAGGACAGGTGCGCTATAGGCTGAGCGTGCACTGCAGGAGGAGGAGACTACAAGAATGCACACAATAAACCTGTGCGAACTGAGAGATGTGCTAACATTGTTGCTGCACAGAGACTGTAAGTACATGATTTTCTGATTTACTAATTACAGAATACCTTTAATAAATAATGGGTTTTTTTGTCCATTGCTAATAGATATTTAACTTCACACCAATCTGTTTACTTAAAGAAAACAAAACAAAACAAAAAATATTTAAATAAATCTGACATTTACTGTAACTGTAAAATCTAACTATAGTTATTGAATTTTCATATGTTGGTTTCTTACGCTTCTTTAGTCTGTGAACAAAACCTTCTCAATAATAATAATTGGGAACAATTTTTATCTGCTTTAATGTGAGGCCATCTACAAGGTTTGGCAATGACTCAGTTTCAAAGGGGAACATAGGACAAAATAAGAAAAAAAAATGTAATGATGTTTTAAGGAATAAGATTGAAAAACTTAAGCTAGCTAAAAGGGGAAATTCCAGGGCATTTATGAAAGAGAGCCAAGGAGGTGCAACTGGTCAAGGATGTGATGTCCAGAAAATTTTTAGGTGATACACATTACTGTGCAAAAGTTTTATTCAGTTGTGGAGTAAGGTGTATAATTAAGCAATTCTACCCAGCAGGTACTGAAAATGCACAAAGTTGCTCTGGACAAGGGAGTCTGCTGAATGCCGCAAATGTATAGAAGAAGACATATGGAAGAAGTTTTTATAATATGGGCGATATGATTTTCAAAGGAGAAGTTGTTGTTTAACTCCCAGATCTTTAACTGTTGAACTGGTAGTTACAGTACATTCTTCTAAATGCAGGTAAAAATGCAGGAACTTCTGTGTATTGGTTTTTGGGTCAATGAGCAAAATCTCTTTCTAATCAGAATTGAATAATAAAAAGTAATGTGTCATCCAATCTTTTAATTCTTTATCACACTCGGGTAAGCTGATCAATTCAGATGTTTTGTCTGGTTTTGATAAGATTTATAATTAGGTATCATCAGCATAACAGTGAAAGCTAATCACATACCTTCTAATAATATTTCCCAATGGAAGCATGTATATTGTGAAAAGCAGGGGTCTTAGAACTGAACCTTTTGGCACCCCATATTTAACTTACATTAACCTGCATAGTTTTCCATTGAAATCTACAAAATGGTAACGATCAGACAGGCAGGATTTAAAACAACGTAATGACTGTCCCTGAATTCCAATTTAATTTTGCAAGCGATTCAGGAGGAAAGTCATGATCTATAGTGTTGAATGCAGCACTAAGATCTAATAAAACTAACAGAGAGATGTAGCCTTGGTCTGAACTACAAACAGGTCATTTGTGATTTTAAATAGAGCAGTTTGGTGCTATGATGGGGCCTGATGGTTCGTTTGGATCCAAATGAGGTTTCTTAATGAGGGGCTTTATTAACTGCCATCTTGAGGGGTTTAGGGAGGTGACCTAAAGATAGTGATAAGTTAATAATATTCAGGAGATTCTCACTAGCTGTATGTAACACTTCTTTCTGTAGTTTAGTTGGAATGGGATCTAACAGACATGTTGTTGATTTGGTTTTGGTAATAAGATCACACAGCTCTTCCTGTCCTGTACTTGTAAAGCAGTGTAATTGTAATTGTGGAGCTTTAGGTGAGATTGGATCACGAGATGATCTCAGTAAAGAAATTCCTAAAGTCCTCACTACTAAACTGTGATAGAATATAATTTTTAGATATCTGATTTGTAGTTAATTTAGACACTGTACTAAAAAGGAACCTGGGATTGTTTTAGTGGTTTTCTATAAGTTTGCTCAGGTGCTCAGTACTATATGACAGTACTATATCTGGGTTTAAACTGGGAAAACTCCTGGTTGCAGATAAATACGGGGGTTGGAGCAAAACTGGGTTTGTTGAGGAGAAGAGCTCAGATAAGACATTGTGATTATTACATTTTTTTAGCCAGTAACACCTCTGTACAACAGCAGCTGATGTAAACGCTGAAAAAGGGTTTTCCAGGAAAACACATGAAGCAATATTAAAGTGCAAGTCATAAGTAAACAGTAACTGAGTAAAATTTGGATGGTCTAAAATACTTTTACTTTTGGTTACTTGTGTACTTCATGGATAAAGCAAGTGTGTGTGTGTGTGTGTGTGTGTGTGTGTGTGTGTGTGTGTGTGTGTGAGAGAGAAAGAGAGGGGTGTATTAATATTGGGAGCAGCAAAGCTTTGCAGTCGACACAGTCTGAAGCTGGGAATCTCTCGTTACACATCAGTAAATGAACTACTATTACATTATTAAGCAGAATATTTGGAGTTAATTTCTGAATATTTTTTGGTTTTGACTACATTTACATTGTTGCTGCTGGAATTAACAACTTTCTATATTCTCTACTTTTACATCAGAATTGTTTTTCTGGAAATCACTGGATTAAATAAAATGGGTGACAAAACGTCCAAATCTTCCACTCCTCCTCCACCTCCTCCACCTCCAGGTGAGTTTAGAGAGACAGACATAGATTTTTAAATACCTGTGAGATGATGTTTAATGTGTTTAAATTAATGTTATATGTTATAATATATATTTTTTTATTTAATTACAAAATAAAACAGTCAGAGACCAAGCATAGAATTAACATGATTTAAAACAGGTATAATATCACACACAGCAGTTTCTATTGCTTTATGGGTAGAATAGAATTTCAGGAATAGAAACTATTCCTCTACAAAAACAACAAGTACAATGCATGCATTAACAAAATATAATCACAAATTGTTGGCATCTAGTAACCAGGTCCAGGTACTGAAAACTTTGTATTTTCACTGACTTTGAAACTTACATGCTGGTTAAATTTCTCATATTAATGCAAAACTGGCATTTATTTCCCTAGAATTTGAAAAGCCATGGAGGACTACCTGAGATTAAATAGAGATTAAATCGAGAGGACTGGGGAAAAAACTGGAGACAGATAGACAACAAATATCTGTTTATTTTAACCTTTGGTAACCTTTATTTTTAACACCTTTAGAGATTTCTAAAGCTACATTGCATTTCTATAAACCAAGAACCTGAATATGTTAAAATGCCACAGCCAATCTGATAAAATATTAAAAACCCTAGACATTTGTCTTATAGAAAGAAGTATTTTACCTGTGTTAAAGTTTAAAGTTTAAACTGTAAACTTATTTTCCTCCTAAACAGCACAAAAAAACTCCTGAAATCTGAATTACGCGAGATTCCTCTTAACTGTCCAGAACTCAGCCATTTCAGAATACTGCTTTATGAACAAGTTGGAGCTGGAAAATCCTGCTTCAAAAATTGCAATCAAGGCAGAGGAAGAGACATCTGCAGGAAAAAGCTGTACGAAAAAGGTAAAAACTTTTACTGTGATGTACAGAAAATATTATTCTCATTATGTTGCTTTATTAATGAGGAAAGTATAACAAATAAATTTGATTTAAATCATTAAAATCTGAAAAACTTGGGTCATGTCTCACACATATTACAATCATAGTGTATCAATAATATTCAGCGATTGTACTATACATGTACTGAACTATTTAACATGCACAGTGTCTGAAAAGTTTACTGTATTTTCTGAAACACTGACATTTTTTCTTTTAAATATTTCTCTCAACATATTTTTCTTTTCTCATCAGTTTCTTGACTTTTTTGGACTTCACTTTCTTATGAGGGGGAAAAAATAAAAATAAAAATAAAAACTTTTTCCCCCAGCAGGGAATATGAAAACTAAACCCATTCTGAATCTCTTTTGTTAAGAAAATTATTAGAATGTTTCTGTGAGAATGATCTCAGTCTACAGGAGAGCTTGTGTTCTGTTACATTTTGCTTTTCTTTTCGCAGTTCAAAACGTACAAGATCACTGATGTAAAAGGTGCGGCTTTGCCATTTGTCCTCAATGATGTTATGGGTTTGGAAGATTCTGAGGAAAATGGAATTCATCCTGATGACATCATTAAAGCCCTGAAGGGTCACGTTAAAGAAGGTTATACGGTAGGAAAAAACAATCATTCCAATGAATCATTCATCTGTGCTTTAGATATTTACACAGGACAGAGTATAACCAGCCAACACAAACCACTCCAGTCATACAGCTTATGATGCAGTAAGGTAGAATATTTATGCTATTTTTGTTCAACATTTACATTAACAGCATTTGGCAGATACTCTATTTTATACTTCTTTTATTTTACGGTGACAATAGTAATACAACAAATTTGTACAAATAATTCAATATTTAATATTTGATTCACATAACCCAGCCATTAGGGTTGCACAAGCCCGTGCACTCTTAGTGCTGGTCCCAAGCCCGGGTAAATGGGGGGGTTGCGTTAGGAATGGCATCCAGCGTAAAACATGCGCCAAATCAAACATGCGGATAACAAAAGAAAATTTCATACCCAATCGGTTGATGCCTGGGTTACCAAAGACCGCCACAGGTATCTTGGCCAACAGGGTACCGGTGGAAATTGGGCAAGGAAGGTGCACAGAAGATGCAACCTGAAGGAGATTGGAGACTGTAAGGTGTTGGCAGGGGACAGTGTAGCTAGACAGCATCGGATGGTGGTCTGTAGGATGGGTATGGAGGTAAAGAAGAAGAGGAGAAGAGCGAGGACTGGAAAAAGAATAAGATGGTGAAAGCTGAAGGAGGAAGACTGTAGTGAGAGATTCGGGGAAGAGGTCAGACAGGAGCTCGTGGTGGGGAAGAGGTGCTGGATGATTGGGCAACTACTGCAGGAGTGATAAGGGAGACAGAACGGTACTTTGTGTGTGACACTTGGAAATAGAAAGGAAAACAAAGAGACGTGGTGGTGGAATGAGGAAGTGCAGGAAAGCATAAGGAGAAAGAGGTTGGAGAAACAGAAATGGGTTTAACAGAGTGATGAGAAAAGTAGGCAGGAATACAAGGAGATCGGCAGCAGGTAAAGAGGGATGTGGCGAAAGCCAAGGAAAAGGCATATGAGAAGCTCTATTAGAAGTTGGACACTAAGGAAGGCAGAGGAACCGAGCTGGGAAGGATGTACTGCAAGTTAGAGCAATACAGGATAGAGATGGAAATATGTTGACTCGTAAGAGAGTGTGTTGAGAAGGTGGAGGGAGTATTTTGAGCAGCTGATGAATAATGAGAATCAGAGAGAGGGAAGGTTGGATGATGTGGAGATGGTGAAGCAGGAGTGAAGTATGTGAAGGTGGTGCAGGACATGTATGAGGACAGTGTGACAGCAGTGAAGTGTGCAGTAGGAACGACAGACTGGTTCAAGGTGGAGGTTGGACTGCATCAAGGATCGGTTTTGAGCCCTTTCCTGTTTGCAGTGGTGCTAGACAGGTTGACGGACGAGGTCAGACAGGAGTCTCCATGGACTATGATGTTTGCGGATGATATTGTGATTTGTGGTGAGAGTAGGGAGCAGGGTGAGAAGAGACTGGAGAGGTAGAGGTACACGCTGGAGAGAAGGGGAATGAAAGTCAGTAAGAGGCAGATGTAGAGGACAGGGGGGTATGGAAACGGATGAATCGCTGTAGCGACACCTAATGGAAGAAGCCAAAAGAAGAACAAGAAGATTTGATTCACATGGCAGGCAAACGTAACAGTTTAGTCTCCACCCTACACTCACAAACTAGCGCTCATCCATGCACCCGCTGCCACATACATATATACTGTATAGTTTACAGTACGACACTATAAACTTTTGTTTTGTTTAATTATGCACAGTAATTTGTTGAAGTATAAACAGTAGACATACTGATCACTATTTATTAAGACACCTGGGGTGGCTAGGGTATTTCTAAAAGTTGAGGGTCAATGACTTGCTCAAAGGCCCAGAAGCAGCAGCTTGGTACTGCTTGGGTTTGAACTCATGACCTTTTAATTTAATTACTCCCTCTTCAAGAAATTATTGATAAATTTAATGATGATTCTGTGAATCCTTTCTTTTAATTTTCTTTGTCCTCAGTTTAATCCAGTTTCTCCACTGAGTAATAATAGCCCAGACTACATAAAAGAACCCAGTCATAATGATAAAGTTCACTGCTTAGTGACTGTAGTGGCTGCAGACACCATCTCCCAACTAAAGTAAAGAGGCCTTGCAGAAGATGACAAGAGTCAGAAATGAAGCAGTTTTATTGGGTAAGTTAATAAAAGATAAAATATTATGCATATATGACATCATCATAGTGAGATAAAAATCGGAATATGGGCACCTAATGACTCATAAAGCAATAAGAGCTTAGTAGGGGTGTAATCAGAGCATAACATAAATGTGATGTGATGGGGCTGATGGGTAATAATGCAGTAATAATTTTGGGATGAGTTTTGGGTTTTTAAAGTTTCTCTGTGGTGTTCAGTTTTATTAATGACACACTATAACAAAAATGCCTACATTTTGATTTCACCTGTGGTTGCCAGGTATCCCTCATGTGGTTCTGATGACAAAAATAGATAAAATCTGCCCCCTGGTTAAGGAGGATCCAAACAAGGTTTACACAAGCAGGAAAATTAAAGAAAACGTTAATTGAAACAGATTCTTGTTCTTTATTTGCAACTCATTTTCTAATAATTAGCACATAATTGTTCCTGTTTTTTACTTTCTTGTGGAAATTACAATGTTATTTTTTTATTATCTTTTACTATTTGTTCATGACTAGTTGTATTTCCTCTTTGCATAGATGGAGGAGTGCAGCCAGAAACTTGGTCCACCACTGAAATGCGTCTTCCCTGTCAGTAACTATCATGAAGAAAGTGAAACAAATGACAAAAAAGATGTACTTATTCTGATGGCATTAGAGGGAATTTCAGACTTTGTTCAAAATTACTTCGAAAATGATAACATGTGAGTTACCTGTTGATGTATTTTATTTGTTATATATATATATATATATATATATATATATATATATATATATATATATATATATATATATATATAAATATATAACAATCTCATGAAAAGTGGTCAAAACAGCTCTAGATCACAATTCCTTAAAATAATATATATATAATTATTATTTTAAGGAATTGTGATCTAGAGCTGTTTTGACCACTTTTCATGTGTGATTGTTAGTATCACAATATGACAGCATTAATTTTACTCCAACTCCAGCTTACATTTATAAGTCTATGGTAAACTGTGAATTTAAGTCTTAAGGCTTTTTAAATCTCTGTATTTATTCTCAATAAGCACCTGTAACTGACTCTGAACAGATTTCAGTGCATACTTCCATAATGACACTTGCAATGATTTTGTTCATACTGCATAGATTGTTTCTTAATGATTATGATATTGTCCAGATATACCACAACTAATTGTCTAATTGTCTTGACTCCTTACAGCAACAACTGGTGTGATACAGGATGTGTGTCAAAGTAGAAGAGGCCTGCAATGGCAACTGGTTGACTCGGGGCCGCACCTGGACAAATCGGAATGTATGGTAGACAATTAATGGCTTCTAAATAGAGGGGCATTGGGGCCCCCCACCCAATCCCCCTCTATTTAGAAGCCACTTATTGTCTACCATACATTCGGATTGCTCTTTGCGTAATCTGTTTCTGTGTGTAATCTGAATAGGCCAATTTTCCACTTGCTAGCCCGCACACTCATACAGAGTGCTTGATGTCCACAGCAGTGACTTGTGCTTGTGTCTGTGCTCCCCCTGCTTCCCTATCCTCCACAACAATGTATTTGATGCTATATTTGTCTCACTAAACTCCCCTAACTTCTTGGTCTTCAATAAATTCCCCGTATATTCAACCTTTGAACTTGTGTTCTGCTCCGGGGTCCTAATCACAATTAATGTTTCACAATGCAAAAATAGTAATCATTTAAAATGCTGACAAAGGTCAAAAAATACTTTCACTTTCAGTTTAGAGGTGCGTGTCTGTAAGGCATACAGGAAAAAAAGGAAGAAACTGAATGATAAGAATTTATTGTTACTGTACTGTTGTTCAGCTACTTAAAAACAAAGTAAAATGTAAAGGTTTTATGATATAATGGTATTAAGATACTATACAGATCAAAACAAACATATTTTTACAACATTAAAAGTAGTTTTGATCTGAACACAAGGACATGAATTAGCTGACAGTCGACATGCCTGTGAGTAGAAATGGTGTGTTCTTACAGATTTATGAATTGACAAACCATACTGCATGTTATATATGTTGTCCCTCTAAACCATCAAGGCATGGACTCCAAGAGCACCCATTCATGCAAGGTCTTTATGTATCTGACTTTGTCCAGCACCATTCCACAGACGCTTAAGCAGATTGAAATCTACAAAATTTGAAGACACCATGAAGTTATGATCTTAAAACTCATGTTCCTCAAAAATTCCACAAAAAAAGTGTGGCACATCCTGCTGAAATAGACCAAGCAGGACATTGCCCAGAACTTCACAACATCTATTTTGATGTATATGTACATGAGTTTGAATGGGCACTTTTTACATGTGCGATCTTCAACATCTCCCTGAGCAGCAACGTTGTTCCAACATGCCTCAAGATGACAACCATCGTCCCTGTGCCAAAGAATTCTACTGGCTCCTGCCTCAATGACTATCGTTCCACCACACTCACACCCATCGTGAATAAGTGCTTCGAAAAGCTCATCATTAGGCACATCAAGACCCAGCTTCCACCCTCACTGGACCCCATGCAGTCCAAACCGCTCAACCGACGATGCCATCTCCACAACCCTCCTTTTGGCCCTCACCCACCTGGACAACAAGGACATGTATGTATGAATGCTGTTCATAGACTTCAGCTCAGCATTCAACACAATCATCCCTCAGCATCTGATTGATAAGCTGAGCCTACTGGGCCAGAACACCTCCGTCTGCACCTAGATCCTGGACTTCCTGACTAGGAGACCTCAGTCAGTCCACAACCATCTCCTTGGTTTTGTCAACATTCAGAGCAGCACAGTCTCACCCCACAGCGTCACATATCGACGATGTGGATGTTGCGTCCGACGGCGTCCACATCCGACGCCGAGGGTACCCCCTTTGCGTCGCTTTTCGACGTAGAGAGACGGTTCCTCCCTTCGCCTCGCTTTTCGACGCAGATGGTTGAGAGCCCGTGTGCTACACTTTTCAACGCAGATCGCTGTCCTATACACTGAATAAAGTATTATTTATCATAATAAGTGTACAGGAATAATTTTTTAATTTCGAAAAATCCTGAAGATGTCCGTAGCCCTAACCCAAACCCGAACCCTAACCGTAACCCGCAAATGGGGTCCCGTCCATCTGCGTCAAAAAGCGAAGCGAAGGGTTTCCCGTCCCTCTACGTCGAAAAGCGACGCGAAGGGGGTACCCCCGGCGTCGGATGTGGACGCCATCCGACGCAACATCCACAGCGTCGATATGTGACGATGTGGGGTGAGACTGTGTTGTTCAGAGAGACTTTGATGATCTCCTCACTATCCTCTGTAGGGTCTTGCAATCCGAAACGGTGCAGTTCACAAACCAGGCAATGAAGCAGCTTCTCAGGATGCTCTCAATGGTCCCTCTGTAGAAAATAGTTAGGATGGGGGAGGGAGATGAGCTCTCCTCAGACTTCTCAGGAAGTAGAGATGCTGCTGGGCTTTCTTAGTGATGGAGCTGGTGTTGAGTGACCAGGTGCGGTTATCCGCCAGATAAACAGCAAGGAATTTGGTGCTCTTGACTATCTCCACTGAAGATCAATCGATGATCAGTGGAGAATGGCCGCTCTGTGGTCTCCCGAAGTCCACAACCATCTCAGCGGGCCCCAGTGCTCAGTTTGGTGGTGCTGGATATGCTGTTCCCGATCCAGACTGACTGAGGTCAGCATGAGTCAGCATACAGAGAGTAGGTGCACCATTTAACACCCTGGTGTTTAGTCAACAACCTGTCTCTGAACGTTGACAAAACCAAAGAGATGGTTCTGACTTCAGGAGAGCACAGAGCGGCCCTTCTCCACTGATCATTGATGGATCCTCATTACTCATCTCAATCCATTCCACCACCATTTATATATTATTTATACTTAACCATATTACACCATTTACATGCTTTTTGTTCTTTGCACCTTTCGACTGCTGCACTCGATGAACTTTATGTAGCTTTATGTTGTGTGTTGTAGCTCTATGTTGTTTAGTGTAGCACCAGGGTTCTGGAGAAACGTTGTCTCATTTTTACTGTGTACTGTTTACCACTGTGTATAGTAGAAATGACAATAAAAGTCTCTTGACTTGACTTGGTTATTCCTGCCCTTGCATTTGCAGATCTTTATTACTTTCCATTTGACCAAAGCCCAAATGATAGACTATATGTCCATGTATGCAATAAAAAGTGGACTAGAGTTTATGTTGGAGTAAAATATTTGAAGTGACTTTTGTAATATGTCTGTATGATTATACATTAATTATATAAAAAAAATATTGATGGAAATAAGACGTGTTTAAACCAAAACAAAATGTGACACTCCAGATAAATATGGAGGTCTTCATTCTTGTCCCTAATGTCCTTTGACAGCGCTTTGGTCTTTCTCATGTTGGTGGAGTTCATCCCCACTGCCAAACATGGAGGAGGCAACATTCTGCGTTGTGGAAGTTTCTCTGCTAAGGGTACATTAAGTCTTCACCAAATGACTAGGTCCATGCACAGTAGAATCTTGGATGAGAACCTCCTGGTCCCAGCCAGAACCTACCATAAAAACTGTAGACTGGTAATTTCTTAATAAGGGGGTAAATTTATAAAAATCAGCAGGGGATCAAATAATTATTTCCCCCACTATAAATAAAAGCAAAAGTTATAAATTCAAACAGAAACATTTGTGTAGGAGCTTTCAATTTGGCCAGGAAAATCCAAATACTGCTACCAAGGTGACGAGGTGGCAGACTGGGGTTTCAAGATGTGCTCTTTAAGTTTGTGTATTTTGAGAAATGTGCAATGTTGAAGATGGTAGATGCAGTGGATAAAAGATACATCACATTTAATTCCTTTCAACATTGGAAGATGTCCATCAGTGCCATCAGCAAAGAATTGGCAGAAACCAGTGAGACCCAGATAAATCCATTTACTGTCTAAAATTACAGCCAAAACAACAAGCAACTTAACTATGCATGAAAACAGGAACTAGGGACAGAAAATGGCAGCAGCTGCTCTAAACTGTTTTGATCAGGATTATTGGTGTCCTAAAAGCTGAGAAATACAGGCATAGTGGTCCATCATGCAGTACCACCAGGGAGGAGTCTGATTATCCCTAAATTTATTCTGCAGCAGGAGAACAATTCGGCCAAAGCCATTAAGAGCCAGAGAAGAACGTAGAAAAGAACATGGAGTCCTGGAAGTAATACTTTTGGCCACCACCAGTCCTGATCTCAACATCATCGATTCTGTCTGATGCTGTTTTGCAGGCAAAGGGTAATTTGATGATATTTATTTGATATGGATTTCTCTTCTGCATTTATTGTATATTTTGTTAATTGATAAACTATTTAAGTGTTCTTACTTTACACCATATTTCCCCATTCGCCCAAAACTTCTCCACAGTACAATATCTGGGTTAAATCTGGGAAAACTCCTGGTTGCAGATCCGTACGAGGGTTGGATCAAAGCCAGGTTGTTGAGGTATAAGACCTCAGATAAGACATTGAGAATATTACAATGTTATCATTATAATATATGATATTATTAAATGTATATATGCAGTATTAGAGATGTGTTTTTAACAACAGATTGGCAGTTATTGCATTTTCTTTATTAACAAAAGACCAGTAACACCTCTGCACAACAGCAGCTGATGTAACATCTGCAAAATGGTTCACCATTAAAACACTTGAATCACTATTAAAGTCCAAGTCATTATTTAACAGTAAAGTTGGAATTCTGATGGTCTAAAATACTTTCACTTTCGGTTTATTTTAAATTGTGTTCATGGGTAGTGCGTGCGTGCGTGTGTGTGAGAGAGAGAGAGAAAGAGAAGAGTATAAATGTTGGGAGTGGCAAAGTTTTGCAGTCGACCCAGTCCGGAGCTGTGAGACTCACATTACACATCTGTAAATGAACTACTATTATATTATTAAGCAGGATATTTAGAGTTAACTTAATACTTTTTTACTTAATATTTCTTAGTTTTGACTACATTTACTTTGTTGCTGGAATTAACATCTTTCTATATTCTCTACATCAGAATCGTTTTTCTGGAAATTACTGGATTAAATAAAATGGGAAAGTTTTGGTCCAAATCTTCACCACCTTTACCTTCTCCAGGTAAGTTTTAAGAGCAATAGGACAAACACCCTAGCGTTTTAAATACATTTCAGATTATGTTCAATATGTTGACTTTTAGGTTAGATACAGTACTGAAACTTTTTATGTTCCCATACAATTTGTCAACTTTTTTACAAAATTACAAAATAAAAGTCAGACAAAGCATAGAATTAACATGATTTAAAACATTTTTATATCACACACAGCTGTTTCTATTGCTTTATGGGTAGAATAGAATTTTAGGAATAGAAACTCTTCCCCTACAAAAACAACAAGTACAATGCATGCATTAACAAAATATAATCACAAATTGTTGGGATCTAGTAACCAGGTCCAGGTACTGAAAACTTACATGCTGGTTAAATGTCTCATATTAATGCAAAACATTTCTTTCATTTCTTTCCCTAGAATTTGAAAAGCCATGGAGGACAATCAATTGGAAGTAAGTTACATTACTGTCCATAAAATGTCCAACAACCATCTAGAAAACAGCTGGAATATCACACAAACTGCCAAGCAAATACTGGGGTGGTAAAACAAATAACTAGCAAACATACTGGCAGACCAGCAGGGACAAAGCATTTAACTGGGACTGCGCATCATCCACTATGAAAAAACAACAACATATAATCAAGAGTTTAGAAAGATCCACGGCTTATTTGATGGAAGCTGTTAAAGTATTATTGGCCAGATGCCACACAAAGCTGGGGTTTATGGGTAGTAATAAGAAAAACATTACTGAAAAAAAGAATATGGAATATTTACCAGTATGGAAACATGATCACTGTTCTGATGAGAACAAGACACTGCTCATCACACTGAAAGCATGTTAGAGGTCACATCGGATTGTGGAATACTTTTCATCAGCAGAAACTGGGAAACTGCTCAGGGTAGATGGGAAAAAGTATGCAGACAAAAACAGATATAATCCTTAAAGAAATCCTAAAAGTGATCGAGGGGACTGGGGACAAAACTGAAGACAGGAAAACATCAAATATCTGTTAATTTTAACCTTTTGTAACCTTTATTTTTAACTAACTTTAGAGATACATTAAAGCTACATTGTATTTCTTTGAATTCTTTGAACCTGAATATGTTAAAATGGCACAGCCAATCTGATTAAATATTAAAAACCCTGGACATTTGTCTTTTAGAAAGAACTATTTTACCTGTATTTCAGTTTAAACTGTGAACTTAATTTAATCCTAAACAGCACAAAAGAACTCCTGAAATCTGAATTACGCGAGATTCCACTTAACTGTCCAGAACTCAGCCGTTTCAGAATACTGCTTTATGGACAAGTTGGAGCTGGAAAATCCTGCTTCATAAACTCTGTACTGAGCGTCTTCAAAGCAAAAACAATATACAGGGCAGACGAGGAGTCATCTGCAGGAAAAAGCTGTACAAAAAAAGTAAGAACTTTTACTGTGATGTACAGAAAAGATTCTCATTATGTAGCTTTAAAAATGAGGAAAATATAAATAAATTTGAACTAAATCATTAAAATCTGAAAAACTTGGGTCATGTCTCACACATATTACAATCATAGTGTATCAAAATTATTCAGCCATTGTACTATACATGTACTGAACTATTCAACATGCACAGTGTCTGAAAAGTTTACTGTATTTTGTGAACTAGTGACATTTTATCTTTTAAATATTTATAACATATTTTTCCTTTTCTTGTAAAGTTCTTGGCTTTTTCCCCCAGCAGGGAATATGAAAACTAAACTCATTCTGAATCTCTTTTGTTAAGAAAATTATTAGAATGTTTCTGTGAGAATGATCTCAGTCTACAGGAGAGCTTGTGTTCGGTTACATTTTGCTTTTCTTCTCACAGTTCAAAACGTACAAGATCACTGATGTAAACGGTGCAGTTTTGCCTTTTGTTATAAATGATGTTATGGGTTTGGAAGATTCTGAGGAAAATGGAATTCATCCTGATGACATCATTAAAGCCCTGAAGGGTCACGTTAAAGAAGGTTATACGGTAGGAAAAAAAACAATAATTCCAATGAATCATTCATCTGTGCTTTAGATATTTACACAGGACAGAGTATAACCAGCCAACACAAACCACACAGCTTATGATGCAGTAAGGTAGAATATTTATGCTATTTTTATTCAACATTTACATTAACAGCATTTGGCAGATACTCTTTTCAGAGTCACAATATTTATACAGATGGTCCCTAAGTTACCATGGTTCTTATGAATTTTTTTTCTATCTTATGATGATGATCATGATAAAAAATATTTGTACAAATCTGTTCCAAGTGTCACATATCAGGCAAACCAGTCCTCATCCATGCACCTGCTGCCACATACATATATACTGTATAGTTTACAGTATGAAACTACAGTGAGGAAAATAAGTATTTGAACACGCTGCTATTTTATAAGTTCTCCCACTTAGAAATCATGGAGGGGTCTGAAATGGTCATCGTAGGTGCATGTCCACTGTGAGAGACATAATCTAAAAAAAAAATCCAGAAATCACAATATATTATTTTTTAACTATTTATTTGTATGATACAGCTGCAAATAAGTATTTGAACATCTGAAAAAAGTCAATGTTAATATTTGGTACAGGAGCCTTTGTTTGCAATTACAGAGGTCAAACGTTTCCTGTAGTTTTTCACCAGGTTTGCACACACTGCAGGAGGGATTTTGGCCCACTCCTCCACACAGATCTTCTCTAGATCAGTCAGGTTTCTGGCCTGTCGCTGAGAAACACGGAGTTTGAGCTCCCGCTAAAGATTCTCTATTGGGTTTAGGTCTGGAGACTGGCTAGGCCACGCCAGAACCTTGATATGCTTCTTACAGAGCCACTCCTTGGTTATCCTGGCTGTGTGCTTCGGGTCATTGTCATGTTGAAAGACCCGGCCTCGACCCATCTTCAATGCTCTAACTGAAGGAAGGAGCCCCCAAATCTCGCAATTCGTGGCCCCATTCATCCTCTCCTTAATACAGTGCAGTCGCCCTGTCCCATGTGCAGAAAAACACCCCCAAAGCATGCTGCTACCACCCCCATGCTTCACAGTAGGGATGGTGATCTTGGGATGGTACTCATCATTCCTCTTCCTCCAAACACGCTTAGTGGAATTATGACCCAAAAGTTCTATTTGGGTCTCATCTGACCACATGACTTTTTCCCATGACTCCTCTGGATCATCCAAATGGTCATTGGCAAACTTAAGACGTGCCTGGACATGTGCTGGTTTAAGCAGGGGAACCTTCCGTGCCATGCATGATTTTAAACCATGACGTCTTAGTGTATTACCAACAGTAACCTTGGAAACGGTGGTCCCAGCTCTTTTCAGGTCATTGACCAGCTCCTCCAGTGTAGTTCTGGGTTAATTTCTCACCTTCCTTAGGATCATTGAGACCCCACGAGGTGAGATCTTGCATGGAACCCCAGTCCGAGGGAGATTGACAGTCATTGTTTAGCTTTTTCCATTTTCTAATGATTGCTCCAACAGTGGACCTTTTTTCACCAAGCTGCTTAGCAATTTCCCCGTAGCCCTTTCCAGCCTTGTGGAGGTGTACAATTTTGTCTTTAGTGTCTTTGGACAGCTCTTTGGTCTTGGCAATGTTAGTGGTTGGATTCTTACTGATTGTATGGGGTGGACAGGTGTCTTTATGCAGCTAACGACCTCAAACAGGTGCATCTAATTTAGGATAATAAATGTAGTGGGGGTGGAGATTTTAAAGGCAGACTAACAGGTCTTTGAGGGTCAAAATTCTAGCTGATAGACAGGTGTTCAAATACTTATTTGCAGCTGTATCATACAAATAAATAGTTTAAAAATCATACATTGTGATTTCTGGATTTTTTTTTTTAGATTATGTCTCTCACAGTGGACATGCACCTACGATGACAATTTCAGACCCCTCCATGATTTCTAAGTGGGAGAACTTGCAAAATAGCAGGGTGTTCAAATACTTATTTTCCTCACTGTATAAACTGCTGTTTTGCTAAATTATGCACAGTAATTTGTATAATTATTAACAGTAGACCCCATAGTGATCACCAAGACTCTTGGGGAGGTGAGGGAATGTAAAGGACATGTCTAGACAGCTAAGCAGTTGAGGGTCAATGACTTGCTCAAAGGCCCAGCAGCAGAAGCTTGGTAGTGCTTTGGTTTGAACTCATGAGCTTCTAATTAAATTACTCCCTCTTCAAGAAATTATTCAATAATGATTCTGTAAATCCTTTTTTTTTTTTTTCTTTGTCCTTAGTTTAATCCAGTTTCTCCACTGAATACGGACAACCCAGACTACATAAAAGAACCCAGTCCAAATGATAAAGTTCACTGTTTGGTGACTGTAATGGCTGCAGACTCCATCTCCCTATTAGGTAAAGAGGCCTTTCAAAAGATGATAAGAGTCAGAAAGGAAGCTCTTTCTTTGGGTAAGTTAATAAAAGATAGCGTATTATACATATTTAGCAGCATCATAGTAAAGCCAAAATGGGCATATGGGCACCCAATGACTCATAAAGCAACTAGAACTTAGCAGGGGTGTAACTTATTAGAGCATAACATAAATGTAATGTGATGGGGCTGATGGGTAATAATGCAGTAATAATTTTGGTGTGAGTTTTGGGTTTTTAATAGTTTTCTCTGGTGTAGTTCAGTTTTATTACAGTGGAACCCGGTTATGTCGATGTCCTAGGGGTTTGCCAAAAAGCGTTGAGATAACCGATGATCGAGATAAACGAAAACTAATATGGCGGCAATACATTAACGTGCTTGAAATTTCTTTATGTACATGGTGTGCATTAATAAATGAGAATGTGCATGCATGTGTTTTTGGAGGTTTTTATTACACAACAGCATTGCCGTGATTTGTTTGATGAAGGCACGCTATAAAAATGTTTGTTAACAACAAAAGGCATATGTGCAACAACTAACAGCAGAGATTTACCAGTATACAATACAAACCACCGTCAATTCTCAATACTGTCAGGCTGAAAGAACGAGCAGAAGCCGAAGTTCAACAGAACAAAGATGTGTTTAATAACGAAGGGAATGTAGATAAACCAACCCAGCATTAAGCACGGGAAGACAGCATGCACAGGCAAAGAGCAGTTCAATAGATATATCCACTGAGGTGAGTCTCAACGAAAGAAATCCTTGGTGGTAATCCAATACGGAATAGTCCAAGGAACAGAGCAGTCAAAAGGTCCAGTGAAGTTCTCCAGACTAATCGGTAGCACAGACAGGGAGTGTTTGGAAGTGTGTGCTTATGTAACATGAGCTGATGATAGTCAGGTGTGCATGATAGTAGGACCGGGAGCTGCTTGGAGGAATGCGTGAGGGTGTGGCTGGTGGATCCCTGACAAATACAAACCTTTATTATATTCTCCAACATTGCAAACACATCGATCGCTCACAAAATCACAAAAAACGTGCGGGGTGTAGTTCGTTTTTACAAAAAGCTAACCAGTGTCAAAATAAAATTCTCGAGTCAATTCACTCTGACACACAGCTCTGAAAAATAACCTAGACTTCCAACATAGCATCTGTAAGGCTTGATTTTTCCACCACTTCCGCGAGTTCTTCTGTGGCTGCACAGTGCCGTCTCACTACCGTATTTTTGCGTATATGAGATGCACCCTGGGTGAGGGGTATGTAAAACTTTCTATAAGACGCGTCTTATATACGCGAAAATACGGAAGTGAGATGGTGACGTGGCAAAAGCCAGCGATTGGTCATGCGGATCGAGATAACCAACATTAAGTGGCAAATTTGCCCTCCCCTTGTGCTCGAGATATCAGGGTTCGGCGACATAAAAGAATCGACATAACCGAGGAGAAAATGCTAAGACAAAGCGAGAATTTGGCGGTTCCACTTCAAAAACGTCGACTTAATAGGGTTGGCGAGTTAACCGAGGTCGAGATAAGTGGGTTTGACTGTAATGACGCACTATAACAAAAATGCCTACATTTTGATTTCACCTGTGGTTGCCAGGTATCCCTCATGTGGTTCTGATGACAAAAATAGACACAATCCCCCCCCTGGTTAAGGAGGATCCAAGCAAGGTTTACACAAGCAGGAAAATTAAACAAAAGGTTAATTGAAACAGATCTTGTTCTTTTATTCAACTCATTTTCTAATAATTAGCACATAATTGTTCCTGATTTTTACTTGCTTGTGGAAATTACAATGTTTTTTTAATTTTCTTTTACTATTTGTTCATGACTAGTTGTATTTCCTCTTTGTATAGATGGAGGAGTGCAGCCAAAAACTTGGTCCACCAACAAAATGCGTCTTCCCTGTCAGTAACTATTATGAAGAAAATGAAACGAATGACATAAAAGATGTACTTATTCTGATGGCATTAAAGGGAATTGCAGAGATTGTTCAAAATTACTTCGAAAATGATAACATGTGAGTTACCTGTTGATGTATTTTTTTCATATTATTTTTTTAAGGAATTAGGATCTAGAGCTGTTTTGACCAATTTTCATATGTATTATTGTGAATATCAGTGACCAACTAACAATACAACAAACTGTTAACATGTTCTCAATGGTGTAACTGTTCTTTTGTTTTTGATTTGTTTGTTTTAAGGCACTTGCTGTTTTTCTATTTACTTTTTCTATTTGCTATAAACACAATACAGATCAAAATAAATGTAATAAATTAAAATAATATTTAATTTGTCTGTTATCACATGCTGTATTCAGAGGCAGCAAATAGAGCCCAAAGGTTATGTTTATATTAGATGATCAAATAGGCAAATAACATATTTCATAACATTTCTTTTACTTTCTCTTTGCAAAAACTGCTCTTTTCTAACGGTGCAGTTATCTGATTTAATGCAAGAGCACTTTACATTCAAACCACTGTGCAACCGCAGCTGAAGATGTGGCAGATTACAGAGTTCCATGTGACTTTCAGTAAAAAGAAAGTGAAAGTATTCTGAGAGCAGCTTTAAAAAAACATTCGTATTCAGTGTACAGTAAACCATGTCAAGGTCTCGTAAACAATTTGTGGCCAAATATATGTTGACAACTGTTTAATTACACCTCTGCATACTTGTACAAGATTACATTCCAAAATTGTTCCCCTTTTGCTGTAATAATAAGCTCCACATTTTTGCAAAGATTTTGCAAAAACATTTTTGCTCCACATTTTGCATAATTTCACAGTACTGTACATATAGCCTACTCTACTTACGACCAAATCGTGTTACGATCGGTCTGTCGGTCCCAATCGTGGTCATAAGTCGACGATTACCTGTATGCTATACTCATATCCTGCTGTGCTACAACCCATTCTATGGTCTTAGAGATACTTGAAAGGGGAGGCTTGATATTGGCCTATAAAAGTTACATTAAATAAAGCTGAGAAAAAAAAAGGAAAAGAAAAAGAAAGAACAAAATTAAAATCAGCACCCTAATGTCCTAAGCTTGTTATTTATTCCGGAAAATGCTGGGATACTCTCTAGCCCATGCTACACAATGAGAAGTGCATCTTATTCTTGTGGAATAGACAACAAATTGCCAAATGATACAGGTAACATTGTACTGACATTATCAGAGTTATGCCGACTGAACTCTGGACTTAAGTAACTTTTTTTCTTAAAATTAATCAATATAATCCACTTAAAATCAGTTATGTTCGAAGTTCTATTTGTTTTTAATATTTACACAAATATGTATACCAGATACAAATAATAAAAATAATTAACTTTAAATATTCTTCCATATGTACTACAAAGCGTTACTGCCCAGCTACAAAGCATTACAGCCCAGCTACAAAGCATTACAGCCCAGCTACAAAGCATTACAGCACAGCTACAAAGCATAATGCCCCACCTACAAAGTGTTACAGCCCAGCTACAAATCGTTACAGCCCAGCTACAAATCGTTACTGCCCAGCTACAAAGCATTACAGCACAGCTACAAAGCATTACAGCCCAGCTACAAAGCATTACAGCACAGCTACAAAGCATAATGCCCCACCTACAAAGTGTTACAGCCCAGCTACAAATCGTTACAGCCCAGCTACAAATCGTTACTGCCCAGCTACAAAGCGTTACTGCCCAGCTACAAAGCGTTACAGCACAGCTACAAAGCATAATGCCCCACCTACAAAGCGTTACTGCCCAGCTACAAATCGTTACAGCACAGCTACAAAGCATAATGCCCCAGCTACAAAGCGTTACAGTACAACTACAAAGCGTTACAGCCCAGCTACAAGCTCAACAGCCCAGCTACGAAACATAATGCCCCACCTACAAAGCGTTACAGCCCAGCTACAAAGCATAATGCCCCACCTACAAAGCGTTACAGCACAGCTACAAGCTCAACAGCACAGCTACAAAACATAATGCCCCAGCTACAAAGCGTTACTGCCCAGCTACAAAGCGTTATAGCCCAGCTACAAAGCGTTACTGCCCAGCTACAAAGCGCAACAGCACAGCTACAAAGCATAATGCCCCACCTACAAAGCGTTACAGACCAGCTACAAAGTGCAACAGCACAGCTACAAAGCATAATGCCCCACCTACAAAGCGTTACAGACCAGCTACAAAGTGCAACAGCACAGCTACAAAGCATAATGCCACACCTACAAAGCGTTACAGCCCAGCTACAAAGCATAATGCCCCACCTACAAAGCGTTACAGACCAGCTACAAAGTGCAACAGCACAGCTACAAAGCATAATGCCACACCTACAAAGCGTTACAGCCCAGCTACAAAGCATTACAGCCCAGCTACAAAGCATAATGCCCTACCTACAAAGCGTTACAGCACAGCTACAAAGCATAATGCCCAACCTACAGAGGGCTACAGCACAGCTACAAAGCGCTACAGCCCACCTACGAAGCGCAACAGCACAGCTACAAAGCATAATGCCTCACCTACAAAGCGCTACAGCCCAGCTACAAAGCGTTATAGCCCAGCTACAAAGCATAATGCCCCACCTACAAAGCGATACAGCCCAGCTACAAAGCGATACAGCCCAGCTACAAAGCGTTACAGCCCAGCTACAAAGCATAATGCCCCACCTACAAAGCGATACAGCCCAGCTACAAAGCGCAACAGCACAGCTACAAAACATAATGCCCCACCTACAAAGCGTTACAGCCCAGCTACAAAGCATAATGCCCCACCTACAAATCGTTACTGCCCAGCTAAAAAGCGCAACAGCACAGCTACAAAACATAATGCCCCACCTACAAAGCGTTACTACCCAGCTACAAAGCGTTACAGCCCAGCTACAAGCTCAACAGCACAGCTACAAAACATAATGCCCCACCTACAAAGCTTTACAGCCCAGCTACAAAGCATAATGCCCCACCTACAAAGCGTTACAGCCCAGCTACTAAGCATAATGCCCCACCTACAAAGCGTTACAGCACAGCTACAAGCTCAATAGCACAGCTACAAAACATAATGCCCCAGCTACCAAGCATTACTGCCCAGCTACAAAGCGTTACAGCACAGCTACAAAGCGTTACAGCCCAGCTACAAAGCGTTACTGCCCAGCTACAAAGCGCAACAGCACAGCTACAAAACATAATGCCCCACCTACAAAGCGTTACTACCCAGCTACAAAGCGTTACAGCCCAGCTACAAGCTCAACAGCACAGCTACAAAACATAATGCCCCACCTACAAAGCATAATGCCCCACCTACAAAGCGTTACAGCCCAGCTACTAAGCATAATGCCCCACCTACAAAGCGTTACAGCACAGCTACAAGCTCAACAGCACAGCTACAAAACATAATGCCCCAGCTACAAAGCATTACTGCCCAGCTACAAAGCGTTACAGCCCAGCTACAAAGCGTTACAGCCCAGCTACAAAGCGTTACAGCCCAGCTACAAAGCGTTACAGCACAGCTACAAGCTCAACAGCACAGCTACAAAACATAATGCCCCACCTACAAAGCGTTACAGCCCACAAAGTGCAAATTTACCAGTGTAATTGAACAAACACTCACTTTCAGTTTACTGTGAATTATGCTCTTTCAAGGAGTGTGTGTGTGTGTGTGTGTGTGTGTGTGTGTGTGTGTGTGTGTGTGTGTGTGTGTGAGAGAGTGTGAGTGTGAGAGTCTGAGAAAAGAGGTGGGGGTTTGTAAAAAGGGTTCTTACACATTTTTACCAAATAAATTCCATGACTTTGGGGTCCTAATCTTTTATGAAATGTCTATGTGTACATGTTAAATAAGAAGAAGTCCATGTTGAAATTTACTTAAGCATTGACGTGTTACAACCGGTTGCTGACATAACATCTATGTGACAGGCAGGGCAATTGTGGAACAGGCAATACAAGCGAGTGTGTTGTGTTCTTGATCTGGGAGCAGGTGTCAAGTCAGTCACACAGGTGAAAAAGACAGTGATCTGGTTGGTAACGGTCAACCATGCAGCTACAACAGCAGACTGGTGCTTTGCATCTGTAGCATGGCTACATAGTGCTGCTTCTCACATGTTCAAAATGTCGAACTTTTTTACGGCACAGTGAACATTATGCACTTGATGCTCTTGATCTCTGTTAATTCAACCCTTTTTATCATGAAATCAGCATTTCCTGAGTGTACACAAGTACTAGCTGCAACTGCGAGTTACCAGTACTACACACAGAACATCACGTTAGGTCCCTCCTCTCCTCTGTCCAAACCATCTCAATCACACCTCCCTCACCATGTCTCCAAAATGTCCTACATGCACTGTCCCTCTAAACCAGGGGTGTCAAACTCAGGCCCTTGTAATTATATTTGGCCCGCAAGATCATTTCAAATGTGTATTAGTGCTGGCCCGCCAGTATATAGCGCATACACCGCTAATACTAAAAATCCCAGAATGCTTTGTTAGTGTGTTGGCGCGTCGAGATCGCTAAAAAACTCTGCGTACTCAGCGCTGAATTTACCCGGTGATTTACCGACTTTAAAGCCCAGAAATGCAGATTTGAACTGCTCAGTAATCTGTTTGTGGTTGACGTGGAAAGCGCACCAACCAACCTCCAAATGGAGCTGTTAGAATTCCAGTGTAGAGACACGCTCAAGTCAAAGTACGACTCTGTGTGTGCTGCACAGTTTTTCATGTTTCCTCTCTGACACACTGCTCCAACTCCGTGCCCAAGCTACTCAAACGTGCTCTATGTTCAGCAGCACATATCTGTGTGTGTAACTGTTCTCTTTAATGAAGATGAACACATCACCACTCAGGAGTCTCACTGATGAACATCTTCACTCAATCCTGAGGATTTCCTCAGCTCAGAGCCTAAACTCAGACATGATGCACTTGTATCTAAGAAGAGTATCTGTCTTCAACCAATGAATGAATGTTGTCTTTATGCACTTTTCTTACTCCAACGCATGGACTGTTAATGGTTGAAAGATTGCTTTTTTTAATTGAAGTAAATTATTATTATTTTTGGTTTTGTTGTTGGCCTGTGAAAAATGATTTACATTATAAAGGAATTTGAAAGTCTATAGATAGAGCGAGGCAGACATAATAAGAAATGAATACCACTGATGTGTGTTTTATTTCAAATGTAATTTCTCATGTGTTTATAATATTAAATATTAAACTTTGGTTGTTCCAGATTTAATGTTTATGCAAAACTAAGTTTGTTTCCATATGAAAAGATTCAACATTACATATCTGGAGAGACGGAAAACATGCACAATTGCAGTAATTTTTTCAATAAATATTGAGTTTGGCCCGTGACTTCATCCCAGTTTTTAATTTTGGCCCACTGTGAATTTGAGTTTGCAACCGCTGGTCTAAACAGAAAACTCTAATTTACAAAAAAAAAGATTTTAGTGACGCTTTTGTTCAACAGTGTTAAAGACATAGTAAAAAAGACCACACCCACTGATCACAAACACATATGAATATTAACAGTTAATCTACTGGTACAATGCAGTGTTATTGGAAATCCCCTGAATTTCAGTAACAGAAAGTGAAACTATACTGATAACAGTTAAAAAAACATTCAACATTCTGCAAAAAATTGCAAAAGCAGGGCTTTGGAGATTTGTTATTCACCAAAATCAAATATTACAAGTATTTTTTTCTATGATGTTGAAGATGGTATGATATTGGCATATGCAGACAGCTGAGAAGGGTCAGCTCCAAAATGCTACAAGAGGCAATTTAAAAGATGCACCAAAATTTTACCTAAAAACAACAAACTGAGTATAAATAATTTGCTAACAATAATAATATCTACTTTCAGGTGTGCATACTTTTATCAAGTTCTATTTGCAGTATTTTTACAGTACTAAAATGATTTTCAGTTTCCTTTTGACTTTCTGAGACTGGCTGCAGGGGCGGTGCTTAGTGTGGAGGAAAAACAACTCAGTGGAGTCTTACCACACTCTTGACAAGCATAAAAAATCAGATAGTCTAAAAGAAATAACATTTAGGCAAAGAAAACTTTTAACTTCACCTGGTAAGTACAAACACTCATTCTTCCATGTCAGACACTTAAATCAAGATATCATTCTTTTTCTGGTATTGATTTCATGAAAAAGGGGGCAGGAAACTTTTATATAAAGAACTTAACAGGCAGGAGTGATGAGGCACAGTGACAGTTTAACACTCACGCTCTTTCTTCTGTATTTAATGTTGCAACTTAAAAAAGATTTTACTGTTTTTTTATGCATTTATAGATCAATATCATCATGACCCACAACACTGTGCTTAAACAGTGCATCCGGATAGTATTCACAGCGCTTTGCTTTTTCCATATTTAAAACATTTACATTTGTGGCATTTAGCAGACGTCCATGTCCAGAGCGACATACAAACGTGCTTTGAGCCTCCAGCAATGAATAAATCTACACTGGTATGCTAGATTACAACCTAAAATAAATCAGTTGATACACTCTGTTAAGGGAATTTTTTATTTTACATTTTTTTACAAGCATACTTGGAAAAGTGTTCGTTCAAATGTTTTAGGAAGAGGAAGGTCTTCACCTGTTGCTAAAAGAGCAGCAGTGGGGTGGGGTGGGAGAACTTGGGCAGATTGAACACAAGCCATGCAGCTGCATTTTGGATCATTTGCAGTGGACGAATATAGTTTAGTGGAAGGCCTGGCAGCAAAGAGGTGCAGTAGTCCAGTCTGAAAATGACGAGACTAAACAAGAACCTGAAGAGCCTGTGTGGACAGAAATGATCGAATCATTCGAATGTTGTAGAGAAAAAATCGACAAGAACAAGCCACATTAGCAACATATGAGAAGACGGACAGGATTGTCCATGGTCACCCCAAGATCATGAGCAGTGGCTGAATGGGAGAGCAGAGATGTAGTTGATAAACATTCATCCATAAAAGATATGTCTGAAAGGTATTTCGAGATCTGAGAGAAAGCGGTGATATCTGAGGGAGGGAACGAAAAAAATGAGTTGAGCGTCATCAGCATAGCAGTGGTAAGAAAAACTATGTAAGGATGTAAGGATGACTTCACCAATGGAGTGGGTATAGACAGAGAAAAGGATTTAATACATTTGCAAATGTATTATAAAATAAAAATATTAATAATAATAATAATTAAATACAACATAAAACCCACATGCACATAAGTTTTCACAGCCTTTGCCATGACACTCAAAATTGAGCTCAGGTGCATACTGTTTCCACTGATCATATTTTAAATGTTTCTAGAAACTTGATTAAAGTCCACCTGTGATAAATTCAGTTGATTGGACATAATTTGGAAAGACACACACCTGTCTATAAAAGGTCCCACAGTTAACAGTGCAAGTCAGAGCACAAACCAAGTCATGAAGTCCAAGACCTCCGAGACAGGATTGTATCGAGGCACAGATCTGGGGAAGGGTACAGGAATATTTCTGCATCATTGACTGTCCCAATGAGCACAATGGCTTTAATCATCAGTAAATAGAAGTTTGGAACCACCAGGAATCTTCCTAGGGTGAAGCCACCCGACAAAACTGAGCGATCATGGGAGAAGGGCCTCAGTCAGAGGTGAGGTGATCAAGAACCCTATGGTCAACCTGAAATTGCTCCAGCATTACTCTGTTGAGATAGGACAACCTTACAGATGAACAACAATCTCTGCAGCACTCCACCAATCAGGCCTGTATGAAAGAGTGGCCAGATGGAAGCCACATCACAACCCACTTGGAGTTTTCCCAAAGGCACCTGAAAGACTCTCGGCCCATCAGAAACAAAGACTGAACTCTTTGGCCTGAATGCTAAGCATCATGTCTATAGGAAACCATTCACCGCTCATCACCTGGCCAACACCAATACCATTTTTCAGCAGCAGGAACTGGAAGACTCATCAGGATCGAGGGAAAGATGAATGCAAAAATATACAGAGATGTCTATGATAAAAACAGAGCACACTGGACCTCAGACTGGGGTGACTTCCAACAGGAAAATGACCCTAAGCACTCAGCGAAGATAACAAAGGAATGGCTACAGGACAACTCTAAAATAGCTGAAAATAGCTGAAAATAGCTGTGCACAGACTCTTCCCATCCAACCTGATGGAGTTTGAGAGGTTCTTCAACAGAAGGCAGAGAAAAGCTGCCCAAAATAATAGGTGTGCCAAGCTTGTAGTATCATATTCAAAAAAACTTGCGGATGTTATTAGTGCCAGAGTAGCTTTAACAAAGTGTTGCTGCCTTATAAGGCGAATGAGTTCACCCTACGTCAGAGCTCACCTCAGGCTGGGTCTGAGTTTGCCCCGTAGTTTGGGTCCATTGTCAATTTTGTAACTATTTTAAGAATAAATATGCATGTGAATGAGGTCCTAATTTTTTATTACTAAAACTGTAAATATTATATTGCACACACACACACACACACACACACACACACACACACACACACACACACACACACACACTCTTTCAAAATGAACCATTTTCAGAATATTAGAATACAGAGCTTTAGTCCATTCTGTTCACTATTTACCAATTTAACATGAAATAACCATCACCAGGTAGATCTGAACAGAAGAAGGGGACATGGCAGGAATATTTAACTTTATTCGTGACCTTTTGGGTGACACTCGACCTTCCTGTGGTAATTCAACTACAGTTATTGTACACATTTTTATTTAATTCCTGAGTTTTTAATATTCAAACTTTTGCATTGTTGTTCAAACTTTTAAATTTTTGACTTTTTGGATCCTCAGACTCAGAGGGCAGTCCTCCAGCTTCTAAAGGTGAGTTAGCTGTAGAGTCTGTAGAGTTTGGATGTGCCAGGAATGTGCATTGCTTTCTTTGTTACTTGGGGATTGTTTCAGTATAAATGCTCTTGAGGAGGGTGACTGCCACAACATATTGCAGGTTAAAGGCCAGATACTCCTTTGCTTTATTTTCTCCCTGATTACTTTTTAATTCTAGACAATGTTTAATAGACACTTTTGACTATGGTTACAAGAGTCAGAAGATCAAGCTTTCCTTAAGGTTTATTCAAATAAAGAATATATATATATATATATATATATATATATATATATATATATATATATATATATATTTCAGCAAAAACATGTATCCATAATATGTGTCTGGTACAACAGGATATGGTTTAGAACATATTTGAAACTGCTCAGCCATTTATGTTACGCCATAAGAATCCGAGATAATAAGGCCAATCTAGACAGAAAAGAAAACCAAAGGACAGAAAGAGGGGACCACTGGGGTCTAAGCTTATCACTACCGATACATAATTTCAACTTTTACAATAAAGGTGTGGTTATTGTAGATCATTTGCCAAGCTGCTAAAACCAGTTGATATTGTAGCAAACACTTACTGTTATTCTAGCATTTTATTTAGAAATCTGATAAACCCGTAGAAAACAAATGTGTGTAAATTAATAGAATATGGGTTTTATTTAGAATTTTCACAGTAGTGATTTAAAGACAAAGTGCTGACTGGCAGTGTACAAGAAGATTGTGTTTGCTTTCTTATAGATTTTATATACCTAGATATACGCCTATATTTTATTTTTTTAAAGTCAAAGACATAAATGCAGACATTTTTATATATTAAAAATTACAATGCAAAACCATGTTTAAATAAATGTCACAAAGTACAGCTAATATTTACTGCATATGAGCAGTGCTTAAAATGTTGTGATTACACAGAAATATACAAGTTAAGTAAATAGCAATAATACTGTATATTATTTATTTTTCAGAATTTGATCAACCATGGAGGACAATGCCTTGGGGGTAAGCGCTTAGGTTTTGTTGAAGAAAAGGGAATTGAGAATAATAGGTTTATAGTTGTTTTTTTCTAATTTATTTATTAAATAATGAAATAAATATAAGTAACTTAATTAAGATGGTTTATACAAATAAAATGTAATTATTTGGCAAAGATCCCAGGAGATTTGTTAGAATTTTGTCTCGTGAATAATTAGCTTGTTCTTTCTTTCTTTATTTATTTGTTTGTTTGTTTTAAAAGTAGCAGCATTTTGTTACAAAACCTTTGGAGGCAATCACTGCAGCTATTCTATATCTCTCAGTGAGACTCCTGCATCTGTCTACAGGGAGTCTGTGCCACTGTTCATGAGCAAAATACTTCAGCTGTATCAGAATTGAAGAGTGTCTTCCCCAGACCCCATGTTCCAACTCTTTCCATATCTGCTGAATAGGATTTAGATCAGGGCTCATAGAAGACCATTTCAGAATAGGCCTGTGTGTTCCTCTTAGGTATTTATGTGTGCTTCTCTCTGTATGTTTTGGAATATCATGTTGAGAAACTCATTAGCTGCCTTTGTCAGACTCAGCAAAGCAGATACAACCTCCAACAATAACAAATCAGGAAGCGATGCCATAGAACAAGGGGTGACATCTTTTCTATAAAGGGCCAGTGTAGACCATAAGCATCTTCCTGCCTTGGTCCAGTCCCATCTGTTGTAGATAGACAGCAGGTCCTGTTTGGTGCTGTTGGTCTGTCCTGATTGGGGGTGTTCCCAAACCAGGTGTCTCAGTCATCCAAGGTGGAACAGATTTTGATAATCCTCCTTTACCAGGGTGTTGATGCAACAGTCATCAGAAACTGTCCATGCCCTCCACTTGGTTCACACTGATCTCAAGTGGGTGGCTGTTCCTTTCGTTTACCAAGCTACCATCCACTAGCCTTCAACTAACCAACTGGGATACAATAGCAACTACCTGTCAAACATCTTGCAACCAAATAGTATATCAGTGCCAAGCAAACACATTGAACTACAACACCCTAGGAGCATTTCTGATATTGTTTACAGGGCTCTGCCAAGTCAACATTAAAGTCTGTTCATAAACATTTGCCAGCTTTTCATTATCTTTGTACGGGATACAGTTAGTACAATCAAAGCAGTCCTGAAAACTGCTTTCGGAATGGTCTTGAACGCCTGTTGGGGGGGTCTGTATGCTGGGATCAGCATGACAGAGATGTGGTCCGAGTAGCCGAGATGGAGTGAGGCTTCACCAGGTATGCACCCATACACAGAGCACCTCCTTGGCATTAGCGCAAGATGGAATGTATACTGCAAGTATGATAATGGTGGTGAATTCCCAGAATAAATAAAAGGGTCTACATCTCAACCCTAGACTTCACCAGCGGTGAGCACTAGATGTAGACGAGGGCAGAGTTCTTACACCATTCTGTGTTGATGTAAACACAGTCCGAAGCTGCGAGTCTTACCGCACAGTGCTGCATTTCTGTCTGCACGAAACGTGGCTAGCCCATCCAGCTGAATGCCAGCTTCTGAAACTCTGTTGCTCAGCCACGTCTTCGTAAAAAAGACGCAGCTGCATCTGAACTCATGCCGTGTAGCTTGCTGGTGTCTGATGTAGTACAAATTATTGTCCAGGGAGCAAACAATTGCTATCAGGATGGATGGTAGAGCAGGTCAGTTAGGGTTAGCCTTTAGCCTTGCATTAGCCCCCATTCACTTTCCATGCTTCTGCTCCCACGTGCACCTGGACTTGCAAGGCCTTCCCTTGAAATGTTTTCTGGATGGAAGCATTTGTTGCTCTAAAATGGGGAAAAACATTGTATTCTTTTTTTCTTTATATTTTACACAGTGCCCCAATGTTTTTAGAATTAGGGTTGTAGAAATGACAATTTAATGAAAGAATCTCTAAATACAAATAATCTGGAGGTACCTCTGAAAGATCTCCAGACTGTGGCAGCAGTGTAGTAGGAAGTAGAAATGATATCCTAGTGCACAAGGAAATGAAAGGAGTCCGATTAGTATGGATGAATACAGTAGAATATCACGTTTTGGGCATATACTGTATTGCCAGTGGCAGGAATGGACTGAAGTCCTACCGAATTAGTTGCATACAGTTTACATACACCTAAGATGAAACCTCCATTATTTAGTACTACACACATTTCATGCTAATAGAATACAGATTTTTGTTTTCTTTCATACATGGACTGGTTGGATTTTATTTTAAAATACTTTAAAATACTTTGTCTGGGTGATCAGATGCAAACTTCATTCTGCTGTTTAATTCATTTTTAGAATAGGGACTGCTATACATTTATCTACATGCCTGCTTACTGGCTGTATTTACACTGCAAAAACCTACCTGCATGTTTACAATTTTGTTTTACATCAATTATGTGTATTTATTTATTTAGACAACAAGATGAACTTAAACAGAAACTGAGGAACTTAAGGATCAACCACCCAAATGTTCAGTTTGTGAGGATTCTGCTTGTTGGCGACGTTGGAGCAGGAAAATCCAGCTTTATAAACTCAGTCAATAATGCTTTCCAAAACCGAATTACAAGTCAGGCTCTAACTGATGGAGTTGGTGGAACAAGTTTCACAAGAAATGTAAATATTGTACTAATTACTTTAAAATAAATAAATATATATTTTATTTTTATTTTTAATTACTATTTTATTACTATTATTATTAAGTTGTTAAATAAAACAACAAAATTTAGCTGTATAGCAACATTAAATTGAAAACAGAAGCTAAATTAAATGTTACATAATGTACTTTATAATTATTTATTAAAAAGTATTCACCACTAGACAATAGCTACTGTACTGATCTGCTGTGTCTCAGATGTGTCTCTATGAACTTTGCATTTGTACCATTTTCCCCTCCACTCTTTTCTTCTGAATGAGAAAGATTACTGCAGGAGAGCAAATTTAGGCCTGTCTGAGATCCAGCAAAACAAAACAAAAATCACCACTTGGTGAATACTTTTTAGAACATATTATATTTAATACCTTTGAATTTGTCTTACAGTACACAACCTTTTACATTCAAGGAAATGATGGTTCCACTCTGCCTTTTGTTTTTAATGATGTCATGGGATTTGAAGAAGGTGAAGCTGGTGCATATTCAAAGGACATCATCAAAGCCTTAAGTGGCTTTCTTCAAGAAGGATACAATGTGAGAAATTATTATTGATTATACCTTGCATTTTTAACCACTGTTCACATATTAGGTGATTTATGGGTGTTTTTTTGTTTTTTTTCTCTATGGCATGCATTTAGTTTGAGCATGCCTCTGCTATGAATAACCCTGGCTACAGAAGTAACCCAAGTCTTCAGGATCAAACCTCCTGCCTGGTCAATGTTATGGGAGCATCTACTGTATCGCTGATGTCACAGGACATCATTAATAAAATGAGAAAAATACGTGAGGCGGCTACAAAACTGAGTAAGTAAAATATCATCAACTATAATTTTGTCTTAAATATAGAAAATATCAGCGTGGTAAGATTTCCGCTCTGAGATTTAGTTTGATTTTGTTGACTCAAGTTATGCTTATGCTTCTTCTGAGCGAGTCTAAAACCTATTAAGCATGTTCAAACACCATCTACTTTTTACTACTGCAAAAGGTAAAGTGAGCATAACCCCAACAAAACAGGAGCTGCCACCCATCTCCCCACAAATAAAAAAATATTTTAATAAAATGTATTTATTTATTTGTGGGGGAGATGTGTGGCAGCTCATGTTTTGTTGGGGTTACAATATTATATTGTAGAAACTGTATTAAAGTATTTATTCCCTTATTATTTATTTTTAAGTGTCAAGAAAGTGATACTTGATTTATTTTTAGGAGACATTATATTTAATAGGTTTTGAAACACGTGGGTGCAGGCCAATATGGGCTCTGTAAAAGGGTTAAGCTTGTAAAAGGTACAAGCCCCTGTGAAAATGTAGGTGCTCGCCTGATAGTCTGCGGCTTCAAGTCAATCACCACAGTGGAGTTTCATGGCAAAACTAAAATTTCTTTCATTCAAAAATATTCTTCAATAGAAGATTCTAGAGCAGTGGTCCCCGACCTTCTTTGCGCCACGGACCGGATTATGTTGGACAATAATTTCACAGACTGGTTTAATGTCAGACAATACTTTCACAAACCGTTCTTTAAGGTGTGGTGGATTAAAACAATAAAATTAAATGATACGACAGGCATTAAAAACTAGTATTTTCTAAATATAATAATAAACGTGAACTCACTGTGTTGTTTCTTTTGTTCATTTTGCTCGCTTGGTGGTTTCAATTTAGCGGTAATGTATTATGGGTTAGTGGCCGGAGCCCCTTTAAGAAGGTAGTGGATGGAGGTAAGACATGTGAACAAGGCAACTTGACCTGCATCAAGAGTGAGTCATAGACAGATGTGGTGGAGAGAATCCTGTAAATATCCAAAACAAAACATTGTTCAGAATCAGATAATAAATAAATGGAAATAATGTAAGTTATGTATACATTCAGTGCGGCCTGGTACCAATTTACCCACGGACCAGTGCCAGTCCACGGCGCGGCGGTTGGGGACCACTGTTCCAGAGAATCTATTCTATATTCTTTAATGCCAGTTTCTGCATGCATTAATTTCAGACTCAAACATTTGTTCAGAAATGCATAAACATGTTTGTATTTTGCAGTAGGCCCGACATCTAAATATATATATTGGTGCAGTCGTTATATAATCTTAACTGAATATAGCAGTCACTGCAAACTGAAATACTGCCAATAAGGTTTCCATAGAAAGTTGTTCATGTTGCATTGATTGCAAATCTTTTATCATTCAGACATACCACAAGTAATCATTATGACGAAACCGGATGCAGCATGCTCACTGGTTCATGGCGATTTAAGGAAACTCTATACCAGCAAGAAAATCAAGGAAAAGGTAACTGTCTGGTTTTGTACAGTGCTTTGCAAAAGTTTTTGGCATGTGTGAAAATGTTATAAAGTAAGAATGCTTTAAAAATAGAATGTTAATTTTGATAAACAAATCTGTATTTGGTGTGACCACCCTGTGCCTGCAAAAAAGCAACAATTCTTTTAGGTACACAGTTTTTGAAGGAGCTGGGCAGGTAGTTTGTTTGTTTAGCCTTCTTCTGAAAATCACATGCAGCAGTGAGTAAAACAATTATGGAAAGCCTTCACTGGCCTTTAGCATCAGTTGCTATGTGTTTGTATGTTTCCAGATGGAAGTGTGTAGGAATCTGGTTGGTGTTCCAATGAATCACATTTTCCCAGTCAAAAACTACCATGAGGAGATGGATACAAATGATGACATGGACGCTCTGATACTCAAGGCACTTGATCAAATTGTGAACATCGCCTGTGACGCAGTGAAAAAAAGACCCTCTTACCATGTTGACGAATCCAAGGTAAGGATTTAGATCTCAAAGCCTCAGGGACATTAATATAACACTGTGTGGCTTATGAAGTACAAATATATTTGTGTGTGTGTATATAGATACATACATCACACACACACACACACACACACACACACACACACACACACACACACACACAGTATACGGTATTATCACGGTAAAAATAAACCAACTTCAGCGTTTTCTTCCTACAAACAATTTTAATTATTTTACATTTTAAAAAGTACCTTCAACATTTTTTTTATTTGTTTTTAAATATATTTGATAGCAAAATAAAACAACTCTAAAATATCAACAAACAAACACTTCCAATCAATTCCTGGTATCTCTTCTGGTCTTCCATAGCTAGTGGAGTTCTAGGTCATTCTTAAACTACGCTGAAACAAGCTACATGGGAAATGGAAATAAGAGTTTATGTAATTTTAACATCCTGTACTTCAACTAGTTTTTATTTACACAGAAAAGAGCAGAAAAAACAGCAGTTAACCTGTATTTCCCTTAACTGCACTGGATGGTAATTGTGAAGATGAGGAACATGTTACACGTGTTCCCGTGTATGGCTGCCACTTTCCGTCCACATGTCTAACATGTCTTCTTCCACTAGCAGTCAGTAGCAGTAAATTTTACATTTGGATCTGTAATTATTCACGATATCTTTAAGTGTCAGCGATAACAATACCGTGCATATTCATTACCGCATATATATTCATTACCATAACCTTGTGAGGTGTTAAAACCTCTCTACATATAATAACAGTGAGAAGTGTGGAACATAATAAGAATGAAAGCTGTAGGAATATGCTTGTGTTTGTATCATCAGGAGTGTTCATCTCAATTCAGTGGATTAAATATAACGGAAAAGTTCAAACCTGCAAATGAACCTTCTCCAGTTCCAGGTAAGTTTAGTGAGCAATAAGACTTTTTAGCCTTATGTCTTTTAGATGATGTTTAATATTTTAATTTTATGCTTGTATGGAAGTTAGTCTGGGGCAGGAATGTGTTAGGGATAAATATTTATCAATGAACAAATGTGCTATACAACTACAACTGAATTGAACTGAATGTCTACTTCACAAGCAAGTGATGTGACTTGACTAAAACCATGGAGCACATTTAGCATTTTCAGATGCAACATCTATGATGGCTTTATTTCATATATTTTTATAAATGAAAATATATAATCGGTGTAACCTTTGGTTTGTTTTTTTAGAATTTGAAAAGCCGTGGAGAAAAATGCTTTGGGAGTATGTTGCATTTACATCCATACTAGAAAAGTCTACATACATTTGATCAATTAAACCAACATTTAACTATATGGTTTTGCTGTGTTTTTTTTTTTACTTATTTATTTTTTGTTCAGCCTCAAAAATTGTCATGTCTAAACTGAACAGTTATGCATGAATTTTATTTTGACATTTGTCTTTTTCTTTGGTAACATCTTTTGTGACTTTGTATTTGTGATTAGTAAGAAAGACACTTTAGAAAAGAAACTGAGGAACTTTCAGCTCAGCTCTCCTGATGTTAAGTTTGTCAGGATTCTGGTCATTGGTGAAATCGGAGCAGGAAAGTCCAGCTTTATAAATTCTGTTAATAGTGTATTCCAAAATCGAATCACCTGTGAGGCTCTGGCTGATTCAACATCTGGAACCAGTTTCACAAAAACTGTAAGTCCCTTAACCTTATACACTGGTATCATTTTTAATTCAAACAAATGTACTACAGTTTCATTTAAACAAAGTTCATTTTTACAATTACAAAAAAAGGATGATTTAAGCTCAGTAGTGATCCAGATAAGCAATCTTTAGTTCTCTTAAAAATGGTGCTTTAGGGCTCATTTTAAATGAACACTGGAGCAGTCCAATGTCATGCTGTTAAATGTTTCTATTTTGCTTGAAAACAGTGACAGTGAAGTTCAGAAATAAATGGATATAAATGCAAACTCTGGGGACTCTGGTCTCTGTCGTAATGCAGCTCTGAAGTCCAGTGTAGTTTGGAGGAGGACACAACAGTACAACCAGGTCCAAACACATACAGTGACGAGGTGCTGAAGTACAATTGTTTTGACCCCGAATTAACTAAAACTTTGGCTCAAACTAAATCAAAACATCAAATTATTAATGTAAATATTTTAATCCAATTCATGGCTAACGTTGCTAGGTGTAACTAGATAGAGGAGCATCTTTGTCTTGTGACAAAGAAAGGACAGGCAAAAGTTTATTAATATAAAAGGCAAACAATCCAAATCAGCAGAATGAGCAGCAAATAAATGTCATTATATATACTATTACAATACAAATCATATATAATTTGTGTCTTTGTGTTGCAGTATAAAACCTACTATATCAAGGGGAAGGACGGCTCCCATTTGCCTTTTGTCTTCAATGATATCATGGGACTTGAACCTGCAGATGGTCATGGTGCCCATGTAGCAGACATTGCTGCAGCTTTAATGGGTAGCCTTAAGGAAGGACACAATGTGAGAACAGTCTATAGTCATAATATAAATCATGATTACTTTTAGCATGGTTTGCTATACAATGTTAATATACATTGCCTGTTAAAACATTGTCCAAATAGTCAATATCAGAGTACAACTGCAGTTCTGTAGAAACCTGCCAAATGCACAGAGGAATGTCACTAACATTGATTTTTTTCACTAATTTTCAGTTTAATCCTGCAACTCCCGTGTCAAAGGACGACGTAAACTACAGAGGCAACCCTAACGTTTCTGATCAAACTTTCTGCTTAGTCTACATCATGTCAGCAGACAAAGTGTCACTCATGAAGGATGAAGTTATTCAAAAGATGAAACTGATCCGTGAAAAAGCTTCAATGTACAGTAAGTATTTTCTATAGAAGCAGCCCTTCAAAATAGTAAATTTATTAGTTTCTAAAGTAAAACCTCACAAAGAAACTTCTATTTAACATTCATGGAAGGAGTCACAAAGTGTGTGCACTTTGTAACAATCAGAAGTAAAACTAACAGCTCTCTGACCTTTAGAAAAAAAAAGTTTATACTTTCTGGTTTCTCTGTAACATGAAAAGCTGGACTGTTTGTATTAATAACACCAGGGAAGAGTATATAAAAAGAGGACTGCAAGGAGATCTGTTTATAGCTGCTACAGCATTAACGATACACTTACCTTATGGATCTTTTAGAATGAAGTTTAATTGTAATCATTGATTAATTCAATTAACATAATTGGACACAAGAGCAAGACACTGCAGGAAGTACAGTTTTAACATCCAGCACGTGATACTTTTCCAATAATAGCATTTTTCACAATCATTTACTCGTTTCATATCTTATAGTTATTAGTTTTTAACTTGTTCTTACTACTGTACAGATTTGCCTCAAGTGATCATCATGACAAAGGTGGATGATGCCTGTCCACTGGTTCAAGATGACTTAAGAAAAGTCTACACCAGCAAGAAGATCAAGGAAAAAGTAAATGGGATTAAATAGTTATGGTCGAAATAAACAAATTATAAATAAATAGAAAATGTATTTTTTATCAAATCAACACACCACATTATAGAATATTACCTTTAACATGCCATCATTTAAAAAAAAAAGAAACTCCTGTAAATTATAAAGGCTTTAAAATAGACCCCAGTTTGGCTCTTTGCAGCACTGCATCATATCTTTCGGAGATTTTGAAAAAGTTCAAAGAACTTCTGATATTTATTTATTGTGACAAACCCCTGAAACTAATTTAATTTAATTGTAAAGTATTTACATTTTTTTAATGAATTTTTATTAAGTTGCTGCTGTGAAGAGAAAAAAGCTTGTCAGAATGTTCCACATCTGGATAAGAAGTTCTTTTCAGTTTACAAAAGCAATTTGCTTTTAATAATTTGTGAATGAACCTGTTTTGCCTAAAGCTCTGTTTTGTTCTAGTGTTTGGAGCATAGTGGTAAACTTTTTTTTTTTTTTTTACATATACATGCGCACACAAATATAAAAATACATATTAATGCTTTTTGTTTGTTTTTTTTAACAGATGAAAGAGTGTAGTAATCGACTGGGTGTTCCAATGAATAACATTTTCCCTGTGAAGAACTATCATGAGGAGGTGGACACAGATGATGATCTGGATTTTCTGATCCTGAAAGCACTTGATCAGATTGTGAATATTGCTGATGATGCTCTTGTCAAAAAATTGTCAGAACAAAACACTCATGAACAATATGAGTGAAGGCTGATTTTAACTGATACAGGAACATTTACAAGCTTAGCACTATTAAAGCTATATTATATATATATATATATATATATATATATATATATATATATATATATATATATATATATATATATATATATATATATATATATAAAGTTTGTGCTATTAAAAGAAAACATTATGCTTAAATCATAACTACTGCACACTGAACATGTGTAACTTTCTGCCATTAAATGAATAAATGTGTCAAAATCAGATTTTGAGTCCTACTTATTTTTACCAGTACACAAAGCATGTTTTGTGATATAATCAGCACACAAATAACTTTGTAATATTGCTTTACAGATATTTCTTGGCTCCCATAGATATAACGTTGGAAACTGAAGCATTTAAAAAGTCATTTTTATGAACTACTTATAAGATTTACTCATTGAGTACTATATGCCTAGAGAAGTAGAAGTAGGCCATGGGAAATAATCTATAAATAAAAAAAGAATACTTCCAAAAATGGGAAAAACTAGGTTCATTGCCTAGCCCAGTGAGCTACCAACCTGGCACAAACAAATCAAGAAGAAAACACATTTAGAAATATTTCATAATAAAGCAGTCACAAGACTCCAAGGTACTAAGAAACTTCCTTCAAATCTTCTTTTTAATCATTCATTTTCTGTATCAGGTGGCAAATTCATTGATTACATCAGCACAAATGTTTGATTTGTGCGGGAGGTGGAAGCTTAGTGGTTAAGTTATTGGACTTCGGATCCGAAGGTCAAGCAATCAAATCCCAGTCACACCAATGTGCCACACTCCTGGGCCCTTGAGCAAGGCCCTTAACCCCACTGACTGATGCCCCGCTGTATTGATATAAAATCACTTTGGACAAGGACGTCTGCCAAATGCCATAAACATAAATGTCAGATACATAGTTATATATATAAAAAAAAAAAAAAAAGTAAAAATAGAGTGGACACAGTGTACAGCCGTGGCCAAAAGTTTTGAGAATGACAAATATATTTTTTTTGTCAGTTTTTATAATGCCAATTTGCAGCTGTTTCAGAATGTTATGAAGAGATTTTAGATTAGTTGCAATTAATTGCAAAGTCCCTCTTTACCACTAAATCAAACTTAACCCCAAAAGATTTTTCCAGAGCATTTCAATCGTGCCACAAAAGGACTAGCAGACATCATGTCAGTGATTCACAAGGATATTGCTGCTAGTAAAATTGAAATCAACCAATTTTCTGATCATCAAAATCTTGAGGGAAAAGGTTCAATTGTTGTAAAGAAAAACTTTAGGGTACCCAAAAAAGTCCAGCAAGCACCAGGACCATCTCCCAAAGTTGATTCAGCTGCAGGATCAGGGCACCACCAATGCAGAGTTTGCTCAGGAATGGCAGCAGGCAGGTGTGAGTGCATCTGCATGCACAGTGAGGCGATCATGTGTGGGGTTGCTACTTAGCCAAGGAAGTGGGTTTACTCAAGAGCATAACCAGGAATAAAGAATGGTAAAAAATAAACCTTATTCCCATTAAAAACATCAAGAGGCAGATGGACAAACAAAAACCAACAAATTCCTTCAAACTCCAAGCACTGATTATGCAAGAATGGGCTGATATCAGTCAGGATATAACCCAGAAGATGACCGACAGCATGTCAGGGTGAACTGCAGAGGCAAACATTCACACTTTTGCATAAACTTAATGTAATCGTCAATAAAAGCCTTTGACAGTTATGAAATGGTTGTAAATGATACTACGGTATACCACATTAACGTCAAACAAAACAATCTAACAACAATGAAGCATCATTGTAATAATTATTACTATTTTGCATGCATGTCAGCTTATGACTAGGGATGGGAATCATTTACATTTTATCAATACTGTTACTGATACTTAGATACTGTTAGCGATTCTATTCTATAATTTGGTGCAAAAGACATGAAATGGAAAGTGAAAGGGAAAATGCTGGGTAAAGGAAGCCAATGTGGTGTTAGCTTTATTTTAACTGCACACATTCAGCTTTGTTTATGGTCTCAACTAGAGCTCAACTGATATGGGTTTTTCTTTGGTCAATGCCAGATGTTTAGAAATTAGCCTGTTTGTCTTATTTTGTCTTTTATGCTCAGGTTTATTGACTTATTCATGTGCCTAGATATGTTTTCTAGAACATTTCTCTGAATACAGGTGTATTATCTGACACACTAAAGACACTTTTTGCAGCTCCTGAAAGGTTGGAAACAAATTGGAGGTTGTGCATGTTAAATAATAATCAATATTAATCTTAATTTACTGATCATATTCTTTTAAAAATATTTTGAACTTAAATTCATTTTAGTTTACATAATGTACATTTACTTTCACTTTCCATTTACAGGAAAAGGTCCATATTCCAAGAAAACTTCCAATAGGTTGGGGGGGGGGGGGGGTTAATAATAGTGTTGCAGGATGAAACTGCACTCCTGCAGGAAACGGAGGAAGAGGAGGAGCCTACTGGAATGCATAAAATAAAACTGCAAACTGAAAGTCACTAACAGTGGAGCTGCTCAGCCATATACAGTAAGTACATTGTTTACTATTTTTTAATAACAGAATAACTTTATATAGGAATACAATATTTATTAAAGTTTTTCAATTTCTAATAGATATTTTACATTAAAGTTGGTTTCTTACTCTTGTGTTTAGTCTTTTGCACTTTTTTTTTCTATAAAGCAAAAAAATCAAAGTAACATACAATTAAGACACAACCGCAAATAATTTAGTTTATCTTTGCCTCCTTAAAAAAAATAACTGCCATGAATGCTGCAGCTGGACACAATATTGTACATCATGACATTGCACTGACAGTAAATGTAGATACAGTTTCAGTTCAATAACAGACAAGTGGAAATATGTAAAATATGTAGTATTAAATTAATCAAATGCTGTAAACAACCAAAACCTTTTATGTTCTCTGGTCTGCAGATAGTCTTGCACAGTTCAGGGAATGTTGTGTTTGTTTCTTATGTTGAACTCCTATTATTGCTGATATCAGAGTTTAAGAAAGAACCAGGGTTAGTGGGGAGCCAGACGTTCTCCACCCTGCTGTCTCTTGGAGCTCTTTTTATATGCTCCGCTCTGCTCCAGGAGGGTGAGGAGCGACTGCTCTCCTTATCAGACACCAGCCATTTCTGATTCAGTCGCCCCTCCCCCGCCATGTGCTCCAGGGCTTTCCCAAACACGTGTGGTGAAGCGGCGCCGTCCTTTCAGCAACCATCTGACAGCCATGTGCGGAGCACCTGCCATTTTTGAGTGTTTTACAATAAACAGGAAGATAACTCAAATCAAGGCAGAATCGTTACCATAATCCATGTATACCATAACTGTTGTATTTCACTGCATGTCGTACTCTGTATGTATGTGACAAATACAATTTTATTTGATTTTTTATCTAAGCCAAACAAGGACAAACAGTAAGACTGAAAGCAATATCAAAGCTGTAAAAACCAGCAGCTATTGATAGTCACTTGGTAGTTGCTATGAAAGAAGTTATTTACAAACACCAAAAGCGAAAGAAGGAGAATTTAATCATTAGGAACAGCTATGAAAAAAGACACATGAATAGAAGGACCAAAGATGGGGTGGAGAAGTGACATGAACAAAAACATCATAACGTAAGTAGAAAAACAAAAGCACATTGCCAGGATGGGCTGTGTTTGTAGGCAATGCAACATGGGTTGTAGGCAAAAAAGAACGAGAAACCACACAGTCAACCACAGGTGTGGAGCAGGCATGCAGCGTTATGTAGGAAGGATTTTGCCTCATTAGTGAGTTTAATTTTATTGATGAGCCTAATAGAACTTTCCTCCTGTTTTATGAGGAAAAGAGCGCAAACAGACTCATGTCCGTCTTGGCCAAAAAACCTAAAATAAATTTTTTGGAAACCGGCATTAAAAAGCTTTCTATATTCTCTATTTTTTCTCTGCAGGATTGTTTACTTTGATTCATTTGATTAATATGGGACAATCTGCACCCAAACCGCAACCTCCACCTCCAGGTAAGTGTAGTAAGCAGCAGGACAAACACAATCTTAAAAGTCATCAAATAAAACTGCTTATTTACTGTTTCTGTGCTGATCCTTTAAAGGTTTTTTTTATTTTTAAGAATTGTTTTTATTTTTTATTAGTATCACTGTGTCGGCTGTGAATGAGAACTCATGAATAAAAAAAATACGTCCACAAATTGTATAGAATTTAGAAATGCATTTTTCTTTTCTTTAAAAAAATTATACTGAACGCTGTATCACTAACAAACAAACAATAGCCATCAAGTATGTTCAGTTTGTTTTTTTTGTTTTTAAAGAATTTGATAGACCATGGAGGAATATGAATTGGGGGTAAGTTGTATTAATTTCAATATAAAAAAATGCAACCATTTTGTCATTTAAGCAACCATGTGATCATATACAATATTGTGTAAAAGTTTTAGGCCGGTGTGAAAAAAAAATGCAAAGTAAAACTTCTGTTAATTGTATTGTCTTTTTGTGAATTGATAAAAATGCAAAAACAAAATTGAAAAATCCATATCAAATCAAATCTTTTGTGTGACCACCCTTGCAAAACAGCAGCAACTCATCTAGGTTTTCCCCCAAACATCTTGAACTAACATCTGTGGATGTGCGCTACCTTAAATCCTTGTCTCTTCATGTAATCTCAGACAGACTCAATGTTGTGATCAAGGAAAAACTTCCAGGACTCTTGATCCTGCTGCACTATTAGTTTGTGACAATCAGATACCTCTCTGGTGGTACTGCATGACGGACCAGTATCTGCCTGCATTTCTCAGAACTGAGGACACCACTATTCCTGACCTAATCTCCAACTCCATTTGTAGATATGCAGCCCCAAATAGGAAACCTGCATTATGATTCACTGTTGTCTGCAGACACTCATCGCACTAGTTGCAAAATTTATCCATGAAGATCTTTGCTGATGGCACTGCAGACACCTGATGTCGAGGGGAAGTAAGCACAATGGGTGTTTCATCCACGACATTAAGTTTCCTTGAACTATCACTGCTTCTACAGTCTTCAATCCTGCCTCTTTGTTGCGATTTTTTCTTCAAACAGTTTGAACAGCACATGTTGAAAAACCACTTTGAAATCTTTGCCTGAAAGAGACCTTTCTGATCAAGTACAGCTACTTTGTGTCTTGTTGCTGTGCTCAGTCTTTCTAATACGCATGACCTATGCAATTAAACAGCCTCAACCATTCACAACCTCACCTCAAAACCCAGAGTTTGGCCGTTTTAAACCTACTACACAGCTGTTTCACTTTTAGTTACTGACTGCACTTCAACCTTCATATGAAATTGCAGCCCCCCCGAGACTGTACACTTCCTTGGCACAGGGACAATGGTTGTTGTCTTAAGGAACATAGGAACATGCGCTGTTCAGGGAGATGTTGAAGAGATCAGGAAAGACATGCAGTTTGTACTGGCCTACAATGCCCTAGCTGTTCTTATAGCCGTCTTGTCCCCTTCCTCTGAAGGCAAAGTCTCTAGACTTTGATAACGCACGCAACTTCATGCAACAGCTTCTGCTTGGCACGTGTTGTGATTGTCTTGAAACTGGTTACATCATCAATGCACTTGTCGATCTAGCTGGTCACTGATCATGTGTACTCCTTAAAGTCGGTGCAGGCACTGTTGGTTGCATTCAAAGCAGTCCTGAAGAGCAGACATGGATCCTGCTGGCCAGGTTCTCACCTGTTTTCGAGCTGGTCTTAAATGCCTGTTGAGTGGCCTGTATGCTGGGATTATCACTGTAACAATGTAAATGAATTGTTCACATGGTGCAATAAATGGACAGGTGCACTGGTCAGTTTAATCCAGAAAATTTACACCGTTAAAATGGTGCTCTTCAGATTAGAAATAGATAAAACAGATTAAAAAAAAATTCTTCAAAAAGGACAGTGAGATTTGCTTCTTATGACCAAAGAGACCCACTACAAAATACTAGGGATTTATTCAACTTGTAGGTTTTAGAATAGATATAAATCCATCTACTTGCATAACAAGTTTGTGTATTTACACTACAGAACTTGTAGAAAACGACTCAGGAGTCACAGGATTTGCTTCCAGAAGATAGCAGCCTTTATCAGTCAACAAAAGCCGGAGTTGGTCTGCAGAACGACTTCTCTCCAGTCACAATCCAACTTTATTTATACCTGGACCACAAATGCATGTCTATACATCCCACTTCTCCATCCATATATTGTTCACCCAATATCTGTGTCTTATTTGGGGCCCCATATTCATATAATGGTGGTGCGCAAATGTCTAGAACACACACACACACACACACACACACACACACACACAAACTATATTTCATGCATAAATACCACACATGGCACATTCCTGCACGCACACATCAGAAATATATTTTTAATTGAAGTTACAAGGACATATTTGATTGAACTGTATTCCTTCACTAACTCACTTAAACATTCCAAATTTGGTTGTCATTCATTAAATCTCCATGTGATTTATCTTTTTACTAGTAATAAAGGTGAAATTGAAAAGAAACTGAGGAACTTCAAAATCAACAAGTCAAGTGTTCAGTTTATCAGAATTCTGCTTGTTGGTGATGTTGGTGCAGGAAAATCCAGCTTTATAAATTCAGTCAATAATGCTTTTCAAGGAAGAATCACCTCAATTACTCTTGCTGATGCAACTGGAGGAAAGAGTTTCACCAAAAAAGTAAGTATTTATCAAATTTTAAAGAAAATACAATAAATATATAAAATTGGGAAAAGATGGGACAGCATACCAAAAAAAAAGAAAAAAAATTGTTCTGGCACAGTCACAATTTAGGGGTGTGAGAATAAAAAAAAATATTTTTTTTATTTTATCAATAACGCTAATCAACAATTTTTTTGTGCTGGTAACAAAAAAGGACTACTGTGGACAGATGACAGTTTTTGATCTTCATATTCTGTGTGGTTGTCAGTTCATAGCAGTGACCGTGAATAATCTTTTCCAATAAGGGGGGGGGGGGGGGGTTAGCCTTATAACATTGCAAGTCAATCACCGCAAATGGGTAGATTCACAAACTACTCCAGCAATGTTAGAAAATTATAAAGAATTTATAAAAGGAAGTTTTAGTTTTTTTTTCCCCAGCTCATACTAAACCTATAACTACTACACCTCTAAGTAAATGATAAAGAAAAGGAGACAGGATAAGACAGGGATGGGCAAACTTTTTGACTCACGGGCCACAATGGGTTCTAAGATTTGACAGAGGGGCCGGGTCATTCACACACACACACACACACACACACACACACACCACACACACACACACACACACACACACACATATATATATATATATATATATATATATATATATATATATATATATATATATATATATATATATATAACATTAGAGATTTGGCAAATTTTGTTTCATCAAGTGCCAAAAGATAAAAAATTTGTTGATCTTTTTTTTTTTTTGCTAGTGCATCAATAAACACAGCAGAAAAAGAAGTTCAGTTTCAGTAGAAAGTGTTGTTGAACTCCTTATTTTGCCAGTTCATCAAAGTCTGGAATAAGTTTTGTTGTGGCAATTCTCAGGATAGATCCGAGGTGTTTGTCAGATACTGTCGCAGTTTTCATACAGTATCAGATTAAGCTCTCTTAAGAGAAGAGAGTATTGCACGCGAACATCAATGGAGCTGATGTGCGACATCTTTAGGGGAAACGTGGGCATTACAGGGGAAAGGTAAATTGAACATTGTTTACCTGTACCTATTTTAATATAATTTGGTCACGTTCGGCGGGCCGGATTAATAAACCCAACGGGCCGGGTTTGGCCCGCGGGCCGTAGTTTGCCCATGTCTGCGATAAGACATGGTTAATTTGTACATGATTGTAATTTTCAGGTCTTTATTAAATCAACACTTACGGCATATGCAAACTATAAGATAGAGTGTTAAAGTATATAATACCTTTCTTTATGTATACAGTACAAAACATGTCACATTGAAGGAAAAGATGGGTCAACTCTGCCTTTCGTTTTCAATGATGTTATGGGACTGGAAACAGGTGATGATGGCGCACAGTCACAGGATATTATCAAAGCTTTAAAGGGCTTCCTTCAGGAAGGATACGATGTGAGAAAATACCCTTTAATGACATTTTTAAATGATATCGATTAAACATTGCATTTTGGTCCATTACAGCTGAAGTTGCTACTGAGAATTTTTTTTTTATGTTATTAGTTGCTCAATTTAAACAGATCAATTTCTTTTTTGCCTCCTGCCCCACAATAAACACATTTAGTTTGAGAACAAATCAACAGAGTGTAAGAACAGCCCTGGCTACAGAAGCAACCCAAGTCTTGACGATCAAATCTACTGCCTTGTGAACATCATGGCAGCAAACTCTGTAAAACAAATGTCATTGGAGGTCATTACGAAGATGAGAAGAATACGGGAGGCAGCTGCAACATTGGGTAAGTCTAGCTGGTCTTGACTAGTTTTCCTATAGAAAACCTAAATATCATCATGCAAGTTTTCCCTCATAGTTTCCTCAAAATGTTACTATGCGCATAATGTCCTGCAATAACAGAGAATTACAAACAAAGATTCAGAAAATTAATTAAAATGTTTAACAAAACAACTAAGGGTCTGATTTAATACAGATTTCACACAAGTTATTCATTATTAAGAATGTTCGTCAATAGAAATATGCATTGGTATCTTTTAAGTTAATTCATATCCTTAGTTTGAAAACTGTCTTCGATAGTTAACATTTGACATTGAATCAGTTAATGTAATATGAGCATTGTAAGCTATTCAAAACGCTGCTGAAAATAAAGCTGCTCCTCACTCACACAAATCACACAAAAAAAAAAACACACAACTCTTCTCAAACTTCTGAACTTTTTGTATTTCTTTTAAATCCTTGCTAACTGTGCTGTACTGTGAATATAGAACTCAGTGCAAATTTGCAATACTGTCTATAAAAGTTTTCCATAGAAAGTTGTTAATGTTGCATCTTTTGTCGTATCATTTAGACATTCCTCAAGCAATAATCATGACAAAACCGGATTTAGCATGCCCACTGGTTCATGATGACTTAAGGAAGATATACACCAGCAAGAAGATCAAAGAAAAGGTAACTGTAGTTTAAAAATAAATAAATATAAATAAATCACATTTATTTTCTTTAACCACATCTGAAGTAAGTGTTATTGTATATTCAAATTAAAGAGAAAAAGAAAAGTTATTCTTTGATCGAGTGTGAAAGTGAGTAAAACAATTATGGAAATCCTTCACCGGCCTTTAGCATCAGTTATGTTTGTATTTTTCCAGATGGAAGTGTGTAAGAATATGGTTGGTGTTCCAATGAATCACATTTTCCCAGTGAAAAACTACCATGAGGAGATGGACACAGATGATGACATGGACGCTCTGATTCTCAAGGCACTTGATCAAATTGTGAACATCGCATATGATGCATTGAAGAATAAAGCTCCTAATTCCCATGATGAATCAGTTTAGGATTAGGTATTTGTAAATGGAAAGTGTACCAATGTTGCATTGCTACATAAACTATAACGTAAAATCAAAGTATTTATCAGCTTCATTATATTATGAATAATTCCATGCAAATAAACACCTTACAGTTAGAAAAGTTCTTCCCAAGTTAAATTGTCCGTTAAAGTCTGTATTTTACTTCATTTGTATGCGGTTCTTCATGTTTTAAGAAAATTGCCATCTTTATCCACCATGTATGAGGCATTAACCATACTAAACATTTTTAATCATATAATTTGTTGTCACCAGGTGTATTTTAAACTCTGTATAATTATGCAGAAAGATTTGAGAAATTACCAGACTTACCTTATGATGCTTTTAGATTTTATGGTTATATTCAAGAATTTCTATACATTAGTGCAGTGTCATGTATGTGATGTTTTAAAATGTATAAAGTATAATTATTAAAACATAACTTTCAGTACAAAGCCTCGTTATTATTTATGATAATTATGATTAACACATATCCCTTCTGTGCTCTAAAAAAACATTTAGAGTTTATATTAGATCCAGACAACTGGTTATATTGTGTAAGTCAGTTATGAACGTTTCATAAAGAACATGAATAAGTACCATCACCAGCACACATTTCTTTATTCCTAGAGGAAAGATTTGTTCATTGAATTAAAGCTACAATAAAAAAAAATTTACTACTGCTCCCATTAAAGTTAATAACCGTGCATTTGGTAATGGTTATTGTGTGTGTGTGTGTGTGTGTGTGTGTGTGTATTAGTGAAATTGGAGGCAAAAGGACAGAAAGAGGAAACCGGGTAATGCTCCATTGGTATCCGACTGTGGATAATTTCTATGTTTAATATGATGTAACTTACCTTACAAACTTACCTGAAACTTTATACACATTCAGAGACGTATTGGAAGTAAATAAGCAAATTGTGGCTTGAATTATGGACAATTTACTCTTCACACACAATGACAATGTTAAAAAATGTAAGAAAAATAAAATAATAATAAAAATAATGATAGCACAGGCTGAATAATAAAATCTATTTTCTAATCTGTAAAGTAAGGAGAGTAAACGTCATTAGATTAAACTAGTGATTTGTTATATTTATGTTCATGCGGTTCAGTGCTACAGTTAATGCTCATATTAACAATGTGATTTCAGTGAATGTCGAGTGATTCTACTGCATACGCAAAAAACATTTTTTTTTTTTTTACATTAAAATAGATACACATGATTGTTAAGATGGATTGTATAAACCTCTGGTAAATATGAAATTACATCTCATCCATAAGAGAAGAATACAGATGTGTAGAGAAGTGTAATAAAAAGAGTTGCATCCTACCTTGGAAGAACACTAGGAACCTGGTGCTTCGAGCTTGGAACTTCTGGTGGAGGCCAGTAACCTACCTTTGAAGAATGTGATGATACTGGTCGGAATCATCTTTCAAGGATGAAACACCTGGAGAACCCTTTTGGAACATCTGGATTCATTTCCACAAAAATAGATGTAGGTGAACATGTAAAAAATTCTCTGGCATTAGATGAACACAGTTGCAGCTCGAAATGAGTGGAACTAGAAATATATATTTGCTAGAACCTACTGTACAACTGCAGTAATGTGGAGAAATGATCAGAGCGCCATTAGTTAATAAGTTGATTAATTACTGAACTTTATGAATTTGTTACCAACATGTAAATCACACACACAAAACAATAATGTGATTATTTCTGTAGCTTGTACAATTCGGTTCACAAATAGCGCGCGCGCGCGTGCGCACAACCGCCCCCCCCCCCCTAGAATCTTCTAGAACCACGGCGCCATCTTGTGTTGTTTCCTCACAGAGCTTCAGCTTCTCCAAATATTCATATCTTCACAAATATTCCCCAAAAATATACATAATAGCTTCAAAAGTAACAAAGCCATGAAACTTGAAATTATTTCTTAAATAAAGTTAAGCTAAATCGTTTACATCGGTAAGACATGTGCAAAAATATACCTCACGAGAAAAACATTTATATGAAACTAAATATGAAAAATGACACAAAAAAACTAACAATTTGCCCATTTTTAATGTGTAAAATGAACTTTATTTCGGTTTAACTCATTACTGGTTCATTTAAATCCGAGGCTACCTGCTAGTTAACTGTTCACCAGCTGTTTTACCCTCCAAACGTGTAATTCTTTTTACCAATGGAATTTTTATTCAACTTTACACAAGTGTCATTTTATGTCAACTTTAAAAACATACCCTTTTCATGGAAAAGAAATTGTTCCAGTCGAGACTGTAAAATCTGAAGCACTCAATCAGTCAACCTCAGAACACTAAGATCTAATTTTTCACGCACATTTTTATATCAAGGTGCGAATGAATACTGGATTCTGATTGGCTGAAGGTGTGCATTCAAATCGTTGCACTCAAAAGTAGTTCTAGTTATGTTAATCACCGTTCAATATTAATGCGCTGCCTCAGGAACTACTGGCGCTGTAGCAGCAGGCAGGCAGAGAGGAATACAGAGTGACTGGGGTGCGTTCACATTCATCCTAAAGGTGTTTAATAGGGATGAGATCAGAGCACTAAAGATATCTCTCTTCCAATGAGCCCACATTGTGCACAGGAACAGGTTTCCAAGTTCAAGTGAATGCAAAATTTTATTATAGCGCATCTAAAGACGTTTTTGTCAGGATTTTCCGGGCAGACGGCGCCCACTTCCGGGTCGGCGGCCATCTTGCTGTTTTTCCCGCGCCACTCGGTTTATAGGGGCATCTAGACTTCATCTCGAGGCCAGATTATTAGTTTTATATATATATATTTATTTATTTATTTTTTTTATTTTTTTTTAACTGGCTTCCTAGTCCTCTAGATTATTACTTTCACACCCTGACCTTGACCCTGACCCTGACCCCTGTACTGCTCCTGGTTTGGACTCTGGACTGGTTTTTGTGTCTGCTCTGTCCTTCCTTGTTCTGTTTTGCTGGCTTTTGGTTTTTGGACTGTTTTTGGATTTGTTTGAGTTTCAGTCTGTATTACCCTGTGTTTTGACCCTGAACTGTTTTATTGGACTTTGTTTTTGACTCGCCCCATTGCTTAGTTTGTTTTTTATTAAAGCCTGTATTTTCCGTGCCCCCTGTCGTATCCTGCGTTTGGGTCCTCACTCACTGTGTCACCCTGCAGTTTCTGACACTTCTATAGAATTGAGTTCCTCCAGCTTTGTGGTAACAGTTTGAAAAAGAACCCCCTATAGCAGGAACGATCAGGTGACCCAATACTTTTGGCAGTATAGTGTAACTGGACACTGTGCACTTCTCTGCTGTATCTTGTCAGTAGAAATGAAAAAATAAAACATGAATGTTAATTTGATTGTAATTTTGAACACCAGACAGTAGAAACTAGTTTTATTATCAAAAACTGCAGCTGTGTGTTCTTTGTGGTAAATTAAAGAAGGGTAACTAACACAGGAAATAATCTGTAATTTTTCACATTGACACATCAGTGACAGGAGCTACTACAGAAGCAAAACACCTCAAAACCTGACAAAATTACAGACTACAACCCTCACGAGACTTCCTGACAAGTAATGTATCTACTACCTTTAAAGTCATTCCATTTAACTTCATTTGTAATTTTTTTTATGTTTTCTTTACCTCCTTGCACTGTTGTTTTTATTCTTGTATCTCATACTTATTCAGCCACTAACTGTATACTGTAGTCAAACCTATATTGCATTTGAGTGGTTCAGGTTGGAGTTTCCACATGTGTCTCACTGAGCAGTGCAGAGCACAAAGGTTCCCATCAATGCAACAGGAAATCATTAGTTTGTACTTACAAAATCACACTCTACAACCATACAGTATTTAGTTATTGAGTTCCAAATGTAGAAATATTGAGTATAAAAAGCATATTGTATGACCAAACTGATTAAAATAAACTATATTTTTTATTTACAACCAATCATCAAAGGTATTTTTAATGTACTAATTTAAATGTTTATATATATATATAATATATATAATATAAGAAACACCTTGCAGTATTCTGTGTTTTTGCATGTTATTTGTCAGAGTAATGGTGCTAGAATTATGTAAATACATGCACTGCAAATATGTTATTTCTTAAAAATAAATCTGCAACATCTACAACCATGTTCACGAACATGTTACCAGCAGAAGCTTTTTTGTATGTAGAGCAGGGTTTCCTGTTTTCGCTTTCTCTCGCTTACCCTCAGTCTTTCTCTTCATACCCTCACCTTCACAAATGAAACCAGGAAGCCACATCATCTGATTTCAGAGAAATTCAGGCTGATCTCTGCGTGACTCGCTCACGGTCTCAGTGTGTGAGCACAAGAAAATGGCAGAGGCTAATATTGTAGAACGGTTTTCAAGGGATCAATTCAGTTGTCCTTTGTGTCTTGAACTCCTGAAGGACCCGGTGACTACCCAGTGTGGTCACAGTTATTGTAAGGTGTGTATTAATTTTTTCTGGGATAAAGAGGATCAGAAGGGTGTCTACAGCTGTCCTCAGTGCAGAGACACTTTCACTCCGAGGCCTTCTCTACGCAGAAACAACATGCTGGTTAAAGTGGTGGAGAAAATCAAATCGAATGAAATGCAAGATTCTGTTTGTTGTGCTGAAGATGGAGATGTGGAGTGTGATTTCTGCACTGAGAGAAAGCACAAGGCTTTAAAGTCCTGTCTGATGTGTCTGGCCTCCTTTTGTGAAGATCATCTAAAACCTCATCTTGAAAGACCTGCTTTTAAAAAGCACACCTTAATCAAAGCTTCGTCGAAACTTCAAGAGAAGATCTGCTCTCAACACGGAAAACTGATCGAGATCTACTGCCGTACTGACCAGAGGTGTATTTGTTCTTTGTGCATGTTGGAGAATCACAATGGTCACGAAGCCGTGTCACTTTCAACAGAGAGAACTGAGAAACAGGTGAGAACGAAAAATCTCAAAATGATTTTAGCTGAATTATATTTCTTATCTCAAATCAACTGCCTTAATTATTTGAAGTTGTGAATTCAAAATTGAGATGATCAAGATTGTGGTGTGAGAAGGGCTCCGTTCATGTCAGCCATCTCTGAGATGAAAATAACAGGTGATCATTTATGGGAATGGAGTGTAGTCTAGGGCTTTTAAGCTGCTGCTGAGCAAGTCTTTAGCATGTTCATAGTGTTGTTAGGAATGCTGCTGCCTTAAAAAGTGGTGCAGAAGTGATCCTGTAGCAGATCTAAACAGTTAGTGGCAGGAAAGTGGTGGTGCTTTTGTATACTTTATACCCAGTAATGTTAGGAAGCTACGGTCAGACATGATACAGCACCCCTGGAGCACAGAGGGTTAAGAACATTGCTCAAGGGCTCAAAGAGTGGCAAAGCCGAGGCTTTAACCCACAACCTTCTAATCAGTAACCCAGAACTTTAACCACTTTTTTTCTGCGAGGGCCACATAATTTTTCATTTTTCCTTATTATGCTTTAAAAATGAGTTTATTAGAGAGACAGTGCATGTAGGACATTTTGGAGACAAGGTGAGGGAGGTGAGATTGAGATGGTTTGGACATGTGCAGAAGAAGGGACATGGGGTATATCAGTAGGAGAATGCTGAGGATGGAGACACCAGGAAGGAGGAAAAGAGGAAGACCAAGGAGCAGGTTTATGGATGTAGTGAAGGAAGACATGCAGGTAGTTGGTGTGAAAGCGGCAGATGTAGAGGACAGGGGGGTCTGGAGACGGATGATCCGCTGTGGCGCCCCCTAATGGTAGAAGCAGAAAGAAGATGCTTCCTAATGCTGGATCAGTTTATTATTTTGTTCTGCACCGAACAGACAAACTTTTCAAGAGATATATCGCCTATCAAAAGAGTATTATTACTACCATGTTAACATTTCTTTACATTCATTGCTATTGAAATCAAAACATTTTAATCAACAATAATAATAATAATCATTTTACAATAATGGGTAAAAAAAACAAACACTCCATGTAAAATTATACTGAACTTTATTAAGGAAAAAAGTACTAAATCATGAAAATGTGTTAAAGGAATAAATATGAATATATTTATAAAGAAATATAATTATATAATTATTAAATTATAACTAATAGAATATAGCGCTCTTTGTGCAGCGTGCAGTCTCACATAAAACAAACACACGTGATATCAGTGATTCACCTCTAGAGGCCGCTCTTGGGCCAAACTTGGGACCCCTGAACAACTGTGTGCTGCGATTCTGTCTAAATAGTTTAGTGAGAATATTAAAATGTTACAGAGATCCACCAGCAAGTGCAGGCTGAAGAACCAATGTCTTTTAATCACACAAAAGAGTGAACTTCAACTATTTAGTTTCCAACTACTTCAGTAACCAACTGAATATAAATGATTTGTTTCCAGAATGAGCTAAAAGAGGAGCAGAAGAAATCCCATCAGAGAATCCAACAGAAGCAGAAGAAGATGCAGGAGCTGAAACAGACTGTGTACATGATTAAGGTGAGCTGTGAGCCGGGAAAGAACCACACCTAGAAACACACACATCATGAACATCCAGAGTCAATAGACAACACACACTGTGTTGCTGGGTCGATTTGTGGAATCTGTGTGTGTGTGTGTGTGTGTGTGTGTGTGTGTGTGTGTGTGTGTGTGTGTGTGTGTGTGTGTGTGTGTGTGTGTGTGTGTGTGTTTCCTAACAGTCCCATGCTAGGACAGCAGTAGAGGACAGCGAGAAGATCTTTACCGAGATGATCAGTTCTGTAGAGGAAAAGCGCATGGAGGTGATGGAGCTGATCAGAGCTCAGGAGCAAGGAGAACTGAATCAAGCAGAACAACTCCTGGAGCAACTGGAGCAGGAGATCACTGTCCTTCAGAGGAGAGTCAATGAGCTGGAGCAGCTTTCACACACACATGATAACTTGCAATTCCTCCAGGTAACATTCAAACGTATTTCATGTCGAACGTCTCTGTTGCAGATTTGTCCAGTTCCGTGCCGAAATTCACGATTGCACTTTGTTCTAACCTTCTGTCCATGATGAAATCGCAGCCGTGGTCAGAATAGCACCAGTTACACCTTTAGTCTCTAACTTTTCCATTTTCTTTTTAAGACTCCATTAGATGATTCGGTTCATTTTTACTGCTCTTCACCTTCTTATTCATAAATTGTCATATTATTGACCATTTATTTTATGTCTTTCTGTGCCTGAGAGCAGTCTGTTATCCATATAACATCCACCCTGACCATATCTTATAGATCTTTACTGATCAGTTTATTTGTAAGCTCCACTAGGGTTGTACTGAAGAGCAGAATATCCCCCAAATCTCCAAACTTATATGCACTTGTTTGTTTTATGATTCAATATTCAGCTTCATGAAGCAGAACCCTGAAATGGAGCTCACGAAGAAGTGGATCTTCTCGGACTTTCAGATGGTTTTTAATGTACTGACGTTTGCTTTGTTTCTCCTAATGTAATGTTCTCCACATTATCTCCAATCTTTAGCTCACTACAAGGCAAATAATTCTTTTTCATTTGCAATGTTTGGGACTTGAACCCCCAACCTTCTTATCAGTAACTGAGACCCTTAACAATTAAACCACCACTTGCTTAATAATTCAGCTTTATTTTACCCCATTCTGTTTTTTTTCTGTAGAATTTCCAGTCTCTCAGTGTCTCTTCAGGATGGGAGTCTTTCTGCATCTCTTCACACACTGTCCAACATCTCTCATTTGATGGATTAAGGAATTCTCTCTCGGATCTCAAAAAGCGATTCGAGGAATTCTGTGAGGAGGAATTCAACAAAATTCCTCCGCATGGTAAAGGAGCTGTCCGTGCTGAAAAACCACTGCCATTGACGTCATTTACAATCTCAGGAAATGCACATTGATTTCAACTGAACTGTTTGGTTTTTGTGTTATAGATTTCTGTTATCTGACTCTGGATCCCGAAACAGCACATCATGACCTCTGTCTGTCTGAGAAGAACCGAGTGGTGACCTTCAACGAGAAAAGTGAGACGTACTCTAGAAGAAAACAGCTGTACTCCAAACATCTCGACAGATTTGACTCCTGTTGGCAGGTGTTGTGCAAAGAGAGTGTGTGTGGACGCTGCCACTGGGAGGTGGAGTGGAGCGGTGATGTGCACATCTCGGTGTCCTACAAGAAGATCAGGAGGAACGGAGGGGGTAAAGACTGCCGATTTGGACTGAACAGTCAGTCATGGAGTCTGTGGTGTTCTCCTTCTTCGATTTCTTTCTATCACGACGACGTTAAAACCGAGCTCGGAGTTCCTTCGTCCTCCAGGATAGCCGTGTATCTGGATTACAATGCAGGAATTCTGTCCTTTTACAGCCTCTCTGAAACGATGAGGCTCCTCCACAGGGTCCACACCAAATTCACTCAGCCTCTATACGCTGGCTTTAGGGTTTACGGAGGAACTGTGAGGTTGTGTGACTCAAAATAACAGTGGATGGGGAAATGATCATTCTCGTTTCCTTAGTATCGCTGAAGTGTTCTTTTGTTGAGAATTGTCCTTCATGTACCCTGCTTCTAGTGTTTACAATAAATATAAATTGGTCACAATGACATTTTTTATCATTCTTAGATCTTTATACTGATGATATATGAGTAATAAATTGATGAGTGAACGATATATCGTCAGCATTTTGTGCCCTCGTGTTGTCAGATAATGCTTTTGCGTAAAACACGTAATTTTAAACAGACTGTAATAGAAAGAGACCGTCACTAGAGGGCAGTAAAGTCATGCAAGCGCAGGATACTGACTCGTTTCCTGTATCAGTGTTGTGGATGTTGCATTTAGCATGTATAATAAAAGCACTAGAGAAGGTTTTATTTATTATATATAGGGCACAGATTGTTGTCTGGTGGGAACAGAGGGCTATTTCTTACTGTTGAATATTTCGTGCACTGTATAGGGTGGAGAAACGAATTGTTTGTGCCTTACACAAACACTACACTATAATAAAGACACAACATTACTGTCATTGCATAGTGCAGGTACAGCAACAAACTACAGTTTGGCATCTACCAGAAGTGCAAAAAGTAGCAATAGTGCAGATAAATAAGTAGCATAGTTACAGCAGGTGATATATATGTAAGCATATGTACAGTAAATAAATATAAAGGCTATAACAGTGTAGAGATGTTTGGAGATCTTTGAGAAGTACAGATAGATGTTCTTCTTCTTCAGATCGTGCAAAAACGTTGGAGCCTCCGTACCATACAGTGATGGAGTTGGTCAGGATGCTCTCGATGATGCAGCAGTAGAAACTCTGTAAAATCTCTGGGGACAGATGAGCTTTCCTAAGACTTCTCAAGAAGTATAGGTGGTGGTGTGCTTCTTAACCAGAGCTGAAGTGTTCTGGTGCCAGGACAGATCCTCAGAGATGTGAACTCCCAGGAACTTAAAGCTGGAGACTCGCTCTACCTCAGTTCCATTGATGTTGACTGGAAAACATCTCCTGCTGTTGAATTATCGAAAGTCCAGGATGAGCTCTTTAGTCTTTGAGGTGTTGAGGAACAGGGTGTTGGTGGCACACGTGCTGTCAGACTTCCATAATGCAATACTAAGAGGTTTATACACTATAAATTATAGTCTTTAAATAAGTACTTTAAATCAATGGAGCTCCAAAAAAGAGTCATTAAGTAAATTAATACTTTGTATTTGCATGTTTTCTTTCATATTTCCATTATAATTATTATTATTATTATTATTATTATTATGCAAAACTATTCCTTTCATATGCACACTATCACATTCAAAAAGAATTAAACAAACATCTGGGTTTCTTTCTTGTGAATGTTTATATCTATTTTCAAACCCTTAATGAATTTTATATTTATTTTTTTCATATTATCCTAAAAACAAAAAGTGCGTGTTTGTGTGTAGTTTTAAAGTGTAAAATATAATTTTTTTATATCACTGATTGTTTTGTAAAAAAACAAAAAAAAAATACAAATATATAAAAAGCAAACAAATACAAAAAAACCTAAACAATGATGATGTTTTATATGATGATAGATATTATCTCATATCAGCATAATATTTAAAATCTATAATAAATGTTGCAGATATGATAAAAGTTTGTAATAAGTATTAGTGTTAATATAATAACATGTATATATATATATATATATATATATACACAGGATTATTCCAAAAGAATGAACCGATTTAATTACGCAATATTTTATTAAGAAAATTGTATTTATTATTATTTTATTATGGAAAATTAATCAAATTCAAATGATCACTGACTCATTCCGTGATGATGCTGGAGAACGGAAGCATTGGGTCATGATATCAGTTCATTCTTTTTTTAATAATCCTGAATATTAATATAAAATAATAATAAATATATAAAATATTATATTCTATATTCTGTGACCATTTATTTGGTTTGTTTCACGTGTTTTTATTGTGAATTGTGTTTTATTTTTTAAGGCGTTGCTGGCTCCTCCTCCTTTTCGTGTCTGTGTGTGTGTGTGTGCGTGTGTGTGCGTGTGCGCGCGCGCGTGCACGCGTATAAAAGGCAGCGTGTGCGTCAGAGGCACATGTTCGCGTCTCACTCCTTTACCCCATTGCAGGTACATAGTGAGAGAACACAAGAGCAAAAATGGTGAGTACAAAATAAATTTTACACATTTTTTTAATTCATTGTGATTAGAAATAAAAATGATCTTAATGTCAGCAGACGCGTGAAATGCGAATATTAAAGAATTAACTCAAAAAAATGCATTAAATTCCACAAGCCATATGACCTTTTATTAACCGATTATACACTTTAATATATAAAGGAACAGTGAAATCTTGGTGGATTTATGTCTCTCGATCACATAACCATTATTACGCATTAATAACGTTCTGCTACTCCCGGGGAGGGGTGTGCGCATGCGTGCGCATTTTCGCGCATGCGCCGTGCCGCATTGAATGGGGAAGGATGACTTGTTGTTTTTACGGGCTGTGCGACATTTCTCACAGAACGTCCTGCTTTACTGATAATCAGCAGTTTGTTGATGTTTGTAGTAATGCTGATGATTAGAGGTGACCACGAGCAATTTCTGGTTATTTACAATTTTTTAAAAAAATGAAATTTAAAAATTGATTGGTTGTTTTTCACTTTTCAAAGTCAGGATCCGCGGTTTTTTTCTTATAGGCGTCAGCGATTGGCTGGATTTCAAATTTAAATGATATTTGCATATTTTAGGCGGGATCAGCTCTCGGTCGCTTCTCGGAGGTTCTATTAGTCAGTGGTTGGGTGTGTTTTAGTGGTGATCAGTGATTGGTTTATAGAGTTTGTGGTGGTCAGCAATTGGCTGGTTTTCAGTAGTGATCAGCGGTTTCTGGTTTTTAGTCATGATCAGTGAATGTCTGTTTTTTTTTTTTTTTTGGTGCTCAGTGGTGGTTGGTGATCAATGGGTTTTTGTTTCAGTCAGGAACAGTGGTTGGTCTCAGACTGCTTGTTTGTGTTGTGGTTAATGACGAGCCATTTTCAGTAGTTGGCTGTTTCTAGGTGGTTCATCTCGATTTGTTTTTTGGCTGGTTGTTTTTCCATGTGGGTCAACAATTGGACATTTTACAATGTTATTTTTTTTTTTTGCATGACTCACCCATTCATTCTAACGCAACCAATTTAGTACAGTAGATCAGAGATAGCTTCTTACTGACGTCATTAATGCTGAAGCTATACTTTATTAATGCACTGACCTTAAACAAGGAATCCCAAATGTTTCTCTTTGGACATACAGTGCAAAACCTGAAAATCATCCAAAGTGATGGAGCATCAGACCATGTATTGTTAGTGCGGTCAGAAATGACCTAGTCTTTCGTTCGACTGTCTGTTAAGCTTCTTAGGGTCTGAGTTGTGTAATTAGCGGGCGTGTTTGTTAGCTTTACCACTTCCTGTTTAACTGCTTTCTGTCCGGCCGTTCTTCAAGTGATTTTTTTCAGCTTTTTCACCATTCTGTGTGTGTGTGGGGGGCAAGAAAACTCGAATTCAAATGCTCTCAGATGTCCAGCTTCAGAAGGGTGACGTTTTTAAAGCTGTAACACACTTTTTCACAGCTTTCTCAAGCCAGATGTCATTTGTTTCCTACAACCCCGCCCCAGCAGCTGCATCGTTTGTTTGCCTGCCTAATAAATGAATGACAGTGCAAATAACTGACAAGCATACACACCTACACACACTTACACATACACTACCTTCATTCATCTTTAGTAAATTTAGTTTTGTCCTGGTCAGTCTCATAGACTATAGGAGGTGGGGCCGTGACCAGGGCGTAACCTTTTTGCAAGGTCCAAATTCCATAAGATAAATAATAATAATTCAATAATAATAATGTACTACACCAGTCACAGCTTTGTTATCCATCCATTTGTTGGTGAATTTTCTCTGTAGTTGTATAATTGTCATATAATTTGAACATTGCGACACGCAGTTCTGGAGCGCTTGGGCTTGGTGCGGTAATCCCCCGCTTTAGCGCTGTTAGAATCTCGTGCCACCGCTTTAGCGCGGATTTGCCTTTGCCACATAACTCATTAGTGAGGCTGATTTTCCCGGTTTCCCTCGGAGAGCACGATGGACCAAAACATTGGAATTGTTTTTATGGAGTTTAAAGTAATAAAATTATCAATAAAAAATATAATAACTGTGTTCTTGCAAATGTTTTCTGTGTCTTTAAAGTGTGTGGGAAGATGATTTACGGCTTGATCAATAAGGAAAAACATTTTTGGGTGGGGTCTGTTTATCGCGGGCGGTTTTGGAACGTAACCACTGCAATAAACCAGGGGATTACAGTATCTTGTAGGAGAACTTTGGCCTTGTGCTCCTGCAGAACCCTCACCTCAGCGAGTATTTTGAAGCTTTGTGTGCTTTAACTTGATCAGCTACCTATTAGCATCATCATGAATGTAGGTGTGAGCCAGTGGTCACTGTTTTCAGCACTGCTGAATGTCCACATATTACACAATATTCTGCAATCACATCAACACTGCATAGGGACTGGACTGGAGTCAATATTCGTTCCCTCATGTAGTGCACTTGTGTTTAAAAAAAGACAATCGAAAAACGAACAATCAAATGTAACTTAAAACCTGTTAATAATTTACTACAGCCAGTGTTTAGTGTCAATAAAGTTTGACAAACTCGACCCATATTGACCAATATACACAGTGTGATCTGCTTTTACACGTATAACTAGAACTTAGTCCTTAGACATTGAATTTGACATTTTTACCCTTACATTTATTTCTGCAAACCGTGCACTAAGATCTTAAAGGTTTTATTTGGGCTTTATTGAGGTGCTGGTGCTTAATTGGGATCTGGAGCCAGTTCTTAGCTGGTAAAATCGGTCTGGTTCAACAAGTACTACAGTTTTCTTACATGTATTACATTTCTTACATTTGTGTTGGGGGATGTGCCAAGAAGTTTAACATGAACCTCATCCTTAATCAATAGAAGGGATGATGATGATTCAATCGTTCTTTACACAGACGGCAATACAGTCTACATAGCTGGGATTATTTGTTTGGAATTTGTGGACATGTTGAAGGTTCTCGTTCTCAAGAGCTGCCATGGGTTAGAAAACTTCAACTTTGGAAGTATGTTGGAAATAGGTTTCACTCAAGGGTTCTTTGATGGACTTTTTAGGTTCTTCAGTGGTCATTACACAGCAATCCTTAAAGCTTTCCTAAAGAGGGACAAACCGAAGACTGCTTCATGGTTCTAGATTACATTTTGTCATTAAAGGTTAGCTGTTCCACCATCCAGTGTAAGCCAGAAGGAGAAATTTTATACACCAAAAATATATATATATATATTTTTTTTTTTTCCTTTACCTAATTTTCAAAATCAAGGAAATAATCCACATCTTGAACTCGTACAAATGCTGCTGTGGGCAAAACCAAGTCAAGACATGATGCAATCAATGAATGGAACAAGTGCCGGACTTTAATGCTCGCCATGACAGTATTATGAAATACCTACGAAAGCAATATTAGGTAACACTGGGTAAAATGTTGACGCTCACGAAAGCTTAGCAATAGGGAAGTTAGTATATAGGAGAAAGTGGATCATCCTAGCATGCCATAAATAGCTTCCTGACCAAACTAGGCCGCTCCCATGCGCCTGACTAATGACCTTCCAGAGAATCATGGAGCTGCAGGGGGCAGGAGGGTAAAAATAGAGGATAACCCCAACAAGATGAGAAGCTGACTCGGAGACGAACATAGGCACTTTTTCGGGAAAGTCGCTTAAGTGGGACGGCTCTCCGGAGCACCGTCCCAGATTCGGAATCATTACTGGGCATTTCGAATTTGTTTTGTTTTTTAGGCGCGACATGATGTTATGTGTGACAAACGTCTGCATGTATGCACACGTGTTTGAGAGAGATTCCAAGTTTAAAGCCATCTTGTGCAGTAAATTTATTTGCTACTCCATTTATAGCACTGAAAATTCCCATTAAAAGTCCAGGATGTTTGGTAGAACCTAATAGAAACCCAAATCTCTCAAGATGATCCATATTCATTCATGTACACGGACATTCTTATAATACTACAGTCTCAATATGAAACATTCATCACAATATTTTTATTAGTATCATATCCGCACTCCATGGACGTCTCTTCAGATTTAGATGTCGTCCGTTTGTTTTTTCAGCTCGCACCCTTTCTCCTGCTCGCTCCCTTTTTCTCAAGAACATGTTGAAGATTCCATGGAAGGGCGGAGGCTTCACCTCTCACCCAAACCTGCTGAGACACAAATGTTTAACGTTTTAGACCTTTTAGGCTCGTCAAAGGAACCAAACTGGAGGGGCTTCTTCGTTCTCTTTATGCTTAAACACGTTTAGCTTCTTGGATCAATGACTGTTCCGACGCCTCTATTTTCATAGCAATCCATAACAAGCTCGTGTGGAATTCGCCGGCTTTATGGTGGCTGGTGGTTGTGCAACCCGGTTGGAAAGTGTGTGTGTGTGTGTGTGTGTGTGTGTGTGTGTGTGTGTGTGTGTGTGTGTGTGTGTGTGTGTGTGTTTGCATATGTGTTAAACGGATTAGTCACCTGCATACATCAGTCAAATGTTATAGAGAAACTCAGAGAGACTAGAATGACTTGTCTCTGCCACCCGATGGCTAAAATGATAAATATAAAAAAAAAAATAGTTAGAATCACAGATGCCAATCCAAATAGGTGTGTGTGTGTGTGTGTGTGTGTGTGTAAAAGCATGTAGTCAAATTTGCATAAAGAGACCATGCTGTTGTACATCTCTGTGGCGCAAGGTATCAATAGGTTTCTATAGACTTTCATGAATCCGTGTGTCGTTTTTATTTTATTTAGGAAATCCTGGTGTTTTTTCTTGTATTGTATTATTATATTGTATACCCATTTTACCAAAATGGAGAGATACAATGACAAGACCTCCGAATATTCTAATGTAATCCAGATTTGCTAATATAGTGCTAATCATCATATTAACCTATTGGTGTTTTTTTTTTGTTTTTGTTTTTTTCTCCTTCCCTCTTAGCGTGAGTGCATATCCGTCCACGTTGGCCAGGCTGGTGTTCAGATGGGAAACACCTGTTGGGAGCTGTACTGTTTGGAGCATGGCATCCAGCCTGATGGTCAGATGCCAAGCCAGAAGCCTGTTGGTGGCCATGACGACTCCTTCACTACCTTCTTCAGTGATACTGGAGCTGGCAAATATGTTCCCCGTGCCATCTTTGTGGACCTGGAGCCAACTGTCATTGGTAAATAATGTGTTATGGTGGACTGAAAAATCAACAGATCTGTCTGAACATTTAAAAGCACATGCAAACAAAAAGTCAAATTGATTCAACGCTTCGATCTCACGGTGGAATCTTCATATATAAAAACGCTATAAAACAAGGATCATGCCATTTTAGTTACATAGGGGTCTGGGAGATTCTGCAGAGGTCTATTATGTTCTAATTAAATAAATAAATAATATATATTATTTTATTAAATTTTTTCCGGTGCATTAATGTTGCTCTGTAATTAGAGCGCTGGTGATTTAGCCGATTTTATTTGCCGAAATTATTTAAATGCAAATCCTGCCTGCACACACACACACACACACACACACACACACACACACACACACACACACACATGATTTGACAATAGGCAAAACTTGACTATTCTGATTCGACTATGTAAATCCATAGTCAGCAACACACCTACCTCATATAATACACTATATTACCAAAAGTATTGGATCATCTGGTCATAAGTTTGGTATGTGATTTTTGAGCATCGCATTCCACATTTAGTCCCAATTTGTTCTTCTAATTCCCTCCACTCTTCTGGGAAGATGTTCCACTAGATTTTGAAGTGTGCTTATGGATATTTGTATTTATCAGCCACAAGGGTGTCAGTAAAGGCGGGTATGGTTGCAGTCAGCGTTCAAATTCATCCCAAAGGTGTTCAGTAGGGTTGGGGTCAAGCAAATCTTCATGGAGCAGGGCATTGCCATGCTGCAACTTGTTTGGGTTTCCCAATTCGAGTGAACGCAAGGTTATTATACTGCATCTAAAGACGTCCTGTACAATTGTGTGCCTCCAGCCTTTGTGGTAACAATTTGGAGAAGATCCACATATGGTGGAAAAGGTCAGGTGTCCCAATACTTTTGTCCATATAGTGCATCTCTGCGTATATGTCAGTCAGAATCTATAAAATATGTCGAATCTTATGTTAAATCTTATTTTCTTGTTCCAGACGAGGTCCGTACTGGTACCTACCGCCAGCTCTTCCACCCAGAGCAGATGATCTCTGGCAAAGAGGATGCTGCTAATAACTACGCCCGTGGTCATTACACAATTGGCAAGGAGATCATCGACTCTGTCCTTGATCGCATCCGCAAACTGGTAAGACTGTCAAGAGCTTAGATAATATGAAACAAAAGATTTATCTTGAGTCATGATAGAATATTCAATGAGAGTAAGTCGAGACAACTGGACATCTCATCCAAGTGGCTTTGTTTATTCCGCTATTTCTGATTGTATTCGTTTCTGAGAATCTCCTAGCCTAGCATCAGTATTACATCTAGAAATTTCTTCTGTACAGGCTGACCAGTGTACAGGTCTTCAGGGCTTCCTGGTCTTCCACAGCTTTGGAGGAGGCACTGGCTCTGGCTTCACTTCCCTCCTGATGGAGCGTCTCTCTGTAGACTTTGGCAAAAAATCCAAGCTGGAGTTTGCCATCTACCCAGCACCACAGGTGTCCACGGCTGTAGTGGAGCCGTACAACTCCATCCTGACCACTCACACCACTCTCGAGCACTCTGACTGTGCCTTCATGGTGGACAATGAGGCCATCTATGACATTTGCCGTAGGAACCTGGATATCGAGCGCCCATCTTACACCAATCTCAACCGGCTCATAAGCCAGATCGTGTCCTCTATCACCGCTTCTCTGCGCTTCGATGGTGCCTTGAATGTTGATTTGACGGAGTTCCAGACCAACCTGGTACCATATCCCAGAATCCACTTCCCTCTTGCTACTTATGCGCCGGTCATATCTGCTGAGAAAGCTTACCATGAGCAGCTCTCTGTGGCTGAGATCACCAATTCTTGCTTTGAGCCATGCAATCAAATGGTTAAATGTGACCCAAGGCATGGCAAATACATGGCTTGTTGCCTACTGTACCGTGGTGATGTGGTGCCCAAAGATGTGAACGTGGCCATTGCGGCTATCAAGACCAAGAGAAGCATCCAGTTTGTGGACTGGTGTCCCACTGGATTCAAGGTGGGAATCAACTACCAACCACCCACTGTGGTGCCCGGAGGCGACTTGGCGAAAGTTCAAAGGGCAGTGTGCATGCTGAGCAACACTACGGCAATCGCTGAGGCCTGGGCTCGCCTGGACCACAAGTTTGACTTGATGTACGCCAAGCGGGCCTTCGTGCACTGGTATGTTGGTGAAGGCATGGAAGAGGGTGAGTTCTCTGAAGCCAGAGAAGACATGGCTGCCTTGGAGAAGGACTACGAAGAGGTTGGGATCGACTCTTTCGAGGACGAGGAAGAAGGAGAAGAATACTAAGATGTGAGGCACCTCTGGAAACGTCTTGCCATCTATACCGAAGAAAGCACAATGCGCAATCTTGTGGTATCTTCATTAAATAAATAAATATATATATATAAATATATATATACAGCTAGGAAATGTTGTTTCTCATTTGGTCATTTGTTTTTCTTCTTGCCAGAAGTGTCAGAAAAGTATGGAATAAAAATAAAGCTGTAAAATAATCTTTTGGCTCTTTTGTATACGTTTTCAGTTTGGTATGGAAGCACACACACTGTGTCCCAAGAGTCTCTCGAAATAGTTCATAAACTCAAATTGCACTTATTTCTATTTTTTTTCTTCATAATATTTTGCTACCATTTTCAATGACTGATAGACCTGAGAACATTGGAAAGCATTATTCTAGCTTGTGTCACATGTTTTGCTAGTGGTGCAAATGAAACTATTAATCAGCATTATGTCACAATCTAAACAATTATATAACTTCAATCTTAGTATTTTTCATAATGAATTTTTACATTTATAATTATGAATGTGAATATCTAAAACGATTAGTATTCATTTACAAAGTATAAGTTTGTCTGGTTAAAATAATTCTGCATAAACCAATAAAGGATCCACTGGGATGTCCTCCAACGTGTATAACACTGTGATCCACCTTCATGAAGACCTTTCCAGGCCATGAACTCCAAAGCGGCCATGAACGTCTCCATAGTAGTGCTTCATTAACCTATTAATGATGTAAATGGTATTTTAAAGATAAGTGCTTCATTGGTGTTTGTTGAACTTGAAAACCGAGGAGACCATGAGTCCTTGACTTTGAATTCCAATGAGAAGGTTGTGCTTTATTGTTTCTGTTCAGAGGAAATTATGAGAATCTTCTTTCCAGAAGATAAATGGAAATGTTTAGATTATTATATCAGCTCTATAAATATGGTTTTCACCTCCACATCTCATTTTTATTCACAACACATTTCCTCTGAGGACATAGAGGTAAACCTGCAAAAGTCCTAAGAGGCCCTGCATTAAAACTATTTTTTCTTGTTTTCATGTGATCAGGACTTAATTTTCACGTGATCTCGACGTAACAAACTGTTCTCACGTGATCAGGGGTCCACGTGCCACAGTTATGGGTATTATCCATGATGCTGCTCTAGAACATGCTCCTATGCCGAATACACAGAAAACTAATTATTGATCACTAGGAAACGATGTTAATGTTGAGATCATGAGAAGAATAAGTCGTGGTCACGAGAAAACCGCACTTTATGTCGAAATCGTGAAAAAAAATATCAGATTGCATGGCCTCTTAGAATAACGGGCTGGCCCTAAAGCGTGGTTAATACGCATGCGCTAAACGTCACGGGCACGTCATATCCCGGAAGTGCGTCCCTGTAGTGGATGCGGAAGTGGCGAGACAGCCGAGGAGGTCGGAATCCTTAAACAAAAATAAAAAGGTAAATTTTTATTTCGTATTTACGTTTGTTTTTTTAGTACTTTTATAGTATTATATATAAATAACTGATTAATACTAGTAGTGTTGAGCATTGTGTTGTAAAGTAAATAATTGACAGGGAAATGGACAGTTATAGCGGTTTGTTGCTGATATTCAGGTCTCAATGCAGTGTTTTGGGAGAAATGGAGGTGAAAATGTTTCAGGAAGAATAAAAAGAATACATATCACGAGTTCATCAGTAAATTCAGGTTGTGATGATTAATGTAATCACTATACAACGGCTGCGTGTAAAGTAGTGCACTTTGATCACGTGTACAAACCTGACTGTCATTAATAAGGATTCTCTGTGAGCACAAGTATTGGGACACCCTCAGATGCTAAAGCATGAACCTTTACCCTTCACTGTAACTATGAGACCCAAAACCCGTTCCAGCTCCATGAAGATCTGCTTTCCATGGCTTAGAAGTGTGTGAAAGATCTCCTGCTATAGATCCAAACTCCAACCCTATTGAACACCTCTGAGATCATCTTTTCACCCCGACTGCAGTCCAGGCCACCTCACCTCACCTCACCTCACCTCACCTCACCTCACCTCACCTCACCTCACCTCTCCACTCCACTCCACTCCACTCCACTCCACAAAATCTAGTGGAACATCTTCCCTGAAGAGTGGAGCACATTATAAGAGTGAATAGAGACACATATCAACCTTATGGTTTGGTTTCCACAAACTATTATATATTGTAGATGTATATAATATATAATAATAAAAACCCAACCATATTATATTTTATTGTGCATTTAAAAACATGGTTCTATTATTCTTGGAATAAAAAGTACAGCTGAGATTGAACTACTGATAAAAGCGTGAGGAAGAAGATGGCGGACTTTGGGGAACTCTGTTTGAACTATACTACGTGTTTGGTTGGGTTTTTCCAGAAAGTATTTCCATTATGTAGACCATTGAGCTTAAACAATTATGTTCATGTGTATTTTATAGGGATGTAACGGTTTCGGGACAGGACTTTCGCTGCGGTGCACAGGTTTACCCAATGCAATCCCTTTACTGTGTGAAATGATTCAACTTGAAAACATGCACAACAATGCCAGAGTTCTAAAAACAACAAAAAGGGAACTAGAGTTGGAGCAGAGTCACTGTGGCTGCTCGCTCCTTACTGGAAATACGATTTGTAGTTCGAGATCGCCGCCACTTCCTGCCCTCGTGACCGTTTTTATGACAGTTTAGCGATCTGGATTATTTAGTGTTTTATGTCCAGCTTCAAGAATTTCTCTAGAAAATCCTGACGATTCCACATATCGAGGGAGTGAATGAATGAAGGAATGAAGACATTTTTAATATTTGATATTTGAAGTCACATAATGATGTATTTATTTTCTGCAGCTTCAGTATACATTAATATAAACCCCAGACTCGCTCGCTGTGATTGTGTTGCAGTTATTTTAAACACAAAGTTTATGACTTGTAGCGTTTTAGTCAGTGATCTATATAATGAAGCAACCGTCAGGAAAATTCCCAGCCCACACTTATAATTAGCATGAAGTGATTCAGCTGGTGATTTAACAGCGATAAATAAATAAAAGTTTAATTAACATTAAGTTTTAATGTCAGTCTGACATTCTACAGACTCTTCTGTTGTCGCTCTCTAACTGCAACCTGAAGCTGGAGTTCAGATTCGTAAATATTTAAGTCGTTACCAAATTTATCTTTTTATTTTTTTTCTGAAAGGAAAATTCTGGTCCCCACACGCTCTTTGAGCAGCTTCTGACTAACTTCATGACCAAATATTCCAGGCATCTATTCTCCAGGGCATGCTAATCTAGTTTAAACACGGTCTGCAAGGGTGACCATGGTCACTGTAAGATCATCTCTCCATGACATCTGATTGTTTACTTCAGAATTTGATCACCGGAGATAAAAATCGTTTGTGTGTGTGTGTGTGTGTGTGTGTGTGTGTGTGTGTGTGTGTGTGTGTTGGTGGCAGTTCTTCTGGATGACTGAGCAATGCTAGGTCGAGGATGGGACACGCCTTGTGTATCTGCTCTCGCAGTTCCATCACCATCGACAACAAGAGATACTACTTCATCCAGAAACTCGACGAGGGGTAAGACTTGATTTCATGCGTTTGAAGGATCTCTGAAAGGTTTGAAGATTGTATGGAGTTTTTTTTTTTGTTTGTTTTTGTTTCTCATGTTTCTCATGTTTTCTCGCGTTTCTCCGTTGTTCTCCTCCTTCAGCGGTTTTAGCTACGTCGATCTGGTTGAAGGAGCTCAGGACGGCCATTTCTACGCTCTGAAGCGAATCCTGTGTCATGACCGAGAGGGAAGGAAAGAGGCGCAGACGGAGGTGGAGATGCACCGGATGTTCAACCACCCCAACATCCTGAGTCTGACGGGCCACGCTGTCATGGAGCGTGGAGGAAAGAGCGAGGCCTGGCTCCTCCTGCCGTACATCAGTGTACGCCATGCCTTCCTCAAATAGATCAGTAACGGAAAAATATTTGATCAGAGTCTCACGGGACGAGGGTGCTCCGCGCGGCGGGGGGACGAGGGTGCTCCGCGCGGCGGGGGGGGGCGAGGGTGATCCGCTGGGGGGTTGGGGCGAGGGTGATCCGCTGGGGTGGGTGGATGGGCGGCGAGGGTCTAACATGTTCACTTCAGACGATATAAGGGTTTGTTTTTTGTTTGTTTTTGTGTTGCAGAAAGGAAGTCTGTGGTCCGTCCTGGAAAAGCTGAGGGATAAAGGTAGCTCCATGCCGGAGAGCCGGATCCTGCACATTTTCCGTGGCATCTGTGAAGGTCTAAAGGCCATCCACGACAAGGGATATGCACACAGGTGGCTACAACTACAAGGATATCCAGCGTTCTATAATCCAGCATTCTGTAATCCAAAATACTGTAATCCAGTGCACTAATCCAGAACTGTAATTTATCATACTGTACCCAGTGCATGAATCCTTCATGCTGTAATCCAGTGTGCTGTAATCCAGCATTGCCAGTCATCATAACTGACTGCTAACTGTTACCCTGTGTTCACAATTCTACAGTAGCTCAGCATTTTATCTTAATTTACTAGCGTTATTAATTCGGTTAAAATTTTCCTAACAAACGTATACGATGTCCTACACCAGGAGTTTGCTAACCAGGCTAACTCGTAAACACGTCTGCTGTAGAAGAGACCACAGCTAGAGCAGTTGGTTAAATGGAATGTTTAGACTGTAACCTGTCAACATGAGTAAGATCTCACATGAATGCCGTGTGTGAAGTCATGAAGGCAGCCATGTTGCATACTGTGAGTTTACAGCAGGGAGCTTTCAATAGTCACATTTTAGAACACGCCCCCTCAGGCCCCGCCTCCTAGAATTAGCGAACAAGGAAGTGTAGATAACAAATGTTTTGCTCATTTGCATGTGTGAAAGCAGATTAATTTGCTGTCCCTGTTTTGAATGTGATGATCAGAGACTTGAAGCCCACCAACGTGCTGCTGGAGGAGAACGACAAGCCGGTGCTGATGGACCTCGGTTCCATGAACAAAGCCCGGATCGAAGTGAAGGGTTCCAGAGAGGCCATGACCGTGCAGGTGGGTAGAGTTTTTGGCTGCTGATTGATTGTAAGGGTGTTGTTTATACTCATTAACGCTCTGTTTGGTTTTCTTTCCCTCACCCAGGACTGGGCAGCTCAGAGATGCACCATCTCCTACAGAGCACCTGAGCTTTTTAACGTGGAGAGCCACTGCATCATTGATGAAAAGACGGATATTTGGGTGAGAAACCTACATCATGTGAGATTATTACCTGGAGCGATCAAGCTGACGCCCCAGTGAATGGCTACTAGTTCTTGTTTTATTTTATCTAAATTATGTTTAGGGTATATTTATGTCTACACACACACACACACACACACACACACACACACATAGTAAAATAAGTATTGAACATGTCACCGTTTTTCTCAGTAAATATATTTCTAAAAGTGTTATTGATATGAAGTTTTACCACATGTTGGTAATTGTAACGCAGTCCTGCCCCGTGTCAGTGCACATTAATATCAGCTGCTGCAGTCACAACTAATGGCCTGTTTTGTTTTGTTTTTATATATATTACTATTTTACAATTATTAACATGTAGAACTATGGTTCAGGTGTAGAAATCTGTAAATAAATCATTATTTAAAATATGATTTGATTAATATGATTTAATTATAATAAAGTTTTAATAATTAAATAAGTAAACATTAAATACTTTATTAAAAAATATTTTTTTTTTCAGTGGGTTAAAAAATAAGGAAACAACCAACAGGACACTAAAAGGAAAAACCCCTCTCTCTTTCTGTCCTTTAAAATCAGACTGATTTTTATGGAAATAACATCCTTTGTGTGTGTGTGTGTGTGTGTGTGTGTGTGTGTGTGTGTGTGTGTGTGTGTGTGTGTGTGTGTAGTCACTAGGGTGTGTACTATACTGCATGATGATGCTGGAAGGACCGTACGACTTGGTGTTTCAGAAAGGAGACAGCGTCGCTCTCGCCGTCCAAAACCCGGTCGCCATTCCACAGTCATGCAGGTCAGAAATCCTGTCCCTTGCGTCCTCTAGCTAACATCAGTAACAAAAAGAATGAGTAAGAAAGGAGGTTTCCAGGTCCAACCAGGTCGTATTTTTATTTTTAAATCACAGTGAAATCCTGTCAGGTTCACTTGACTAGCTAGCATCCGTTTTTATATCGATTTGTTGTAACAGACTTTACATTGTGAATCTTCTCAGAAACCCTGTCGTTAGCGAGCTAGCGTTAAAAGATTATGAACACACATGAAAGGCGATCTCGTTTCTAGCCCTAGTTAGTGTTGCAGTGAAGATTGATTCTCTCTTCAAGCAAAATGAATTCATTTTTATTCTCTCAGGTTTCATCCAACGTTAGTGAACATCAGCAGTAAAAGTGATGAATGTTCCTCAGATCCTGTCAGGATATCATTTTATATTAGCATTAGCAGTGAAAAGGTGCATTAATTTAACTTGTATAGAAACCATGTGTTCTGTCACCAGTAAAGATAATAACCAGCTGGTTATTATAATCCTGATGCTAGTCCATGATCTCCATCACGCTAACCTGCCTGATTTAGCACTGCTGTCTCTGTACCAGCTTCTCTGAAGGACTCCAGACGCTCCTGAGCTCCATTATGGTGACGAACCCTCAGGAGCGACCCGACATCAACTGGGTCCTCGAGCGGGTCAGGAACCTCCAGAGTTTAGATGGAGCAGCGATGGAAACTGACCGAGTATGATGAAGGGAGAGTTCTTTTTATCTTCTTCTGTGTGGACTGTTTTTTTTTTTTTATTATTATTATTATTAATTTTACCTCAGTAAACACATTGAGTACATGTCTTACATCATACAGGCCCACACACACCTGAATCATCTCCTGTCACATCACACTAGCCTTTTTGCTAACTCAGTGTACTGATTAGCATCAATTGATTGTGAGCTACATTAGCCATCCAGGTTAAATTCATCTACCGGTTATTAATAGTACCTCAGCCACAGCTAACTACTGCTAGCAAAACTATTACTTTATATGTGTCTGTGCGTGTGTGTGTGTGTGTGTCTGTGAGTGTGTGTGTGTGTGTGTGTGTGTGTGTGTGTGTTACTCGACCTGGAACCCAGAACTAATTAGCTAGAAGCTAGTTAAAATAGGCTAATTATTATATATTGTAATTATAGACAGACAGCTGACGGTGATATCGGAGTACAATTAGACTGTTTATATTTTGCGGTTAAGATCAATAGCTAACTGTAAAAAAAGGCAACTAAAATATAATAATTAGCAAACAGTGCATAGCTAAATATAGCTGGGGGTCACTATTTTTTAAGCTAGCTAATATCATGCTAATTATATGATATGAAAATTATATTATACAAGCAGGAAGTTTTTTTTTTGTTTGTTTATTTATGGTTTGATGACCAGTAGCAGTGTTTTATGCTGTTTTATTTAGTTGTCTTATTCTAGAAATTACACTTTATTATCTTTTTTTTTATATGTTAAAACCTAAAGATTAATGAAGTGAAAAGTAAAAGCTGGGGGTGTGTGTGTGTGTGTGTGTGTGTGTGTTTGTGTTTGTGTTTGTTTGTCAAGTTTTTAAATAAGGCCAGTGAACAGATATTCTCCAGTGCTGGAAGTCACGCCCGCGTTCTACTTAGCTTCTCTGAGAAAATGTACGCTATAGACCTAGCTAACATTAGAATCGTACATGCTGAGTTAGCTGTATTTATTCTATACGCATCAAACAATTCATACAACATTCCTCTGCGATGTATCGTCCCAGCCTTACACTGAGGTACCTAGACTACACTGAGAGCTAGAAAGTGTTTATGGGTTCATTGTTAGAGGAGGAATACTGGTTTTTGGCCAGCAGAGGGAGCACTTCTACTTCCATCAAACGTGTAAATCATCGGGTTTAAAAGGCGTGCGTTTACGTTCTTCATCGTTCTAATTTTGAAAGTTTCATGGCATCTTCACGTTTTTAACTGCATAGGACACGGGAAGCTTGGAGGTATTAGCCAATAGAAAAAGAGTAGGCGGGGCTGTGGCTACTTGGGAACTAGGTACTGTTTATTCTGTGGTGATTTTCTCACTAACAATTGTACAATGTTTGGCCACACGTTCTGTAGCTTTACTTTAAAACCTTATTTATTAGCAAACGGTATTTTCTCCTCGTATTTTCTTTTAATGGGAAATTGGTAAAAAAATAATGCAATGATTTTCTAACTTAAAAGTAAGATATAGTTACATATCAGATTTTGTGATAAGTTGTTGCTCACTTGGTGAATTACGTCATCTAACGTTCATGTCAACCATGATGTTGGTTCTGAGTATCACGATGTGTGACGGAACCGAATTTCTGTTTATGCATTTCTTGGGACCTCTTTCTTGACTAGTTTCATTGTTTGTTTGTTTGTTTTTTTCGGTTGTTCTTAAACCTTGGGGTTCATTTGAGTGTGAACGAGTTTCCGAGGTTCGTATTGTCATTGTATTTTATCTGTACGTATTTTGACAGAGGATCAAGACTGTAAATATACGTCTCTTGTTTTGTTTTTACTTCACTGTGATTAAAAGGAATTCATGCTTTTAACTTGTTGGGGTATTTTTATTTTATTTATTTATTTATTTATTTATTTAAGAGCTAGAAGGTGTTTATGGGTTTATTGTTAGAGGAGAAATACTGGTTTTGGCCAGCAGAGGGAGCACTTCTACTTCCATCAAACGTGTACAAATACTACAGTGTGGTTTAGGAACAGAGATTCAGAATCATTGTGTAGCACGTGTTTACAGAATTAACACACACACACACACACACACACACACACACACAATCCTTATACTCTTTTTACGCTGTAGACTTTTATGTACAATACGCACTTCTATGTTAGTCCTGATGTCTATTCATATGATTTAATTCTTGATTGCTAGAGCATTACCCATAATGCACTGTGAGTATAAAAGTTGTTTTTATAACTCTAACATGTTTAAAGATTGTAATGAAATTAAAGTGAACACACTTTCAGGTTTTTATGATAAACTGTAAATCTTATCAAATGCTATAATTATTATTTTATTATTACTGATAAATTATCACAAAAAAGTGTAATAAATATAAATAAATTCATATAATTCATCTATAAATATATAAATACTATTGTTAAGATAATGTATTTATTGTGTACTTTTTATATAGTTTACTAATTTATGTTAATGAATTATTGATTTATTATTTAACAGCAGCTTCTCAGGATTCATAGATATGGTGTGTGTGTGTGTGTGTGTGTGTATATAAAAATAATATTCTTTTGACCTAAAAAAAAGTTCCAGAGGCCCAATTTTCATTGAGAAATCTTTCCTTAACATGAATTCCAGATTTACTCACACACAGCATCCGGACACTTTGTGTCTCCAAATGTTCAGCTGAAATACTTTACCGTGTCTCTTGTAAAACTCGCTAAAGAAGTTCTTCACAAGTTGGAGATTTCTTTCTTTCTTGTTCATCCCAGAGCAGTTTAATAGGAACAGTAGCCATGTTGGTGCCTTTAACCTTCCCTGCTCCAAAACAACCCCAAACCATGAAGCTTCCACTGTGGAGGTGAAAAGTCTGATCTCATCTCTGACATATGTAAATGCAAATATAAATACTGTAGAGTAAATCACTGCTAACATTATCCTTGCTGAGGTACATTTCCACGTTCATGACCTCAAACTCGTTTTTATATTTATCCTGAAGATCCTGCTCACGATGGAGAAAAAGCCCTGGTGTTCTAATACACTTTATTACCTCAGAACCAGACCTTTTTTATTATTTTTTTTGTGAAATACGAGATGCTGCTTTTTTTTTAACCGCCCCATTAGCTTAAGTGACTACAAGGCCGAGGCAAATTCTCAAGCAATATGGCGATTACTTTAAAAACCTCCTGCAGTCTGTCCGTATTCCTGTAACCACGCTGGCGTTTCTGCTGACTGATGAACGCTCGGGGTGGAACGGCTTCACGAGGTCGAATTTATACCAAGGTTATTGGTTCTAACTAAGAAACACGGTTTTGTCTGGGTAGCAACGTGAGCGATGTGCGGTCTAGCTAGCGTATAGCTAGTTCACTTTTGGCATCTTTATTTCCTGGATAGTTTTGTAACCCCAAATATTTGCTAAAAAGTCAGCTATTTAGCACACAACTGAGAGAATGCTAGCCCCCTGGCTCTTACTGCGTCAGATTTATCGCTTAAATCACAGATAAATAAAACACGCCTGGGTCTCATCGCGTCCAGGATTATTAATTAGCACCCAGTTACATGGACTAGCCATGATGACATCATCGTTATTGTGTGTGAGGGCATTTTTATTAACCCCTCATGAACTTATCTTCTGTAGAAGGCGGAGGAAGTAATTCAGATTTAAGAGGCGTGCTCGTAAACAAGACGCGTAACAGGTTTACTACGCTGCACCGTCGTCCCTCTATTCTTTAGCATGCTAATCAGGCTAGGTGTTTCCAGCGTATCAAGAGTCGTGATGTCAGAGACAAGAAGTGGAAATTATTTTCTTCCTCATCCTGCACTATGAAACACCCTTCCAGACATCATACAATTTCTCCACACACATTACGATGAATCAAACGGATCACCTCAAGACTCCACACGTGACGTCAATGCAAACAGATTTTCCCTCATAATTATGGCTAATTCCCTAACCAACAGAAAACACCAATGTCTGCTAGCTACTCGACAAGCTAGTTCACCAGAAAGTTAGCAACATCGGAGCTCAGAACCAGGTTTAGCTGCATGCTGGACTTAGCATTCTTCCTGTGGCGAGTATTCAATTGTAACTAGCGAACACAAACCGAGATCAATGACCCTATTTATAGTACACGAAACGGTTGCTAGTTTGCTAGCTAACCCACAACCCTTCACTAGTACTGATTTGTGTGTGTGTGTGTGTGTGTGTGTGTGTGTGTGTGTACAGCTGAGTAAATAAGATGTCGCACATCGTTTAACAAAAGGATTCCATTTATTTCCTGTCATAATTGTTTGTATCTGCATTTGTTTCGCAGATGAATTAGACCGTGACACACTTTATAAAGTTGTGAACATATATTTAAAAAAGCAGCAACATTAAGACGATGCTAATTTTTCTAAACATGCTATTTAGCTTCCATTGATCATGAGTGTTGGAATAAGCTTAGCTTAGCTAATGAAATTTGTGAATGTCCTGTTTTTTTATGTTCCATAATTCCTATGAGAATTGTTTTCATAAATCTGCTAACGGTGTGGTGTAGCTGTAGCGTTAGCACATGTTAGCATTTCTAAAACGCCGCTTTGGTAAACTTAACAAAAAATTAATAATAAAACCAACAACAAGGAAACATTTGAAAATGTTCATAAATGAGAATTGGGTTTGTAATATATTGTGTTAGCCAGCTAGCTAATCTAAGCTAACCTGACAGGATTTGTACATGGTATTGCTAACTGCTTAGCAAATTGAGAAAACATCTGGTTCTGAACTGTAGCTTTGTGTCACAGAGTGAAGAAACAGTAGTGACAGATGTGTAGAGACGTGTTAATGCTGCTGTTGTTAATGTTCGGTCCTCTGGTGTAACATTTACATCAGTTCAGTCGTTCAGTATTTCACAGTATCTTCAGGTCAAGTCCACGTTTCGGAGCCGACGCGCTCGTCCTTGTCTCTGATTGGTTTATAAGCTCATTATAACCCCGCCTCTTTTTCTTTGTCGCTTGTTTCGTCCTCCTCGTCGTCTGAAGCGCATCGTACATCGACGTCCTTCTGCGTAAAGTCTGAGTGTCGCGTGTCAAAATCACGTTCCTCGTCCTCGGGGTCGTCGCCTTTCTCTACATCCTGCTTCCTGAGCTCCGCCCGCTGAAGCTCTGACGCCGGATTCTCATTGGTTGGTTTGTGCTCTCGGGCCGCTTCCACTTGTTCCTTGACTTTGCGACTTCGTTTCCACTTCATTCTGCGGTTCTGGAACCAAATCTTCACCTAAACACACAATTAAGAGTATTTCTTATAGTCATGTTGTACTGCTTAAGCGCTAAAGTATACACACACACACACACACACACACACACACACACACACACACACACACACACACACACCTGTGTCTCTGTTAGCATTAGCGACGTGGCGACTTCGAAGCGTTTGGGCCGTGAGAGGTATTTGTTGAGTTTGAACTGGTTCTCGAGCTCGAGCAGCTGCTGGCTGGTGAAGGCCGTGCGTGGTCTCCTGCATTTTCCCATCAGCCCCACCGAAGGAGGCGCTGCGATTGGTCAGAAAGGGCTCGTTAATTCCACACACTTGCTCTAACACGCTATCGTTTCTATAGTAACAACATGTGTGGGAGGAGTCTCCAGTGTCAGACTGTACGTTTTATATAAAGTGTTCAGTACAAACGAGTTTAGGCTTCAGAGCTTCTGGTTCATTATTATTCATAAAAACTGCGGTCGTGTTCGGACACAAAACAAATCATACAAAAATGTACGTAAATAAAACAAATAAATTAATTATTTAAAGATGTTATAATAATAATAATAATAATAGATACTGGAGGGTAATAATTATTACAGATTTCTGTGTAATTAAATACAATATTTAATGTTTGTAAGAGCAAATAATTTTGACATCAAAGATCTCTCTCTCACACACACACACACACACACACACAAAAAAAGGTGTTTACTGCATAGAATTTAATTTGACTTTGAAAAGATGTTTTTTATCTTCCTGTCGTGTCCTTATTAAAAAAACGATTTATTATTTGAATAATTAAATAAATGATTTATTTTCTACACTGCAGAACTTCATGATGTTTCTTCCTGAACTGAAATTCTACATGTTCATCATTTCTGTAAAATAGTAATAATAATGTAGTGTTAAATATTGTTTCATATCTTTTATCAAATGCAATTATTTTATTTCAATTTGAATTTATATAATATTAAATATTATTTTTATATTATAAGAATATATAATAATTTGGTCTCCTTCAAGCCAAAACAAGATCATTAAAAAATTATATTAAAAATAATTGTCAAATAGAAAGGAGTTATTAAATTGACAAAAGTAACTCAAAAATGTAAATGATGAAAATAATGAAATAAATCCATTTTATTAGACAAAACAATAAACTCAAACCAAAAAACAAAACAAAAAAATGTAATCGAATGTAATTAAAAAGAAACTGAATAAAAAAAAATAATATTAAAATTAATATTGAATGCCTGTGGTATTCACACACACGGGGGAAATACAATTTTAAGTAAAATAACAAAGAAAATAAATATATAGCAAATATAATAATATAACAAATATAATAAAATGTACACATAATAACAATAATAAAACAATATAATATAAAAATTATATATATATAAAATTATAAAATAATACAACAATTTTAAATAAATATAATAATATAATAAAACAATATAATATATACTGTTATTATAATAAAATAAAGAGGTGTCATGTATAAAGGAAATAAAGTGTGTGCTGAAAGCAGAGTGAACACACCGGAATACGGGTGGAATCGGGGCAGCAGCAGGCTCGCGCGGATCCACGGCTCGTAGGCGGGGCTGATGTGGGGGATCCCCGCGTAGTGAAGCGCGTGCACGGAGGGGAGCAGCGGCGCGCTCGCGCACACCCCGGCAGCGGGCATCGAGAGCTGGACGGCGCGCGGGGGCGGGGGCGGGGACTTGCACCTGGTCGCGCGCTCCCCGAGCAGAGCCTCGATCCGGAAGTTGTTGGATTTCTCCATGGAGACGGAACTTCAGGCGTGGACCGGGTGCCGTGATGAACAGGGGCGCGCGCTGGATCAATTGATATATTAATGAATTTTCACTGCGAGTAAAAGAATCTCCACATGTTCAGGGCGAAGTTCCGCTCGGTTCCACCTGCTGGGTGTAGAACACGCTGAGCTCCAGCTGAGGTGCAGCCTGATGAAGCGCTCCTGAGCCTCTGACGCTCACTGAAACTTTCCATCCAGCTTTGCTCAGCTTATTTACATAACCGCCCCAGGCAGACGCGCTGATTGGCTTAGAGGAGCAGTTAGGCTCCTAATTAACCAATCAAAAACTCGCACCTGGGCGCGCGCTCTGCTCTGTGAGATGAAAGAAAAAAAAAATATATCTATCCAGTGTGAAAGGTCGATTTCCCGCTCCTGACTTGACACCACGTGACCCAGGACAGTCAGTGGTTCAGGTCATCAATTTCTGCATCACACACACACACACACACACACACACACACACACACGAAGCACAAGAACAAGTCATTTTACTATGATGCCAGTTTGCCAGTTTACTGTAATGCTAGCTTACATTACAAACACTCCACCAAACACACACACACACACACACACACACACACACACACACAGTATCTGGCGCTGCGCTACAAAGTCAGAGTTTATCAGAAAATGGCGGCTGTAAACTTGAGTGCGGGGGTTATTTAGAGAACTTATCAGTGATTACTAACGTATTTATCATCATTACTGAAATTAGTTTTTTTTTTACTTTTGTGGTTGAAATTAATCTGTAAATCGTAACGTGTTGTTTTTAAGACGTTTAGTACACAAGCAGTATATTTATTAGTTAATAGTCGCACCTCCTTCACTTGGATAAACAAGCAATAAGCCACGCCTCCTTCACTTAAACTGATGAGCAGAGAAGCCACGCCTCTTTCACCTCCATGACCAGCAAAGGCGTTTGGGTTTTTTTAATCTATGGATATTTAATTTCTACATCCAGCTTCAGATCGTTTTCTTTTCCGCTTTACTCTCACTTCACTTTGTCGTAGATTGTTTGTTTGTTTGTTTGTTTGTTTTTCTAAACGGGTCGCTAGGCTCGTTAGCCTTTACAGCCGTTTAATGAGCGATACACTTTACACTCCTCACACAACTGCTTCATTGTGTTTGTCGGCTGATAAATGGAGCTTATCGCTTTTATTACACACGAATGAGGCCTAATTACTTTTCGACTTACAGTGTCGGCTCTTTATTCTGAACCGTCATGTGCTTTATGAACGAGAGACGCTTTCACTTTTACACATTCTGGTCCTTGATGTTTTATGGAAATTATCCTGTGATGAAAAAAACTTTCCCTTTTACTGTACAGTGGCTGTGAAAAGTGTGGAATCGCAGAGGGTTTTATGATTTTTGAGACTCATGAATGTTCCTTTGAATGCACAAAAACACACCAGAATTGAACTGATGCCTGGAAGAAAGTTCTGTGGAGTGATTTTTTCACTCTGACAGAAGAACTTCATGAGAACTTCACTGTATGAGATGGAGAACAGGAGAGAAGATATGATCAGACCCCTACAGTCACACATGGAGGTGGAAGAATATTAGTTTGAGGTTGTTTTGGAGCAGTGAAGTTTTGGAGACTTATTCAGGGTGAAAGGAACCAACGTGGCTGTCATTCATACTTCAACACCATGCAATTCCATCTGGACTCCAGTAAGCTGCAGCGTACGTCCAAGCACCAGCAGTGAATAATGTTACAATTACATTTTTTAATACGTTAATCGTTTCTACAGTTACAGCTCATTCACATTTGATAGAAGCTCGGCATAAACGAATGTATTTTCCAGGAAAAGACCTTCAGTTAAGAAGCCACTTCACTCGCTTGTCCCACACCAACCATTGAGGAAAAAAAACACCATGAACTTCACAGCATCCATGTTGAAAAGTCTCAGAGATTTCGAGATGCTGTTTTCTAAACTTTCTAAAACTTTCTAGTACCAACTTTCTCTTGGTGTCACCCAAATGAGGATGGGTTGCCCTTTTTGAGTGTGGTTCCTCTCCAGGTTTCTTCCTCACCCCATCTGAAGGGAGATTTTTCCTTGCCACAGAGGGTCCAGGTTCACTCAATGGGAATAAATACACATCAATTTTAATATACGTGAATTTAAAGCATGAATACTAGGATGATTTTCCCATGAACGGCTTTGAACCTTTCATTCAGAACAACGTCTTTATGGCTGCACGATGTAACACTAAGTACACAATGAAACTACTGTCGCACAGGGATTTATTACCCGCTGTTCACTCGTTACGCCTCCAATCATTGGCGTAATGTAGCGTTAAACACCTTTGATGTGTGGCTCGTTATCAGTTCGCGGCGTGATCGAGATTGAATCCCACACTCGAGACTTTACAAAGATTTTGTTCGATTTGATCGGTTTTTTTACTACAACAGAAATGTCTTGTTCTTATTGGGTGAAATCTGAAGGGTGGCGCTAATCGTTTCTTCAGAAACTATCAACTCAGTTCAGTTTGTAATGTAATTGAAAAGATTGTGAACTTTCAGTGCAAGTCGATGAACATTTGTGCTTCTGAGGTGAGAATATTCTGGAATTCTGATTGTAGATAAAAGTGAAGAAGTCAAAAAAGATCAGACGAGGCTGAAGGTTGTGGGAAGTTCAAGTTGATCTCTAGGAGTAACCATCAGTACAACCAGATGTTTAGTAGTTAGCAAGGTCACTGTGTATTTTCCATCAATAATTACAACCAAACAGCTATGACGAGCTACAGAGATGTACCACAATGGCAGGGGTATCTGTAGAACCTATAATTCATAAAATCCTACCAAACAGTTGGTAATGTCTGCTCGGTTTTAGAAAGAACTTTAGACTATTCCACTCAGAGTTGTTTCAATTGTTACTTTTTTGTTTAAGCAACAAGAAGATTTGTCATGTTGGCATTGTCAAGGTCAGAGGAGAACGATCAGACTGGATTGCAGCAGAGCGAAGGGCTACAATAACTCAGAACATCACTCTGTCCAGCTGTGGTGAGAAGAAAAGCATCTCATCTCACAGTGCACATGATGTCGGACCTGGAGGTGTATGAACTACAACAGGAGAAGATTACAGAGAGTTTCACTCTGGTCAGCCAAGAACAGGAATCTGGAGCTAACTTAATGTCTCTCTTTCGCTTTCACACACACACACACACACACACACACACACACACACACACACACACACACACACACACACACACACACAATCAGCTAATTCTTCCTCACACTCGCATCCTCACACCTAATCTGCTCTAATGAAGTCCTGATGCACCAAATTAAACTCTTTCACTTCTAAGGGAATAAATATGGCGTCTGTCAGGGCCAGAACAGTTATTAGTTATTAGCCTGATGCTAAAACATTATAGATACCTAAAGACAAGGTTGAAGTGAGGAAGAGTAACTTTGCTAATGTACTTTTTCTTTTGCACTGTTTACTTTTTTTTTCTTACAGTGATGTTCACAGACTAACAGTTTTCATACAGCTAAGCTATAGCCATGTACCACAACAGCGTCGGCGTCTGTAGCTACCATCCACTTTTCTACTCAGGGTTGTTTGAGCTTTGGTAGAAGATCATCAGTCTTTCAGCAGCTAGCATTTACCAGCAATATTCTCTAATATTCTCCCACCACCACCACCACCACCACCACCACCACCCACCGACATTAATTCCATTTTTAATCAAAGCATTACAATAAAAAAATCACACAAAAACCTGACATGAGCACCAGACAGATGGGAGGCGGAGTCACATGACAAAACGAAATAAAGACACGGACTTAAAGGTATGAGAGGTAAAGCGACTCTTTCTGTTTATCATAATTTGTTGGGGATCTGCTTATTATTTTATTTCTGATCGAAGGAACGAAATGAACTATATAAGATTCATTCAATTTCATGAAAACGATTCGAGGAACCGAGCCACTAAAAAGATCCGATCTTCTCATCACTATTGTATTTGCCAATCAGTGATAGCGAGCGAACGATCGTTTCAAACTAGCATAACGTGTGAGTCAGCAGGTTCACCAGGTACCATCACACCAACACCGAGTGATCTTTTCCTCCTGTGCCCCTCAGTGCAGAAGGGAATACCCCCCTGTCTCCCTTCTGTAGAAAGAGATTGTTTAGACAATGGACGAATGAAATTGTTTGTGTGTTAATGGGGCAAATCGTGACTATAAACGTCATGTGTTTATCGCAATATAACAAACAACTGAGCATTGATACCACCGTACACATCAGCTGCTTGGACTATCTGCTTAAATTTACTACATTTCATGTATAAATGTTTAAAATCACCTGTGAGCTTCTTTGCCTTTTAGTTTTTTGTCTTTCGCAAAGTCACCTGGACGATCCCAAAGTTTTGGGCTGTTAAGCGATGATGAAGAACGCTCCCCGAAATTCATCCATCAACTCTTACGACTTTTTACGGCTCTCCGGACGTGTTGGTGTGTGAGCGAGCCGGTGGTTTACGCGCTCTTTCTTGCCCACCTCAGCGTTTTGTTTTTTTTCCTCGCGCGGTGATGCATTTCGGAGCGTCGGTAACGGCTCACCTACGCCGACCCGCAAGCAAATAAAACGTTATTGATTCTCCCACCTTCCCCTTCCAAATAAGACTTATTGTTGCTGCGCTTTTATCTAATCACTTGGCGAAACAGAAATCAGCAGCACAGGAAACAAATTAAACCCGCAGTAAGGGTGGGGGGATGAAAGGTGCTAGCAAGGGTTCACCTTTGAGAGATGAAATTAGCCCGAAAGCCGTTACAAATCAATGAAATCGATGCAATCAGCTGTAACTGACAGGAGCGGCGCTCACCTTCCTACCTCGCGCCGGCTTAATCGCCCCTGAGAGCCTCGTTTACGCAGGTTGCTTGTGCACTTTAATTCAATTAACAAAAAGGGTACAGGTTTCCAGAGAGGTCTGGCACTCGTGCAGCAATCCGGCGTGATTGCTGTAATATTCCTTAATGAAGTCTTTACGCATCCGAGGCAAAAATATAAAAATGTCTCACTTCTTCTGGCAAACAGGACTGGTGAGAGAGTTCGAGTGGGACAAGCGGGAAGGTCCTTCGCCATTTTGTGATTTTGTTAAATGGATTGCAAAGAGATTCAGGAGTTTCAAATCTGACCCGTCAGAACACATGACTTCCATTGGCCCCCTTCTTATGGCTGTCTAAGTTCAGGCATTCTCATTCTGCACTTTGTAGCTCAACCTAATACCTGTCATTTTGTTGATATGATCAATTATTTTTGTTGTTGGGAAAAGGGGCTGCTCAGTGGCTAGCTCTCTGGGTTACTGACCAGAAGGTTGGGGGTTTAAGCCCTGGTATCGCCAAGCCGCCTTCAGGAAGACCCTTAACCTTCTGTGCTCTAGGGGCGCTGTAACATGGCTGACCCTGGATATGCGAAGAAAGAATTTCACTGTGCTCTTTTTTCTTGAAAGACCACCCATCAAAAACTTTTATAGCACTTATCCTACACAGAGCCACTGTGGATTCTGGAGCCAGGTATCGGATATCCTAGACGGTGTGTATACTACAGACAAATTTTGTAAATACCAGTCATTCTGGACTGGAGAAAACCAGGGGACCTGTGGGAAACACCCATAGCACAGGGAGGACACGCCAAATCCAAACTGGAATCGATCCCACATCTTCAGAGGTTGAAAGCCTGGAAAAACTGTATCACTAACTTGGCACTGTTGTGGATCAGCACCTGTTTTTCCTCCATGACCAGATTTAACTCTGAACGAATTCCCGTTTACACAGAAACGCGGTGTGTACGGTCACATATATCTTCTATGTTCAGTAGAGTGAAAATCCATGTCCTTCATACCATTCACATCCTTCACATCCACAAAGACTGTTGGTAACCTGGCAGATGTTTGTGTGGTGCTGTGTGATGGGGTGTATTCCTGTCTACTCGTACCTGGGATCCACCACAACCGTGGAATTAAACCCGGATACATGAATGATGGAGTTTCATCGTATCAAAAGTTCAACCAGCGCATTGTTATCAGTGGTGAACAGTCAGGAAGGAAATGTAATTCGTTTCTGTACTTAAGTAGCTTTTTCACATATCTGTACCTTCCTGAAGTATTTCCATTAGGGGAGATTTTACTTTAACTTCAAAGTCAAATATCGTCCTTTTTACTCAACAACCAATCACCAATCAGGGTTTTGATCGTCGCTTGATGTACAGGCAGTTCAGCGCCAGTTCTACAGCAAGCAGAACATTTAGAGAGGAATAAACTCGATTTCGCCACAACACCCGTGGCCTCATTTCTGAATTTATTTAAAGTAGTTGAAAAGAAAGGTTTTGGGCTCATGTTAATTTGATCAGATATCAATCAGACTCATTGATTTCATTTTATTAATAGATCACATTCGAGTCTTTTCATGTAAACACAGTTGTCTAAGCAAAAAGTCTTGTGACAGAAATGATCATAGGAACATTAAAGCTGTAATAAATCATATTACTTTAAATACTTTTGAAGGCTTTTGTACTCCATGAAAAAAAAGGGAGTCATATTTAACCGTGTGTTTAACTACATCTTAACTGCATGATTTGTGTGCCTCGTTTACCACTGAATTAGTGTGTACTTATTTTCCTGCTCAGTGGCGCCATCTCGTGGTCATCAATGCAAACAACACTATACTTGTTTGCGTTGCGTTGCGTTGCATTGCATGGGTGGAGGGGAGGGGACAAAATACATTTCCCATAAGACAGTTCGGCGGATTTGGTTAAACACCCCCCCCCCCCTTTTTTTTTTTCCCCTTCTCTCTTTACTCCCACGAGTTTACAGCTCGCGCGGTTTGTCCTGCCAAACTCCAGTGGACCCACTTCTCACCATTCCACTCTTTGTCCAGAGACCCCGGATCTCAGCAGCATGTCCACTGAACTCGGTAACAAACTTTTCTCCATGCACTTTTCTTGCTATTGCACGAGGTGTTCAGGTGTTCAGGTTATGGCGGATTGCAGGGGTTTTTAGTTTTGTTGATGCACCACCATGCTGGATTGCTGCTTAAAGTTCACCAGGCCACCGCGAGCTTTCTAAATGAATCTATAACGCGTGTGAAGTGTGAACATGATTTTTTTGCACGTTTAATTAGATGAGTTAATTGGCTGTGCGCGTGCACAAGCAAAAGTTTGTCGTGGACTGGAAAGACGAGTAAAATTAAAGGTGCAATTATCCAACAGTATATTTTAGAAAGTGACTCGTTTACACTTCCGAAGCTTCCGTTCTTCCTGGTGTTGTACAACTCAACAATTAAGGGTTAGGGGCCTTGCTCAAGGGCCCAACAGAGGCAGCTTTGGAAGTATGTGATTTAAACTTGACTTGTTTCCAACTTAACCACTGACCCACTTTCTTTTTGTTTTATAATGCAAAATCGTATTCTAGTTTTTCCAAAGGACAGTAACTGTTACTCAGTGGTATAAAGTATGTGAGTTAAATGTCCTTTGTTTCTGTAATCTTTTGCCTACTTTCTAGTTTTACTGACTAACAGTGCTAAAAGCAGCTTTGACTCTATGCAACTTCATGATTCAATAGAGCAGAAGTTTATTACTCCACTATATTTTAATGGACAGTCATCATTAACATTTACATTTTGCACCTCTGTCGAAGAGGTCTTAGTCTAGACACTCCCCGACTTGCATCCGCTGGCCTCATTTTCAAAAGAGCTTGAATCAACTCAAAAAAACTAGTTTTTGTTGAATCAAATCACAGTCAGGAATAGTAGGTTTTAGTTTTTTTCAAAAATGATTTGCTCATTTGATTTCTACATTGAATACTAATGATTGATCTTCATTTCATTCTGCCATGTTGAAGATCATGACTAATCATCTGTGTGTCTCAGCTCTCCTGAGTGTGTCTGATAAGACAGGGCTGCTTGACTTTGCAAAGCGGCTCGTGTCGGTCGGATTGTCTCTGGTGGCCTCGGGCGGCACCGCTAAAGCTCTGCGAGATGCCGGACTCGCAGTGAGGTGAGGAATGGAACAGGACAGGATAGAGGTTGACCGATTAATCGGTTTTGCAATTAGTCAGCACAGATAGTTGATTGCTGGAACTAAATCCATACCGATAGTTTTTCCGGGTTGCATTAGACAGCACTGGAGCGGCCTCTAGACGCAAATCACTGATGCCACGTGCTGTTTATTTGAAGTGTCTTTTTAATTTAAGAAATTCGTTTTGGATGTAACTGTTAATTTATTTGGAATGTTTCAGTTTGAACGCATGTCTTAAATTTTTCTTAACATTTATTAAGATCGTTCATGTCTGTATTTATTTTATTATTAACACATTTTTATTTGAAAAAAACATTGGTTTATTAATCAGTTATCCGCAAATCTAAGCCAACCTTGTCGGTATTCTTAAAATCCAGCATCTAGGACGTAATATGCTGTAGGACACTGATTTTGATTGTAATCTATATTTATGATTACTGAACACAAAGGATTTGCTTGTGGAAAAGTCGACTTTTTCTCCTGTATGGTTTCAGAGACGTGTCTGAGCTCACGGGTTTCCCCGAGATGCTCGGCGGTCGGGTTAAAACCCTCCATCCTGCTGTTCACGGAGGAATCCTGGCCCGAAAAACTCCGTCTGACCAGGCTGACATGGAGAAACTCGGCTTTAATCTTGTGAGGTAAGATCACTATAAGCACGATTCTGCTAAATATGTTCATTTTGGACACTAAAATGCGAGTAGTGTTGGTGGGGGGAAAATAATTTAGTCCAGCAGGCTTCAACTTATCATGTGACACCACATGATGCCTAATGAAATGTTTGGCCTCCTCAGCATTAGCTCCTGTTGTGTTTTTTTTTGGTCAGAGTGGTCGTATGTAACCTGTATCCTTTCATGAAGACGGTTGCGTCCCCGAATGTGACTGTATCCGTCGCAGTGGAGCAGATTGACATCGGTATGCTGGACGTTTGAATTCCGTCCTCTTTTCATGGATTTGGTGGACAGAAAGTCTTTATGCAAAACATAAATGAGATGATGAACCATTTGCTGTGCAGGTGGCGTTACTCTCCTCCGTGCTGCGGCGAAGAATCACGCCCGAGTGACGGTGGTCTGCGACCCAGCTGACTACGAGCTGGTGGCCAAGGAGATGGAGGGCTCGGGTGAGAGCGACACGTCCGTCGAGACACGCAAAACTCTTGCACTGAAGGTGAGCAGAAACCCCTGGATAGGCCACGCCCACTTAGTGCTTGGTTTAGGTGACTCCCCTCAGTACTCTGGTTGCTGGACACCTCCCATTCAGCACAAGCTTCATCCTATCAATGCTTAGTTTACTTAGCTCCACCACTTAACATTTCTTTCCCAAGCTCCACCCTTTATGTGATCTGCTTATTAAGCTTCACCCACTTGGTTCTCTTACTAAGCTAATTTTATCCAGTTCCCTGCCTACTAAGCTCTTCTATAAAGGTAGAGAATGCGATGAGGTAAGGAAAGACGGTCCTGTCCTGTACTCGTTCAAGTCAGTCAACGCTGCTACTACTTGTTTTTACAGCAGTGCCCTCGGGAAACAGGTGATATTAATGCTTATATTAGCGGCGTGCTCTTATGCTAGTACTTCCTATCCATCTAACGGTTGGCATACAAACTCTAAACGAAATGACTGCTTTGAATGTTGTATAAATTTCCATTTTTTATATCGATATTGTGTTTTGGAGAATCGATTGCGTATCGGCATACAAAATATCACGATGCTCACGCGTATTGATCTTTTCTTACACCCCCAACATTCTGTAGGTGTATCTACTACCCAGAGTGGTTATTGCGCAACGTGCGATTTCCTCATGAGCGCTTGCTTGAGCAATACGTGATTTATTGGGAAATCTGTTGTTTAACATGGTGAATACTTTAGTTCACTTCAGAACATGGAACAAAACGGATTTTCAGGTCAGACCTCGTCTGCGGTGGTGTGATGAGTAAAGTGTAGGGTAAGAAGCAGGATAAAAACGTTTCTCATGCCTGTAGTCGTACATGCAGACATTTGGACCCTGGTGTACTCGGAATTCTCCGATTTGCTGCGGTGTTAAAGTCCACGTGGAAAACGTCTATCAGTGTTTGTCCTGCTCGCCCCCTGACTCTGCATTCTGACCTTTAGTGTGGAATCACTGATGAGCACAAAATGGGCGGTTTATACTTCTTTTGATGTTGGGCATCTGTAGGTATTATAGTGCAGCTTAGATATACATACAAATGTGTGTGCGTGGTTTTAATTTTTTTAAATGACTGTCCTCCTCTCTGCAGGCGTTCACACACACCGCGCAGTATGATGACGCCATCGCCGATTATTTCCGTCGCGAGTTCAGCAGCGGCGTTTCTCAGCTGTCGCTGCGTTACGGCATGAACCCGCACCAGAGTCCTGCGCAGATTTACACGCTGAAGCCCGCGCTGCCCATAAAGGGTACACACACACACACACACACACACACACGTCTACAAAAGCTGTATGATTTTACATAAAGATGCTCTACTCAACTGTGTGTATAAGAAATTGATTCTTCGGGATTACTTTTGTAATTGTGTGTGTGTGTGTGTGTGTGTGTGTGTGTGTGTGTGTGTGTGTGTGTTCAGTGCTAAACGGAGCTCCAGGCTTCATTAATCTGTGCGACGCTCTAAACGCATGGCAGCTGGTTAAAGAGCTGAAGAGTGCGCTACTGATGCCCGCTGCCGCGTCGTTTAAACACGTCAGTCCTGCTGGTAAGATAAACGTGTGTGTGTGTGTGTGTGTGTGTGGTGTGTGAGAATTTTTTACATATTGACTCAAACTTCTTTACACTGCCTTATATTTATACACGCGTACACAGCCATGTTTTCTTCGTGTGTGTGTTTCAGGTGCGGCTGTGGGTGTGGTGCTTAGTGAAGACGAGGCTAAAGTGTGTATGGTGCACGACATGCTGAAAGATCTCACGCCACTCGCTACGGCTTATGCACGTGCCAGAGGTACACACACCCCCCACACACACACACACACACACAGACGGATGCAGCATGTAAAGTTGTTTGTTAATGATAAAAAGTGTGTGACTGCTCAGTGATGTGTCTCAGGAGCAGATCGAATGTCCTCATTTGGAGATTTCGTCGCTCTTTCGGACCCTTGCGACATTCCTACTGCGAAGATCATCTCCAGAGAGGTGTGTGTGTGATTCCGTTTGAATGTTTAGAATTGAAATGATTAATCAGGCTAGTTTGCTTTGTGTTACTCAGCAATGCTAATCACATGGCTAGGTGTTGAGAGCGCAAATCTTTTCCCTGGATTTTAGCAAGGAAGTTTTTCCTGACTGGTAACTAAACGCTTGTTTGACACTTTTGCTAACTTATTTATTTTTTTATCTAGGTTTCGGATGGAATTATCGCTCCAGGTTACGACCCCGAGGCTCTGCGTATCCTCAGCAAAAAGAAGAACGGGAATTATTGCGTGCTTCAGGTACCCATTATTTCAAAACGCCTCGCGTTCAAAACGTGTTCTGAAAGAAACGTAGATCCATATAGATGTTTCCTCATCAGATGGAGCCCAGCTATGAGCCGGATGAACAGGAAGTCAGGATTCTGTTCGGGTTGCACCTGAAGCAAAAGAGGAACAACGGTGTGGTCGACAAGCAGCTCTTCAGCAATGTCGTTTCCAATGGCACGGTGTGTGTACATTTTCATGACCACCATTTCCCTACTTGAAATACCACGTTATTAATCTAGTGACTGTCTCCTGTTAGCTGTCAGAGACGGCTGTGCGCGACCTGATAGTAGCCAGCGTCGCTGTGAAGTACACGCAGTCCAACTCTGTGTGTTACGCCAAGGACGGCCAGGTAAGTACAAAGATGTGGTTTGGAGGCCATATTGGTTGCACCACGATGACCAGACAGACGTTTGTTCTACATATGACTGTTCGGCTGTAGCTTTTTTGCTCCCCCTTTTTCTCAATAGAGGTCATTTGATTAATCGGATTATCAAATATTGGCAAAAATCCATACCAATAGTTTTTCCGGGTTGTTATACTTACAAGCATGTCCTCTAGTTATAAAGCTTCAATCCTTTTAATATGGTCATATTTTCCTGCTCTTGCGCACTCGTGCAGGTGATCGGCATTGGCGCAGGTCAGCAATCTCGGATCCACTGCACCCGTCTGGCAGGTGACAAAGCCGACAACTGGTGGCTACGCCACCACCCCAGGGTTCTGGGCATGAAGTTTCGTGCCAACGTAAAACGTGCGGAGATCGCCAATGCGATCGACCAGTACATCAGCAACACCATTGGAGAGGTGAGAGGGTAACTTGTTTCTTTTTAGTTATCCTGAGACAAGTTATCTTAGCTGGACTAATTAGTGTAAATGAGACTTTGAGCTTGAAAGCACTTTCACTCCGATACAAATCGGTTGCTTTAATTTATATTAAGATGACCTGAGGTGAGCTAGCATAACTTTCTGCATAATTGTGGTAGGGGGTGGACGGTTTTGCTAACGAGTGATTTATTTAGTACGATTAGTTTTTACCTCGGGTTACCCCAATGCAACGGTTTTATTATCTAACTAGCTTTGTGTGTGTGTGTGTGTGTGTGTGTGTGTGTGTGTGTGTGTGTGTGTGTCAGGGTCCTGACCTGGCTGTGTGGGAGGCCCTGTTTGAAGAGGTTCCCGAACCTCTGAGCGAGGGGGACAGGAAGCAGTGGCTCGGCTCTCTGCAGGCCGTCGCTCTCAGCTCTGACGCGTTCTTTCCTTTCAGAGACAACATCGACCGTGCAAAACGGGTACGTAGCATCTAGCAGGCTAGCATTCCTCTTCAGCCTGTAGGCCACACTGCACTGGAAGTTCTCACTGGGGCTAGGTGTGCATGAATTACTTTCAGGCTTGCTGTTAGCCAGACAGCCAGAACTACTTATAAAACCACATGTGGCAAACTTCAAAGTTGTCAAACGTAAGACGTCTGAAGTAAGGTGTATGCTTATTTATTTATTGAAAGGAGTTCTTGATCGTGGCTTTCTGTTTCAGAGTGGGGTCGAATACATCGCCGCGCCATCCGGTTCCACCGCTGATGAGGTCGTCATCAAAGCCTGCAACGAGCTGGGCATCACTCTGGCGCACACCAACCTGCGTCTCTTCCACCACTGAACCACGATGCAACATCGTCCTGACTGCTGAGCCTGAGGGAAAGGACCAAGACCTCTTAGCACTTCTTTAGCACATTCCATTGTTTCACTGTAACTAATAAAACCTTGTGCTGAATCACAATTTGCATTATATTTAACACAAGGCAGATCATGTTTCATAACACTACACCACACCTTCCTCACATTCCATCTATTACGCTGTCTGAGGCAGCTGATGCACCTGCAACAGAAACCATTAAAAAACTCAATTGAAACTTGTGTTTTGGTGTCTACTCGTTTGTCCTGTGATTAGTTCTAGTGAACACTATACCGTCTTGCTAAGAAGCAGTTAGCTAGTGAACTGAGAAAGAACTCATTATTTGCTAGCTTTGTTTTTCTCATGGTTTTTAAGTAGATTGTGTTCCAGGCCTTAGCAGGTTAGCTAGTTCTTCTTTACTAGTCCATTCATGGCTTGCATGTTAATATTTTTTTTCCACCATGAATATGTAACAGTCTTCCTTAATTTCTTCGTTGTTTCTGTTTCCTGGAGTTTGTTTGTTTGTTTGTTTCTATCAATCCAATCAGATTTCAGCTGTCGCGTTGCCTCTGAGCCTTAACTAATCAGATTTTGGCAGCTCCAGGACCATCTAGCAGGCGTCCAGTAACGTCAGCGTTTTCACGTCCTTTGATTGGATGAGCTCTAGCAAACCGCACATTCTCAAATCTATTCATGTGAATTTAATTCTTATTTTAATTACACGATTTAATTCTTTTATTTTTGATTACACTGATTTTATTGCAGATACACTCACAAGGACATTTACAAGATGGACTTTTTAAGAAAAAAGCTGGAGATCGTGAGAAAAAAAGGTCGCCAAAACGGTTCAAAACAGCTTTTTCATGAACAGTTTACACTTTTTGTGTTTTCTTTCCAGTAGAATGTGAGTGTTTTGCACCGAAACACAATTTGCCGGAAGTTTAAACCCCCAGGAAAAAAGTAATGCACAAAAGATGCAGGGAAAAACATTTATTTACTGCGTACAAACAGCGTTGTTCATGAACGAGTCACTCATTTTAAACGACTCTTTTATATGACTCGTGACTAACGAGTCGCCTCAGAGAGCGAGGCGTTTATGCCGCGCATGCGCGTCAGCAATTGTTTGTTTAGTTTAATTTACACAGCAAACAGGCTGCATTATTATTGTACTTACTGCTTCATCGGAACATAGAGAGGTTTGTTCACTGAATACAGAACAACCGTCATTTTTATCTGCTTAAATTAGCGACATGACTTATATACAAATAAGTAAAATTATCCGATTTTGCCATCACTAGAGCCCCAAGCCATCATCATCATCATCATCATCATTCTCCCCAGCTTTGGTTTCCCCCTCAACAGAAAGGTGTGTTATATTTCTTTTTTTATCTAGCTATATATTCTAATCCAATCTAAATATAATTGATCATAATGTAGTATAGAATTAATAAAATATTGTTTATTATTACAGAGGATCTAAAAGGCCATATTATTTTCCTTCTAGTTTTCTCCTTATCATGACTTTATGTTCTTGTGATTTCGACATAAAAGTTGTTTTTTTGTCATTAAGACCAAATTTCCTCGTGATCAGTGCTTGATTTTTCTGTGTATTCAGCAAAAAGAGCATGTCTTTAAGGCAGCATCATGGAGCAGGCATGTGGACACAAATGATGCTGCTTCTAGAACGTGCTCTTATGCCGAATTCACAGTAAAACAAAGGACTGATCACCGGGGAATGTTCTAGATGCAGCATCATGGATAATACATGGATGTGCCCGCTGCCACACATGGTTATGGCTATTATTCATGATGCCTCTAGATTCTAGAGTCTACATTTAAACATTTAAATCTAGAACAGGGTCTTATAGGGAATACAAAAATGAAGTTGTGATCACATAGAGGCAAATCGTTGTAAGTAGTAGCTCAGTGGATAAGATTGGGTTGGACTTCTGATTTGGGTTCAAATCGGAGCAACGACCACTGCTGGGCCCTTGAGCAAGGCCCTTAACCCTCAGCTGTATAACTGAGTTAACTGTAAGTCTCTCTCTGTATAAGGATGCATGCTAAATGCTGTAACTGTAAGTGCTTTTATTTATTACATAAAACACAGACATGTCGAGATTCTTTGTAAAACTTTATTACAAACGGGAATTGGACAGTAGTGACAGTAGTGACTTTTGGCACCGACAGTAGAATTACCTTCCTAACGGCATTTAACGAAAACACTTTTGGGGCCAAATGGATAAATAAATCACAGAGCGTTCAACAATCGCGATCAGCAAAATCATGTGTCCATCTAAAAAAAAACAAAAAAACAACAGTGCTGGCTCGGAGAGAACTCGCGCCATTGGGAAAAAAACAAAAAAACCTTGTTCTAAAATATCCTGTAACATTCCAATAAATCAGTGCTCGATTGTTTTAATTCGTTGATTAAAGTTGATTTCTTAAAAAAAAAAATTTGTACTTGGTAACATTCTTCTTGTGTGTCACTTAAAAGTTAAATGTTTAATCCTCTTTATATATTATATATAAAAAAAACCCAAGATGAAAGCCAATCAAACACCTGAACGACAGCCGAGCCAATTAGAAGCAGTGAAAATCGCTATGGCAATCGCTATGGCGCCACATTGCCTTTTGCTGATTGCTTGGAAAGCAGCAGCGGTGATTGCAGTAACCAGTAGAAAGGATTTAAGGCACAAGGTTGAGGAGGTTAGAACTGTCTCACAGACATGACGTCTCAGATCAGAGCCGGGGTAACGGAAGGAGGGGGTGGGATAGCAAGTTTGGGGGGTGGAGGTGGAGCTGAAGGTCGAGTTGGAAGTCAGGAATCGCTTTACTCTCTGGGGTTGTGATTGGCCACGGCGTCAGCGAGGATATCCGGCCGGAGACACTCGATTGGGCAGTGGATATTCTGAAAAGAAAAGCTGGTTGATGCGATATATATTGCACTAGTATAAAAATATAAATATGACGTGACCTGGTGTCGTGTGCTAACGTGAAAAAAATACCGAACTCACCACTCTGGCGGTTCCATCTCCATAGCGGACCGGCTTTAGGAGGTGAGTGTTGATCTCGCTTCCGGGCTTTTTACAGTTGTCACAACGCCAACCCTGACACACACAATCATACGTTCATGCAACAATTCAAACGCTGGCGTATGGTGTATACGTGAGTAAAGATCTAAATAATGTGGTACACGTTCTCACCTGCTGTCCTCCATAGCAGGTGCAGGTACAGATCGTCCCGAGATACTCCTTTTGCCACTGGTTTCCCACCTGGTAAGTCTTTCCGTCGTCGTAACATGTCGACTCGTCTGTAAATGCAAAAGGAGCAGCGTTCCCAGACTTGTTTCGTTCAGGTGCAATATTTCATTTTATTTGATGAGAAAAACCTCTTTGGAGAACGCTTGCTTCAGATGCTCTACCATAGATTTTGTTAGTTAGTGGACACGGGCAGGAATGATTACAAAGCCACGCTCGCCAAACCACCACAAACAAACCTGGAGCACCTTTAATGTAATGTAATGTAGGGAGTCGGCACTCACGTGGCTCGCACTTGAACTCTCCTTTGCCGTTGCCGAGGCAGGTGCAGCTCAACATGTGGCCGTTTTCCGCCCGTCTCTCCCAGCGCTCGCCGATGAGGTAGTTGTGGCCGTTGTCGTGGCACCACTCTGATGAAACAAAAGCAAGTTTAGGCAAAACACACACTTCATCGTACTCTGGTTCGCTTTTTCTTAGTGGTGTAACGGTACACAAAATTCATGGTTTTGTACGTAGCCCGTTTTTGAAGTCGTGATTCGGTTCAATTTCGGGGGCAGAAACGCAAAACATAAAATCGCTTTTTGTTTTTTTATCGACGTTTATTATTAATTATTATATATATATATATATATATATATATATATATATATATATATATATATATATATATATATATATATATATAATTTAATAAATCTAATTAATGCAATACACTTTTTTTATAACTTTGATTAAATACAGTATGTGATTAATTTGGCACAAATTTAATTGATTCAATAAAATTTATAAATAGAAAAAAATTTATTGTTTAGACCCCTTTTGGCTAATACAGATGTGTGTGTGTTTTTTTTTATTCTTTTATTTAATATTTTATTTTCAAAAGATATATGTTCTACTTATTTCAGCATACAAATGTCTGCATTCAAGTAACAAACAATATAGTTAATTTAATCATTTATTCATTTACACCCCTCGATGTAAGGAATTGTCTGAAGTTTCTCCTTTTAAGATAAATTCTTGAAGCTGTACATAAAACGCAAAAGAATCCATATCGCTAGACTGTTGGAGATGCACATTTGTTACGGGTGCACCGTGTATACCGTTACACTCCTACTTTTAGACTTGTGTATAACACCGTTTAGAACTCAAAGGCGTTCTAATGAATGTACGTACTGGAGGAGTCGCATCTGAAGTGACCACTGCCCAGGCCCATGCACCTGCACCACAGCTTGAAGCCGGTCTCGGACATGCGCTCCCACTCGTCCCCAATTTGGTGATGAGTACCCGTTAAAGTGTCGTAGCAGGAATCGTCACTGCTTGAAACTCCGGATGATTCTGAAGAAGAAATTTCATTTACTTGATGTATTTCAGATTTATAATTTTAAAGATGTTTGCTCTTGTACCTGTGTTACCCAGGGTGATGACCTCGTCAAGAATTTTGTACTTGAGCGCATCCTTGAGAGCTTCGACGAGGACACGGTACGAGGCCCCGGACGTGAGGCCGATCAGTGTGGCACTGGTGGTGGTGGCAGGAAGTTGCACCTGCAACCAAACAATTAGTTTTCTTACAAAACAGACCAATTGCATGTGTGACGAGTGACCAGTTTTCATAAACAACCAAAAGTCTGTCCATATTTCTTGTTGGCTTGCTCACCTGGAACATCTTTTCATTGTGCTGAGTGACTGGATGGCAGGTCACGAGGTAGGACTTGCTCTGCTTGAAGGGTTGCCAGCTGACCGTGGTCTGAGTCTGAGCCTCCTGCGGCGTCCCTGTTTTATTTTCTGGAAAAAGGAAACCGAGTGTGTTTCTGTCACTCAGAGGCACCACTTTGGGCCTCCGTGAGCCGTCCGGCCCTGGGGCGGACACGTAGATTAGAGTTTGGCCCGTCCCAGGGGTGTTGGGGTTTGGTCGGTGCCCGCTGTGTGGCAGAGTGGGCTGGTTGTTGAATTCTGTGTACTCCATGCCCTGGCCGCCCGAGCCTGGTCTCGGCTGCACCGTTGGACCCAACACATTCACCTCTGTCTCGGGCACGTCAAGGGGACCAAGGTTGTTGTTGCGCGGGGGTATAGGCAGCGGAAACGTCTGTGTTTCCTCTAAAAGCAGAAAAGCCATTAGTAGCAAAGCGGGCAGATAAACAAGGAGATAAGACATCGGCCAACAGTTAGCGGGGATCCATCCGAGGTGAAAAGACCTTCCGGAACATTCCCCCATTTATGTAAACGGGGACAAAATCTAACTAGAGTTGTTGCTGATATAATAATTGTATATATTCTTGTATTTTTACAATTCTTGTGAAAAGCCAAACTCTAGAAGGTTTCCACCTTTTTTCGGATGAAGCATTAGCCACTGCAGCTTGCTTTCCTTTAACACCTCACAATTCCATTCTTTTAAGCGGAAAAATAAACAGCATTGCACGTCTGGTTGCACACACAGCTCTATTAGCATTACATTAGACATCCTTGCTAGCTTTGATAGAAGCCGGCCATGATGCGAAGGCTAACAGTCATCATGCTAGCGGGTCAAAACTTTTTTTGTCTGCTCTTACCACTGAGCAACAAAAAGAGAGTTTTGAAGAAGTACAACTTTATCACCTGTGTGTGTGTATCTGTGTTTGTGTAGGAAGTGTGTACTTACGTGTTCTGGCTTTGCCCACCAGTGCTGGACTCCTCAGTGAGTTATGCAGAGCGACAATCTTAATGATGTATATGGTGTCTGGTTTTAGATCTACAATCACAACAACACTGAACACTGAAGCTCCTCACAAGGCAACATTTGTACGTCATCAACACACACTGTAATCTGCTTCCATCCCATTGTATCACATGTATGAGGGATGTAAGGAGATTGTATATAGGTGAAAGGGTATATGTTGTGCATACCTGTAATGGTGGCGTAGTTGCTGCCGGCGTGTGGGCGGGGCGTGAGCTCACGTGGGCTGCTTCCTTCTTCCTCGTAGGTGATGTAATATCCTGTGATGCGGGTGGTGGGCGGCAGCCAGTTGAACGTGATGGTGTTTGGGGTAAGAGCCAGGAAGCGGAGGTCAGTAGGGGGCTGAAGGGATGAACCAACTGGACACACACACAGACAGTTAAGAGAATGGATGACCAAATCAAATTTCTAGCATTGAAGCTTGCAAGGTTGTGTGTGATGTAGTACTTGTGTTGGTTGTGAGGACAAATGGTTCACTGCGTCTGTTTCCGTTCAGTGTGTAAATGTTTATGACGTAAGCGGTGCCAGGCTGAAGACCTGAAACAACCCGAGAAGAAAGGATTCTGGATTTTATTATATATAAAATGTATCTGTTACACTCTGCATTTGTAATGAGGCTAAAAGACCAGCTATGGTCACATCAATTGTCCAATCTTATTGTTCATTATTAATTTACCTGTAATTTCGGCTTGCCGTTGTTCACCCGTAACCTCCTTCCTGATGACTGGATAGATTCCTGTGGTGGGCTGGGCCTCAATCAGGAAGCCCGTGATTGGCTCGATCTTGGCGCGCCAGGTGAGTGAAATGCTCCTGTCCTTCACATCGGTGATGCGAGGGCGCCGGGGAGGGCTGATGTCTGCCAAGCCAATCAGAGACAAGCTTTTAGTTGCTCTTGTTTTGTCCACACACTCCTACACCGTCTAACCTCGCCAGCATTAGACACTTCCTTTTAAGTCTGTTATTATACTAAACCACGGCATCTGTCTGGAAGCTAATATTACCAGGTAAATTGTTTACTGGACCATATGTGGTGTTTCAAATCGCTGTAAAATGCTGCAGAGACACACTTTATTGCATGCACGTGATGTGGGTTTCACGCAGCTAAATTATAAAAGATGAGATTTTACACAGATATTACTGCCGATTGTTGATTGCTCAAAGCGCTCACTCTGTTGCTTTACGAAAATAAAATAAATTATGAACGACGTTTGCAAAATATGCCCACAAGGGGGTGCTAAAACACCAAAACTGTCAACCTGGCATGCTTTCACCTACACTGGAAAACTGCTCCTGCCTAAAAATATTTAACAGAAACATTATAGTATAGAGAGCAGTAACAACTTCTTTCCACTCTGAACAAACACACTTTACACACTTGGTTGCATTAACACATTGGAAATCTGGGTCTGTTTGCACGTTAGTGCTTGGGCCCTTGGTCATAAATGATTATTGAACTATAAATGAACTCGAGGTGTGATTAAAAACCAGTGCTTAGACCCTGATGATTGCTGTTTTATTCATTGTTGTATTGTTGTTGGTTAGTATTATTGTATAAAATTTGTTACCTTCAATTGTAGAGATCTCTCCGATGAGCGGTGGGCTGCTCTCCGAACCCTTCAGCGCATACACATGCACCTCGTACGCTGTAGACACCTGGAGACGGACACCGGTAAACAATGATCCCTTTAGTGTATTGTAAATAAAATGCACAAATTTCAAACAGGCAACAGGGGTGGAGTATGGGGCCATTTCAACTGCAGCAAATCCAAACAATACCAACGTAGATAAGATTGAATCCGGATTATTTAATCACTGGGAATAAAATATAAAAAAAAAAAAGGTAGGTAAATTCTTACCAGAAGTCCAGAGATGGTCACTTGCATGGCATCAGGAGCTACGTTCATCTCTTTTGTTTCCTCAATGTTGTTTTTGGGCCTCACGAGGATGCGGTATCCGTTCAGACTGGCGCTTGGTGGCCTCCAGAGCACCACGAATGATGAGGGGCCCACGTCTCCGAACTGAATGTTGGTAGGGGCGGGGATATTTGTACTGGTTGGGGGACCTAGAATTGTAAGAAGAAGACAGAATTTCCATCACTGTACAATTAGCAGTGTATTAATATCATAAATCCAGCAACAGCACCAACGTTGTGTCTACTCACTCTTGATTGTGGTTGCTCTCTCCACCACTGGTGAGCTCTTTCCATCATGGCCGATGGCGTAGACGCTGATGACGTACTCTACTGTCGGCACCAATCCCGTTATTCTCAACTCGGTCTGATCTGAGAATGAACAGAACAAAAATCCTTTCTAAAAAAAATATACGTTTGCAAGTTTCCTGGATAACCTCTGCTTAGCCTGGGATTTTTTCCGGTGCATCCAGTGAGACTTACCAGGTCCCACCTCCTTCGAGAAAGTGGGTCCCACTCCGTTTTTGGGTTTCCCTGTGACCCTGTATCCGGTGATTGGGCCTCTGGCAGGTGTCCAGCGCACGAAGATGGCCTGGTCCTGGATATCAGTCACGTCTATTTCTGAGGGAGATGGGACGCCTGGGAGAAAACAGATGGACAAATCACAACTGCAACTTATTCAAACATGGCAAGCAGGACCAATATCCAATGGTGGATCTCTATTCAGCTGGGATTATTTAGTAGTAGAATTGGGATCACTATTTTTTTTATAATTAACTCTTGGAATATCTTTGTTCCCTGGTGGTCTAGTGGTTAGGATGCGGCACTCTCACCGCTGTGGCCCGGGTTCGATCCCCGGTCAGGGAACCAACCCCAGCCATTAGGGTTGCACAAGCCTTAGTGCCGGTCCCAAGCCCGGATAAATGGGGAGGGTTGCGTTAGGAAGGGCATCCAGCGTAAATACATGTGCCAAATCAAAACATGTGTGTCCCCTAACGGGAGAAGCCTAAAAGAAAGTTTTATCTCTTGGAATATCTTTGTTCCTGGATTACTAATTGTTCTGGAACTGGACTGCTCTTAAAACCTTACTGTTCTGCTTGATATTCCTTTCTAGAGAAAGCTTAATCCAATAAAGATTCCAATAGAAACTGACCATGGCTGCCGGTGCGGTGTGTGATGATGGTTGGCGTGCTGGACGCTGGACTGTCTCCTCTGCCAGTCACTGCGTAGATGGTGATGGTGTAATCAGTGCCCGGCTGCAGGCCACTCACGACGGCTGTCGACTCGGTGCCTGGCACAGTGAACTCCTGGCCAGAGCCGCGCTCTCCTGGGGGTTCATTGTTAAATCCCATGTCAGAACAATTTCCTGATTTGGAAATTTTATCGCAGTCTTGAGATGTATGTTTATTTCAATAGGCTTCAAATTGAATGTTTTGCTATAACACACATACCGGTCTGTTTGTGGTTGATCCGGTAGTAGCGCACCGGAATTGCAGGAGCATCCCAGGAGAGGGTGATGCTGTTCTCGTTGGATGAGGTCACCTCCAGGTCAGTGGGAGCATCTGAGACTAGAAAAATAACGCAGCATTAGTATGATACCTCAGATTTGGCTTTAAAGTACATTTTGTTTCTAACAAGGAAACATGTGTGTTGGTGTACTCACTGGTGGACTGTGTGCCGGTGAGTGGTTTACTCTCCTGTCGGCCGCTGACAGCGTAGACGCGCACTGTGTACAATGTGTTGGGCTGCAGGTTATTCAGGGAGTAACGCCTGCGGTTCGGGGGCAGATTCTCCTCTTGACGGCGCCCTCCACTGGTCTCCTCGTACACCAGCCGGTAGCCTGTGATTTGGGCGCGTGGGGCCTGCCAGTGTGCCGTGAAGGAGTGGGTGAACACGTCAGAGAAGACGAGGCCAGTGGGAGAGTCGAGGGCTGAGTGAAGGATAAACGTTAGCACACGTTAGATGTTGCTCGTATTGAAATGGAATGTCGTTGGATGGATAGAAAACGGGACTCACTGGTGGTCTGTCTGCCCGAGACCGGGGTGCTCTCTCGCTCGCCATACACACAATACACACTCACAATGTACTCGGTGACAGGAAGCAGGTCTGCGTGAAACAGGAAACCGTACGATTAATCCAGACTGTGGTGATCGTCCAACACGATATATCATTAAATACTTGCATATAAACAACATGTTAATGTATTTAATTACATATACATTATATAGATAAAAGTTTGTGGACCACCAACCCCAAGTCTTTCCAAGCTACATTCTGAACAATCGTGTGCTTCTAACTTGAAGGTAAATCTCTATTTAAATGGAAGAATATGGTCGTACTTTGGAGGAGATAGGTGCTGGTGGCTCCGCCCACGTTGACTTCTTGTATTCTGTCGTCATCGTTGCTCGGGTGATAGCGAATCACAAAGCGGCTGATCTCTGCTTGGCGGACCGATGGGCGGGTCCAGGAGAGGCGCATGGAGTCCGGACCGACCTCTCCGAAATTCAGGTTGGTGGGAGCGGGAATGCCTGAGAAACCGAGGACACGCACAAAGAGAGAGAACACATACACACACACACAAACACACACATACACATGTTAGAAGTTGAATGGGTTGAATTTTATCTTTATGGAAAGATAAACCATGAAACGGAAATAGCTTCATATTTCCCAGCTCCAAAAATACACTTAATATAACAGCGTAGAAATTATAAACATGATCTTTACATGCTGTGAAGGTCACTGAAGTAATAATAGAAATAACCTTAATTTCTACTTTATTTCCTTTTCAGACTCTGCTAGAAGAAAGTTTAGTTCAAGTTCAGCCTGAATCTTATATTAATGCATCTTATATTCATTTATATGAATGTTTACACGTTTGCTTTTTGGGAGCAGCGTCCAGGTTTTCCTTTGCATTTTAAAACATTTATATATAATTATAGTTTAGCTTAACTTTTGAGGTAAACTAAAAGAAAAAAACAATTAAAACTGGATTATAAGCTAAACTTTTTTTTTTTTTTTTTTGATATATCATCTAAAGCTGAATCTTTAATTTGGTTAGAATTTTTGTCTATTTTTTAAATAGAAATTATATATTTTAATTTTTTTTAATACAAATTGTGTTCACTAAATAAAACCTCTAAAATGTACACACATTTTCACTGCACTTAAAAGAAAACAAATTTGAATATAACTACAGCCCTTGAATTGGATTTAAAATCGGAAGAACCCACGTATTCAAACCGTTTTTTGTAAAAACCAAATGAGCCCAGGTTCCGGGCGTACAGCCTCTGTAGCACGTTAAAATTCATTCACCAGCATGCGTCTGTTGCGTGATGGTTGCTGGCTCGCTCTCGATCTCCTCCATTAGCACAATGACGTTGATGTGGTAGTCGACGCCGGGCTCCAGCCCCCGGACCGTATAATAATTGGTGGACGAATCGAGTGAATCCTCCAGGATGGGCAAACTCTCCCCGGCGGCCAGTACCGTGATGCGGTACCCCGTGACGGCAGGGTGCTGTACAAGCGTCCAGCGGATCCCGATGGTGGTGTCGGTAACATTGACGTAGCCGAGGTCTTTCACCTGCGGCACGTCTGGAGATCAAGACGTTCAACAAGGCGGATGGGGGAGAGAACAGAGGGTGATCGTTTGCAGTTAGAGATTAGATTAAAAAAAAAGCAATTTCAGACTGGATAATTACATTTTTCATGCAAAAAAAGGATCCGTGCATATATTATAAACACAGGCACAATTACAAGAAGGATGGTCAGCAATGGAAGCGGATGCGATTACATCTTAAATTCTCTGCTTGTTATACAGATACACTCGATTATATTTATTACACAAAACAAATCACGCAATTAATGCAGAATTGACAGACAGCTAATCTGTTGGGTATAAAGCAGCAACAGTAATTAAAGGCAAGGCAGCAGGGTTGAAAAAGAATTTCTGGTAAGTTTTTGGGTACTCCATCACCACTGTTCCGTACTTCAGTCCACCATTGGGATTTTTTTCTTGCTGGGTCATTGATGGGGAATAATTTTTTTTTCCGTAGATTTGGAGGGTTTCTGCCACCCCAGGGTAAAAACCGGTGAATTGCAAACTGGATACCCAGTGAGATAGTAATGCTAATTCTACTCTAGCTCAAATTTTATTGTTAGCATCAAAAACTAGCACTTGTATGACACAATTTAAAGGAACGCATGATGGTCATCTGCACCGTCACTTGACGGGAGCGTAACCAGAACCTCTGTGCGGCCGTGCCCAGTGGTTACCTTGTCTGATCACGGAGGAGACAGGTTCGCTCTCCCTGTCGTCTTTAACAGTGTAGACGCTGACGTTGTACTCAACCCCGGGGCTCAGGTTCTCCAGCGTGCGTGAGGTCTGCCTGCCTAGGACAACCTCCTCCAGAGAATTCCCACGTTGACCCGAGGTGGGCGTGCACGTCACACGGTAACCTGTGATGTCTGAGGGTGTTGTACAGGGGGGGTTAGACAAATGACATTGGAATTGGAAAATGAATAAGAAAAAATGGGCTAAAACTTTATAATAAATATATAGAATATATGAAATATATCAACAACAAATGATTAGCATAAAGTAAAATAAAGCGTCAATATATTTTCAATGAAAATATCAAAAGAAAAAAATAAGAAGGGAAAAGAAAGAAAAAAACTAAAATCTTTCTATGGACATAAAATAAAAAAATTTTATAAGAAAAATGTATTTAGAGTTTAAAATTTTTGTATTTAGAAACATACTTCACATTATGTAAAAAATAGTGTACTGAGAGTTGATGACACTTTTTCTAAAAAAAAAAAAAGTTGTGTAATAAAAATTATAACATTTCTGACCTTTTCATTGTCAAATCTAAAAAAAATTATGATTATGAATATTCAGTCAGACTAACACACACAAACACACACACACACACACACACACACAGGTAAAGTGTGTATTTACCAGGGGTGGTGGTCTCATGCCACTGTACGGTGAGGTCGCCCGTGTCGGGGTTGGACAACAGGTTCAGGTTGGTCGGTGGAGACAGCGCTATAGAAATGACATGTTAATATTCACGCCAATGGAGACGTTTGATTTTCTATTCTACACGTCCTGCTGTTTGGTATTTCTTACGTGTAACGACGTTGCGAGTAATGGGGGTGCCCTGTTTGCGGCCATTGAAGAGGGGCTGCAGGCTGTAGGTGTACTCCACTCCAGGGGTCAGGCCTGAGATATAGATGCTTCCTGAGTCCGAGTTCACGACCCTGGGAGCCTCACCACCCTGACTGGGCTTCACCGACATCTGATGTAAACAAACACATCACCAGAATGGGGTGAATTGTGATGGCATTGTTGCAGTACAGACAACATAAAGGCAGGGTGACGATATAAATGCAACATGGTTCTGTACAACTAAATTTAGAGCTAAAGCGATGTGCATGTTTACCCTGTAGCTGAAGCGAGGAACAGGAGTCCAGGAGATGATGATGGAGGTGTCTGTGATGTCCGTGGAGAAACGGGGCGCATTACCTATTGGCACAGCTGAGCAAAGAGAACACAAGACATGAAAAGAAAAAAAAGTTTCAATGCTTATATCACAAAGAGTGCATTACGGCTACTATGGCTAACTGCCTATGCAACATTTTTAAAACAATGTAAAGATCTTTGAACTACGTGACTAATAGGAGACGTTTTCACAGACTCACTGGTGGTGACGGTTCCGGAGATGCCCTCGCTCAGCGTGTTGCCCTGCTCCGAGTGCACGGTGATTGTGTAGGTGGTGTCTGGTTGCAGGTTATTGATGGTGTGCTGGGTCTGCTCAGGGCGGACCCTCAGTTGTTTCGGAGAGATGGAGTCCTCCGATGTTACATAGAGGCGATACCCGGTGACTTGGGCCTGTGGGGCGGACCATACCACCAATACAGTGTCTTCTGTCACATCGGGGAAGTGCAAATCTGTAGGAGCATCAGGGCCTGAAGGAACAAGAGGTCAAAGGTTAACAGTGGGGCTGCCGATAAATAAATGTGTACGGCTCGAGTTGATACTCGCAGACTCACGGGTAGACTTCTCTCCCACCAGCGGCTGGCTCTCGGCTCCACCGTAGATGGTGTAGACGTAGAAGCGGTACAAGGTCCCGGGCTGCAGGTGTGTGATCTCCTCGTAGGCGTTGGGCGTGGTGGGAAGCAATAGTGGCCTCTGCGTCGCACGGCCGTCGGAACCCACAGGTTCGTAGCTTACACGGTAGCCTGACACCTCGCTGGGCGGCCCAGTCCAGGTGATCGTGATCTTCACATCAGTGACCTCGTAGAACTGCAAATCGCTTGGAGCCTGGACTTCCTCTGAGGGGCGGAGTCACAAATTTACATTAAAATGGAATGAAAACGACTGAAACGAACATAACGATCATCGTTACGGTGATGTTCTTCAGTGGGCAACATTGCCCATGATTAAGGATAAATAATTCAATTGTAATTAAGCTCCACCCATTTCAGCGTTACAGTACTCTGGCCAGATGTTGCTTATGGCAACTTTAATTGTAATGCAGTTAGTTTAGTCTCTTACCGGGTTGAGGCTCTCCAGTCGTTTGGACCTGCAGCACCACTGCTTTGCTCTCTAGGTTTCCCTCCACAGCATAGATACTGACGTTATATGACTGACCCGGCTGGAGGTCACCCAAGGTCACGGAGTTCACCGTGTGGGGCAGGATGAGCTCGGTGCTGCTGCCTTCAACAGATGGGGTGTACACCACACGGTAACCTACACACACACGCACACACACACACACAGTAAATACCTCTGTCGAGCTCCAGATAAAAGAAAAATTCCAGAAATAGTAAGTTTGGAATGTACTTGTGATGGGTGCTTGAGGTCTGGTCCAAGAGATCTCGATGGATGTTTCTCTGACATCTGTAACTTGGTGATTGGTTGGAGAATCAGGAGCTGAGGATCACACCCACATGCCATTATGTACACGTGAGCCTCTCTGTAGCTGCTCTCCTCAGAGGTAGCACTTGATTTCAGCATGTTATCTCTGCTTGTAACTTGCCGGCTAAGCAGCCATAATTATAACTAGCTGCCTTTTTTAAAGCTAGCATACAATGCAGGCTGTTGTCTGTGGCTTGTTCACCAGTTATGCTAGGAATTAATAATTACATGCAAGGATCAGGTTAAAGGAAAGGAGAGCTAGAATAGTAACTATCCAGCTAGCAGTTAGCTTTGACAATAGAGTTCTTCCTTATTATTGCTGTGTTTAGTTTTGTTTATGATATGCTAGAAATTCTTGATGCTTTGCTTGAGAAGCAGCTTGCTAACTGTCACTGTTCTTTGGAGACATAGCAGATTGGCAAGAATGGCTAAGTGCAGTAATTTTGCAGATAGCTGCTTGCCAGGCTGGTAGTTTTAGTCATGTTGATTTGAACAACACAGCTGGACTACCAGCTTGCAATTAGCTGGTTAGCATATAAACAGATAGTAGTTAGATACTACTAACTACAAAATAAATAATCACTCTATACCAGTGGTCTGAGTGGTGGTCAGGATAAGTTTAGTGTCTCCTTCTGGCTCGACTTCGAAAACCTGAACTTGGTACGTTCGGCCCGGCAGGAGATTGTCGAGGTTGAACGACGTAGTTGTGCGAGGCACATCTGAAAGAAAATGTAATAATAATAATAATTGTGTTGAAACACTGCTGTTTGGTCGTTATTTTGTGTACTGTAAATATGTTGAGTTTGAAAGCGTTAGAGGTACCGATCACAGTGGGCTCGGATCCCTCCTCGTACAGTTCGTACTGCACCCTGAACCCGGAGATGGTTTCAGATGCTGACGTCCAGGAAACAACAAAACTGCTGGATGTGATCTCGGTGGTGGACTCGGACGTGTCCAATACTCGAGTGGGCTGAGTGGTCTCGCCTTCTGTTGGAATCACTAGACACGAAAAAGCAAAAAAAACGCAAAAAACATGAAAAAGTGCACGTTCAGATGAAGATAAAGAGAATTAGGGTTATGAAGAGGATAAAGAAGATGAGGCAGATGAGAATCAGACAGGTGAGGAGCATTAGGTGGATGATGGAGATAAAGAAGATGATGAGGATGAAACAGCTGAGGATTAGGTGGATTAAAGGATACGTACGTGAGCCGTACGACGTGGTGAAGTCGAATCTGGTCACCTCTCTGTGACCGTAGCTCAGGATGCTGATGAGTTGGCCCTCATAGGTCAGGCCGGGTTTAAGGCCTGAGATGGTGTAGGAGTTGATGTGACCCGGAATAATGATCTCCTTCCACGGAGTGCGCGTGTTCTTCTGCTCAGCAGAAATGGCACAACGTTTACCCACTATATACACCTCCATCCCTTTCCCTTTCCCTTTCCTTTCTTATTTTCATCTTTGTTTCTAACACTCAAAAATTCAACAATCAAAATCCAAAAGGAACTCATGTGCGTAGGTGTGTGTGAAGTTCAAGGTCTGTGTGCTTGTTTGTGCGCAATGTTCTGCACTCCTGTACCTCTGGGCAAATATTTCGAAATGTTCCCTGGCCAATGTGAGTTTCAGGACACATCACACTCTGCAGTCTTTATGTCCTACACTGAATATACTTCTTTCAAATATTTTAATATTTAATTAATATTTTACTGTTCTTGATTGACAGCTCTTATATTTATAGCATTTGGCAGATACCCAAGTTTATAGGCTTTTTACATGGGCCAGCAGTGACAGCTACCACTTCTCAAACTCTGGTCCAGAAACCAAGGTAAATGGGAATGACTAACTCTGCACATTTTTACTAAGGGATCCCCAATGAAGACCCCTGAGGCATCCCATAATCATACTAACTGATCATAAATTACTTCCTGTGGCACAGATCAACATGAGCAAGCTGTGATTTCTGTAACAGTCCTGTTACCCGGCCCTGAGGTACACCGCTGTAAAAGCATGCCAGTTTGAACCTACCACTCTCCACTTGAGGATGTACTGGGTGATGTGGGCTGATGCCGGGGGGTTCCATTGGATGGGGTGCGAGTTGGGCTGGGTTCCTGTCTCTGTGATGGTCACGCGTACTGGCACTAGTGGAATGGACGCAGCATTGGAATTAGCATTGTATTGTAGTATACACACATTTGCACTTCTTTCTTTCACCCATTTCCTGCTTTCCTAACACTTTTTTTTAACCAAATAAATAAATCAGACCTGCACGAATACAATAGAAAAACACTTTGGAGATATGGATGTGGCTTAATTACTGTTCTTAACTGACATCCCTTGTATTTATGGCATTTAGCAGACACCCAAAGTTAAGTGCCTTATTTCAAGGGCTCAGCAGTGGCAGCTACCACTTCTCAAACTCTGGTCCAGACACCAAGGTCTATGGGAATTATAAGCCCCACCCATTTTACCACCAATCAAAGATCTAGAGTTTGTGACTCACCCCTGGACTGGAGAGGCTCGCAGGCATGTTCTCCGATCCCGTTTCCATAGCAGGTACACCGATACTGGACGCCGTGGCTCACTTTATCCCAGGACTCGCCGATTTGATAGAACACTTTGTTCTCGGCTTCTTGGCACTGATCTGCAGCCAAAAAAAAATATTTATTTTATTGAAGTGCAGATGTTCGCATTTTCTTGCAAGCTGTCAAACTGGTTAGGAAACATCTGCACTAGCACGGGTTCCAAAAAAGCTCTCAGCTACTCTGTCTCCCGGACCGAGTCCAGACAGTTGTAGACTTTAGTTCTCTTGAATGCAGAGAAAACATGGTGCTTTTTTTTTTTTACCTCTTTTGAACGGTGCAAAAAAAAAAGAGGAGAGGGTGTAGGTACCAATGGCGTCGCATTTCCAGCGGCCGCGGCCCTGGCCGAAGCATGTGCAGTTCATCATGTAGCCCTCCTTGTGGCGCTTGTCGAACTTCTGGCCCACTTCGTAAGTGAGTCCGTCTACGATACACTGATCTGAGGGCAAAAATACAAAATTACTTTGAAAACAGTGGTGTGGCAGAGACATATTTAGGAAATTTGTTTCAAGTTTTGGTGATGGTAGTGTCAGGAAAATGACACTGAACACCGCTAGGTAAAAAAAGAACTAAAGATTCACTATTTTTCCAGTGAAATGGTTTAGAGGTCTGACTTCCAGCAGACCTTTTTTAACCCTTTATATAGCAAATACACTGATCAGGTCTTAGGTCTGGACACCAAATCCTGTACTTGGTGTCCAGACCCAAGACCTGATCAGTGTATTTGCTATATGAAGGGTTAAAAAAGGTCTGCTTCACAGCTCTATATTTATAGAAATAAGTACAAAGTTTGGGTTATTGAAGGTTACAGAATAATTTATTAGTTTGGGTTACGGTATGAAGACAAATATACATATTTTGTGATGTATAAAATAGTATAATAATAAAATTGGAATGCAGTAGCTATAGAAAGGAGTACCTACAAAGTTTGGGTTTTGCTAGCTATAAAATGTACGGTAAGGTATGTATAGAAATAAGTATGTAAATAGTATTTGGAAATAGATACAAATTAAACTAAATAGTTAAGTATTTGCACAAATTATTTAGTGCTTAAGGTGAAAAACTATGCAATATACAAAATAATATATAGTCTTAGTAAGCTACAGGATTATGTCAAGTACAATTTTTACGTCAAAGTGTCTAATGCTCAATAGGTTGGAAATTTGAGCTATGCTAGCTTGTCGGATGGGTTTAAGGTTTGTACCTCGGAGCTGCGAGTGAGCGATGCAACTCCACTCGCCCCGGCCGTTACCCTGACACGTGCAGCGCATCATGTGACCCAGGGTGTCATGGCGCTTGTCCCACTCGTCCCCCAGGCGATACATGACGTCGTTCACTGTGCAGACTTCCTCATGAGCTAGAGAATGCAAGAAATCATGGTTAGATTTGTGTACATACATACATACAAACATACATACATACATACATACATACATACACTATGCCAATGGGTTTATTTTGAGTTTGTGGTTTAGGCAGGGATTAGTCTGATGTAAGGGCTTAGTTTGGGTTCAGTCCAGCTATTTGGATCCAGTTTGGGTTCCTTCAGGGTTTACTGAGTTTTATCTGGATTTAGTGAACATTTTGTTTGGGTTTAGTCCTGTATGTGTGTGTTAGATTATTTGATTTAAACAAAAACTCTGGAAAAAAAAGGGTGGAACATGTTACTCTGGCCGAGGCAGCTACAAATCAGCAAGCGGTTATAGCCAATGATTATGCGCTCATAAAGACTCCCTCTCATAATGACATAACAACCCTTAAATTCTGCACTCGGATTTTGACGAGCTGGACTTGGTCATAGCTGCATTTTTGGAAAAAGTCTGTAAAAGCAAACCGCATGAACGAGATTTGGAGGAAAAAAACGATGATTAAGTGGTAGCGCCTGGCTAGCTGGCTGTGTGTTTAACTGGGTGTTGGCATCCACAGTTAACTTAAAAAAACATGGACTCGACGTACCTGCCATGGGACAGAATCCGTAGCGTCGCTCGTCGTCGTAGTTGGTTGTAGTCCCACACCACTTCATGCCGTCACGCCGGCCGTCGGCTGTGCAGTCGGTGTAATTGCGGCCGTTGTACAGGAAGGGAAACTGGCACAGGGCACCGTTGGAGTTTCCCCCGCGCGTTGTAACCATCACTGCAAGGAAAGCAGAAAACATCTTGTAAGCTACAAGTAAAGGGTTCTCGTGTTAGCACTCACAATCCTTTTGGTTCCAGCGGACTATAAGAAATTTCTTAGCAAGTTTGCTGTTTGTAAGTGGCTCCAGGTTTGCTGGTATCCTTAAGCTTTTATGCCAGCTTTGGAATTCTCTGTTCAATCCCACAACTTTGGGTTCAGTCCTAAAGTGAGATTAGGCTAAATCGTAGAAAAAAGGACTTGTTTAGATTCTAGACAAGTCTAGAACCTTCCGTTTAGTACTGATAATTTACAAATCTAAAACTTTTAATTAAATCAACAAATTTAAGTTTAATACAAAAAGCCTGGGTCCTTGGTTGCATTTCCAGAGCTGGCATTTTAAATCCAATTCTGTGTCTCAGACTTTTTTAATAGTAGGACTTTAGCTCTAATCCCAAATTAGATTTACCTTAACCCATATGGGATTCCCAAATGTAGTGTTTTGAATCAATCCCAAACCCAAAAGATTTCTCACTATCTTATTTCTCACTATTTTAACCTAAACATTGTCATCAAGAGAAGAGTTGAGAATTTTCCAAAGCTTTAGCTGCAATCCCCAAAGCCGGAATTTTACATCTGGTCCCTTCAATTTCGTTTGCATATCTGTAACATTGGGTCCAAAAAGCGAAATCTTAGTTCTAGTCCAGAAGGTGTAATTTAGGGTCCAGTTTGAGTTAAAGCCTGGTCTTGCTGATTCTAAAGGAGTCGGAGTTCAAACCCACAGCTATGAATTTGGTTTTCTAGGAGTGTAGATGTTGAATCAGTGTTCTACTTACGGTTCCTCTGAGTACAGAAGGAGTATTGGTGATCATCGTCGTAGTTAGAGGTGGTGCTGCACCACAGCTGGCCATCGTTTCGGCCTTCCGAAATGCACGAGTGGTGTGTTTTTCCTCCGAACACGAAGGGGAACGCACACGGCTGGCCGTTTGAGTTGCCGCCGTACACCTGAGACTGGCCCTCTGAGCACACACAAAAAAAACAGCAGAATTCAAAATGCGCCCAAGTTTGAAGCTTCTCTGACAGCAAGTCATAAACTCAAGCCATCAGAACAGCGTGCAAGCTTCTGGATAAGGATGAAGGAGGTTTTCGAAAGTTATTGCACCATATCTCAATCCTTTTTATTTCACGTTGTTATTCCCGCTTCAAAATAACCATGTACGAGTCTTGCTCATGAACATACCCCATTGTTTGCAGGCGATGCCCCCGTTGACGCATGTGCAGATCATTTGCTGGCTGCCCTGAGTCTGGATCCAGCGCATGCCGCTGTAGTAGGTGGTGCCGGATTCGGTTTGACACGAGTCGCTCTCCAGCAGCTCGGGCAGAAAGTTTACCTGATGAGTGACTGGATGGACCTGAGTAGACAAGCCTGAGCCAGAACCTAAACAGAGAAGAAAGCCAGAGTAGGAAGAGACAGAAGGGGGAAAATGTTAGCATGTGTTTTTTTTTAAGTTTTAGGAAAATATTGTATGAAATGAAACTTCAAGAAATATATATAAAACAAAATTGGACTGGATAGAAAGCAATGGAAAGAAATTAAAATATAATTAAATATATAATCGATTTTAAAAAAAATATATATAAAATAGAATTTTCACCAACATTTTCAGACACAAACGTGAAGAACATTTTGAAAATATTTTTTGAACATTCTTCAATTAAATACAATAAAAAAATTTATAAGTGGCACAAATCAGAAATGGACTCCTATAACGACAAACAAAAACAATCGTGTTGATGCGTAATTAAATTATCATTATTAAATTATAATTATTAAAGATTGCTCAATGAATCCTCTCTTTTGTTTGCGAGAAATAAATATTAAATAATTAATGATTTATTTATTCATTAAAGAAGTTTAAAGATTAGTTATTTGCCCCCGTTTTTTTTTTGGTCCTTTTGGTTACAATACAAATATACGCACTTACTTTGTATAAAAAGCCACAAATATAACTAGAAATCCCAGTTCCTGCACTGTGTGAACAGCACCATGTGGATAAGAGCTGTGAATGCTGGGATAAGCAGAGAGCGTTAGTGGTGATGGTAATAACGGTGGCTGTTCGCTCAGTGAGCTCGATGTGAGTTATTGATGAGAGAATGATTGTGGGAAAGAGATTCGGAGAAATCATGCTGTTACCTGTGTCGCACTCACCGAGGGTCGTTTGCGCCGACGAATGACTCTCGCACTTCCACTCGCCGCGCCCGTTCCCCGCGCACACACACTGCTGTGTTCGGCCTTTCGAGTCCGCTTTGGTCCAGGTCTCCCCGATACGGTACGACTTCCTCATGTCCTGGTCATTACAGCGGTCTGAAACGGTCACAATATTCATCATTATTAATACGAGTAATAGTAGTGTGCATCTGTACCTGATTACCTTCACCTACCTTCAACTATGGAACATAATTAGCACAGCTTGTGTGACGATGCCTGAAGTATCGGGACACCTTACCCATTCCACACACGCCTGCATGCGATTCCTTTAGATGCGGAAGAATGACATTTTCCTTTCACTTGAACTAGGAGACCCAAACCATGACAATGCCCCTGTGCACAAAGCCAGCTTCATGAAGATCTGCTTTACATGGGTTGGAAGTGTGTGGAAGATCTCCTGCTATAGAGCTCCAACCCTGTTAAGCACCTTTGAGATGAATTTTTCACCCCAACTGCACACCAGGGCTTTTCAGCTCCCTGTACATCAGTAATATTCGCAAATCTCCACAAAGTCTATTTGAACATCTCTCAAAAAGAGTGGCTCTTATTATAACAGCTAATCGGCGCTCGATGTGGAATGGATTGTTCAAACTTTAAATCTAACATCAGCTGAGCATATAGTGGTAGTCGAATAAAAAATGTAGCTGGGGAACAACTCAAACTCGTAATGAACTTGTGATGCGTCACTCACTCCTGGAGGTGCAGGTGATGCGTCCGTTTCCTTCACCCACACACGTGCAGTCGACGACCATCCAGCCTTGATACTGTTTCTCCCACGTCTGCCCCACCACGTACGACGTGCCCAGTGACGTGTCGTAGCAGCGCTCGGCTGTAAAACAAACGCACACGACTCTCACTTTACGATTCAGTACGATCCCATTTCCATTCGATTCAACACAATACGATGCAATGGAAAAAATCTGCAATGCGATATGCTACTTTTATTGTTTCGGTATAGACAGACAGCAAATCGTCAATTTACTTAAACGCCTTTTGAGTTCTAACACGTGGTACTTTCACAAAAAAGATGGAAAAAAAACAGACGTTTTTTTTTTCTGGTTCTGTCTCCAGGAAGATACAGCTCTACCTCTGCCATGTTAATCTGTATTCTATGTGACTTTTAGGATACGCCTCGTGTAGTGTTGTGACACGCCGTGTTCACGTAGCAGCAGTTAAGAAACAGTGTAGCAAAGAGAAATCAATTGACGTCAAAAATATTGAACACAAATTATTAGTCACTCTGTAAATAATAAAAGTATATTCTATATAATCTACTAATAATTGTATATAAATAAATCGTTTTTTTTACCAATGCGAATATGTTCAAAATTATGCACCGCAATACAAATGCCAACCTGCGTCCGATGCAAACTTTTTAAACCTTTAACTTTTTCTGCAACACAGTTAGCTAGATCGAAACACACAAATCATTTTAGCACCACAGGGTTACCGGGTTTGTTTGTTGTACTGTTGATATTGACTGCTTGTCCTCTCGCTATTTGCTCTGAGATTAAACATTATCCCCGACTGGGCGGAATCCTCACTTCTCAACATCGTGGGTGAGATTATCCTGAGTTCGTGCATGCTTATCGCTTATCTGCGGTCCACTTTAAGAAACGCTCGGACCATGTTAACCGTTGACCCCTGGGGGGGCGGGGGGGGGGGGGGGGCTCTTAAGCGCTCACCGATAGGTTTGCAGGTCCATTCGCCTTTTCCGTTCCCGAGACACACACACTCAAGCATGTAGTCGCCGCTGTCATGGGGTCGAGTCCAGGTCTCGCCGATTCGGTACGAGCGACCTCCCTCGTGGCAGCGATCTGTCGCAGACAGACCAAAACAAGACGGCGGTTTGATATGTAGCCGTAAACACAATAACAATAAATGAGACATTTCCTATAAACCTAGCTCATGAGTCTGATGAGCACTATTTTCTAGCCTGTTAAATACTAGTTTCTACAATAGTCTTCGATTATTCATTCATTTATTTGTAATCTTTTTTTTGTTTGTTTGTTTGTTTTTTTACATCAAATTTTTTTCGATAAGACCAATTTCCTAACACAAGATTTCCGGTTATTCTTCACAAACGGGACCCACTTGCGATGGTGCAGCTGATTTTGCCTCGGCCCGAGCCGATGCAGGTGCAATCCCAGATCATCCCGTCCTTCGGCCGCTCGTACGTCTCGCCCACGCGGTACGACCTGGTGTTGATTTTATCGAAGCACGTCTCTTCAGCTAGACGCACATAACCGGCACAGTTAAAAGGAGCACTGCATGTTTTAGCAATATTTTTATTTGCTTTAAAAAGTGACTACAATAATGTAATAAAGAAAGAAGACATTAATGGCTTCTTCTAAAGCTACATAGTGTGTTTTTTTTATACAATATAAAGTGTAAAAAATAGTCAAATGTTTTATTTATAAAAAAATACATTTCTCATAGTTCCAATAGTAATAGTAATAAAATTAATAGTTCTAAAAATGTTGTGCATAAAAGTGTCACATTTTTCAATTGCAACTTTTGTGTTCTCTATAAAGAAAAAACTTAAGGCTACTCAAACACACATTGGAAACGAATTTGAAAACCTGGTATGTAGTTTTTGTATTTACCTGTTTGTTTGGATTCACATTGGACGCCTCCAGAAGGTCCCTTGCACGTGCACAGTAACGTGCTGCCCATGTAGGGTCGCTCCCATTGGTCATTGACTCGGTAAATACGCCCATTCTCCGTGCAGCCCACTGCGTGGAAAAAGAAATGACCCATGAACCACTGCGGGTTCAAACAATCTGAAGTACCTCGAAGTATCGAAGTGAATGCAAGTAAAATCTTTCGGTTTGGATGTTTGTTCGATGGAAGAATGTTTTTATTGCTTGCTACACAGTGCTCGTTTCCACAAACATTTACATCAAAGTAGTAAAGTAGCGATGCTAAGAACGGCAATTTTACAATTGATTAACAGAAAATTTTAGCCAGACAAATTATGCTTTTCCCATAACATCCTGTAAATCAGTTAATTTAGTATTGAAGTTGCAGTTGCACTAATGCCTTGTTTGTTTGTTTTTTATAGCTAGATTTATGTTACATTCTAGTGCAAACATTTTCCAGACCTTCCCATATGACACACAATACAACAAGGGCACAATTTGGATAGGAAGATAGTTCAGTTTATTCCTCCCAGAGAAAAATTCGTACATTTAAAGTACTTTTTCGGAGAGTTTTACCTTGAAACATGATCAAAATTAGACCTACACCCATCGAATTTCAAACCTATAAATGAAGTTCTTACGATTTATTATTTCTGCTATTTATAAAAACAATCTTTTTTATTATACTGTATAACCCCAAGAAAATGATACAAAATTGAGAAATTGCATCAATCAATTGCATTTTATTGGTCAGTTATTTAGTATGGCACAGAAATGTCCACATCTTAAAAAACAGCCACTAAAGATATAGAAATGTTACATATTTTGCATAAAGACTAAACATTAATACAGAAAAGTCGGTAAAATACCCTGTTTTTTGTTACACAAATTCGAAAGTAATTACGGGAACTTACTGTTGTATGAAGTAAAGTTCCATAACATTGTGTGGTTATGAGTCATGACTAAAGCGTCGATACAAAATCCTGTGATTATTTGCCACTATAGGTATACAATGAGATTTTATAGCTACATAAGTTAAGTATAGAAATAGATGTTTGGTTGTAATAGACATCCATTACTTTCTAGCAAGTTTACAAAACACTTGAGTGTCCATACTGATTTTTACAATTGGGAAGCAAAAAATTTTGTAGCTACAAAAATGTTGTTTAAAGTAAGTTTTGTTGCTTAAATTCAACGTGTATTACTTTTGAATCACATAAGTCATAACTTAATGTATAAAAAAACATTCTCCTTGTTATTTGGTAGCCTTTTAGCATTGTAATACTTTTTTGTAGGTACACAATTTTGCTTAAAATAAGTATTTTTGCTCAAATGAAACTTGTATTACTTTTGAGTGACATAAGTCATAAGTTCATATGTAAATACAAACTCACCACAGTTATTTTCTTGATAAAATTTAAAATTGTAGCCAAATGATATTGTTTAAATGATGTACAGGAATATACTTTACTATTTAAACAGAATGCTGGTATAAGTACATATCAAACTTTTCAACTTTACACAAGCCGTTTTTTTTTTTTTTTTCTTCATTTCTGACTTGGTATCAGTGCCTTTTTGAATCACTGAATAGACAAGAGAAGTAACTCATCCTGTAAGGAGGTGAGAAGATCTGAACCAATCAATATCATTCTTGTGACGTTAAAATGCAACATATGTGAATTTATGAGAAGATACCTATAGACATCGAGAAATAACGATGCCAAACAGTAGTTTCTTGTAGCCTGTGTTCACCTTTTGTCCATTTAACATTCCTTCTTTTTTTTTACTTGGGAAGTTGTATGTGCTGTATATTTAATTAGCCTTATGGGTGAGTATTAGTATTTAAAATCTTAATATCTGCTTTCAATAAAGGGCTGAATGAACAAATCAGGCTTCCAGGGTGCCATCACTTTTCGTCGGTCACGAGTCAATAAAAAACGAGATTTGTACTGATGTACTGGCATTGATTTTTTGACAAAATGTCAGTTAACATTTACAGCATTTGGCAGATGCCTTTATCCAGGGCTACGTACATTTTATACACCTGAGCAGTTGAGGGCAGTTCATAGATCCAGCAGTCGCAGTTTTTTGGTGCTGGTATTTAAACTTTTTGAAAATTGAGGTGAATAATTTTCAGGTGAAACAATTAAACTTATGCACTAGAGTAGAGTGAAAAACTTTCTTTGCATATCTGACATTAGAACGCTGAGGTCAGGGAGCAGGATCAGCCATTATACATCGCCCCTGAAACAAAGAGTGTTAAGGGCCTTACTCAAGGGCCCAACAGAGGCTCCTTAGACGTCCAAGGGCTCAAATCCTTGACCTTCTAATAAGAAATGCAGGAAATGAACCATTGAGCTCCAACTTTGATAGAAAATGAAAGTTTGGGGAAAATGTGGAGGTGGTATCCTAGTGGTTATGGTGTCTGCTTTTTGATCAGAAGGTGGTAAGTTCAAGTCCTATCACCAGCACACTGGTGAGACCGCTGGGCCCCTGACCAAGGCCCTTACCTGCTCAGTTAAATAAATAATTGGAAAATGGTGTCTACCAAAGTATTTGTATCTGATTATTTTAAGGTGGAAAATGTATTGATTTTGCTAATTTTTTTGTGCAAAATATAAATTCGACATGAAATTTAACAAGTTTTAATATGAAAATGAAATTCTGTCGCTGTTCAAAGAAAAGCTGAATTGCAGTTTGCGCAAACTGGAAACACCTTCCTGCCGCTCCGTTTGGTGTCTCTATTTAAATAAAGAGACCAATAAAGTGTGTGTGTGTGTGTGTGTGTGTGTGTGTGTGTGTGTGTGTGTGTGTGTGTGTGTGTGTGTGTGTTGTCCCTCACCTTGGCGTGTGTGTGTCACCTCGTCCAGCGGAAAATCCAGAGCGTGTTGCTGTTGTCCCTGCCGCTTATTCCTGCCTGTCTTCGGCACACACATCACCGCGCTGGACGCGCACAGCGCCAACAGCGCCAAACGCACCAACCGCTTCATCCCCGCGCACAGAGAACCAAACACTTACAACTCGATTTAAAAACAAGTATTATTTAAAGAGGGGAAATATTAATATTTCTCTATGTATATAATAAAAAGATCTTTGCCGGGCTGAGTGTAGAGTCTTGGTGGCGGTGCTGCGCTCTGAACGCGTCCAAGCAGCGCCGTGCGCAATCCGCGTCCCGGCCCAGGCTTTTATACCGGACAGACCTGCACGCGCTTCTGGACAGAGGAAAGGGTGGTGGGGAGGGGGGCGTGGTTTGTCTGATCAAAAGCCTGCTTTCTGAATGGTGGAGTGTTTTCATTTCTTCTCATGAACATCTTCCTCGACGTCTAGAAGTGACTCAGCTAGCTTTAGTGGGCATGTGGAAAAATGAAAGAATTGAAAGAGTTGTTTGCTGGAATGCATCATTTTTGCACTTTTTTCCATGTGGATTCGTCTATCGATATATTCAGTCGCTGAATTATTAGTACCTGGTACCGAAATGTGGCATGAACTGGATTTATGTTGCGTACGAACCCCTCGAATTGCTATTATACAGCGAACAGCGACGGGTGGTGGGAAATTAGAGGTTTGAAAAATTGGGACTTTTGGATCCGAATGTCTTGAGTTCAAATCCCAGCCACACCAGGTTGCCACTCCTGGGCCCCTGAGTGGGACCCTTAACCTCAGAGCTGCTCAATTGTATTCAAAAACATATCCGGAGGAATGATTGGAAAGTCGTGGCACTTGCCGGTGCATGGGGTATGGCCTGATTTAAAAACAGGAAAATATTCAATGTTCATTTTACCGAATATATATGAATTTACTATGAAAGCACTATCTTTGTCTAAGTTTACACACCATCACCTTCAAAATAGTCCCACTGCACAGCAATACAGCGCTGAATAGCACCAGTTGCGCAGCTCTTGATGTACAAAGGAGGAGGACTTTTGGCACACTGACTTATGACGGTTGGTGCCCCCTGTGACTGTGTGCATATGTACAGTATGTGTGTGTGTGTATAATCGCATTCATTGTCTTTATCTTTATTGTCTTTACACTGATAAAAATATTACAGTATTGTAAATAGAACCACCCCAGCTAATACTTGTAAATGGGATGCATGTGCACAGAGCATCAAATCATAGCAGTGCATGCCTGCGATCACGTCACGATTTTTCAGCAGTCAGCAATTTTACATCATTCGATGTAGCAAGGCCGGTGTCTTCCCAATATCCAGTCAAGTTTCTAATATCCAATATACAATAATGGTGGTGTTTCATGCTAAGCAGAGATTCCTTGTGGAGGTAATATAACTAGTTTCATGCAGGATTAGGCGTCTGGATTTATCATGTAAAGTAGGTTTTCGAGACAATTTGCCTCGTGTTGCGTTTCGCCAGACGTGACGCAAAAAGAACACCGACACGGGCGTAGTCTACCGAATCCTACCCGAAACGATAACGTATGCGTCTGAGCCCATTAGCGTGGAGCAGATGTACGAGCTGTTTCCTGAGCACTTTTGGAAAGGTCTAGCGTGCGCCTGTCGGGAAACTCCTGCGCTCCGTCAAATGTCGAGGGGAAAAGTTCACCGTCCCAGGAGGAGGACTCGTCTTGTCATTCGGGCCTAATATCGAACTCTAAACAAATTCAGTTTCATACGGAGCGGAGCTCTTAGCGAGACGTTTTGTTTGGTTATTAACCTCGACCAAAAAAAAAAACGTTCGCAAAATGTTCGAAAGAGATGGATTGTGAAAAAAGAGACGGGAGGCTACAGACTGAGAAAACACTGAGTATGAGCAGATGTATTCATGCTAGTGTGTGTGTGAGCCACTACAAAACACACACAGGTCTTTCCTAGAAGCAATTTGTCTTATTATATGATTTCCACCTTGATGAGTTCACCTGTCTAGGCTGTGTTAGTCACTGCCTGTGTGTGTGTGTGTGTGTGTGTGTGTGTGTGTGTTTGCCTCTGATTCACTTCTCTGAGAATGACAGGCCTGTTTGCTTGTATATTTACTGGTTCAAAGGCCACTCGAGGCACACGTCCCTTACTGTCTGGACTACACGGCCCGTCTGAGTGAGTGCACAGCAAACATGACCTCGACGTCCAACGGTATCCGAGTACGCCTCAAATCTCTAGCTAAACATCGCTTTCATATTCTTGCTAGCAATTATTTATCGATTAGCGCTTTTTTACGAGGGGGAACAAACACTAATATTGAGGGAAATATCCAAAACTGACAAAGGAGCATGTACATCTTTTTTGTCTCATGTAAAGTTGAAATGTCTTATACAGTCATTTAAATGCTATGGATTTGATGATCTGCCACATATAAGGCCCTGATGCTAACATGATATTAAAGCTTAATAAACAGTCATACAAAGAAGCACCTAGACTGAGATGTTGTGAGATGCTGTGCTAGTGAATTCATTCATTCATACTCCTACAGCTAATAATAGCCATGAACAAGATCTTGTCCATCTCTCTGACTCACGTAAGTGGACATGAGTTCCAGGAACCAGGCATTATGATGGACCTCGATCTCATTCCTTTTGGGATTTGTAAAGAAATTTTTTTATGCTTTCCCGCGTCGTCTACAGCCAAGTGAGGGGGGAAAAAAGCAGCGTCTGCCAACAGCGTGCCACATTTTCCAGCAATAAAAAAAATCAAGCAGCGGAGCCATGAGGTGCACTGAAGTGGATCCAGAAGAGGGCTGGACGCACCCGATCGCTTTTCCTAATCCACACTGCACAATCCCTCTCTGGGTGGACGAACTTTCGGATGTATACTCGTTTCGTAGGAAGTTTATTTAGCATGTAAAGAAGGAGTCTCCACTGTCAGCAGGTTCTCTTTGACCTGGCAAAGTCTGTTATTTTGTATTAGACAGGCTATAGGTATGGGTAACTGTAAATGGATTAAAACTGGCAAACAATCAAATTTATCACAGGAACTGAGGTGATTGATGACTTTGTTTTTTTTTTCTCTGATATCTTTTTTGGATAGGAAACGAGGTCCCCTATATATAAAGTAACTATCAGAGGAGGGTAGTTTAGTGGTGACGAGTTAAAATCCCAGCACCCCCAAGCTGCCACTGCTGGGCCCTTGAGCAATTCTCAGTTGGAAGTCGCTCTGTATAATTACGCCAAATGCTGTAAATGTAGGTGACGCCAAAACACCCTGTATGGTTTGTTGTGGGCGTGTCTGTGGTTAAATTCAATGGTATCGTTCCTAGAACATAATCTAAACGTGGCAAATGTTTTTCCTAACGCATATGAAAGCTGGGCCAATCAACATTTGCAACATCATCGATATTTACTGATGTATCCTGGAAGCCCCTCCCATCCCTTCACATTAATTTGTGGCCACGTTTTTTGCATTTTGCGAACGAGCAAAAGCCATTTCTTGAACATAATTCAAATGTGCCAAACGAGTTTTTTTTTAGGTATTTTTCATGGATATTTATTGACCCCCTCTGGAAGCCCCGCCTTATCCCTTTATGGTTCTATGATCATTTGTGGTGACGCTTATGCAGTTTGCGAACGAGCGAAGATCGTTTCTAAAACATAATTTGAATTTACCAATCACATTAATATATATATAAGTATGAAAGTTGAGCCGATCGACATTTGCGGCATCACAGATATTTCTTGAGACTCCCTGGAAGCTCCGCCCCCTTTCAAATTGAACTGACAAATGAGTAAGCAGGATGCAAGGGATCGGTAAAATTGTTACTTGTTTTTTGCTGTGTGGTTGAGCTTTATTTGGCTAGACGAAGGGTTACGTCTTTAACTGCTATTGGCTGCATGACTGTGATTTTCCCTTCCTGGATTAATGAAGCATCCATCTGGCTCTATATCTACCTGTCTGTTGCCATGGTGATATGAGTAAACAGTGGTTTTGGTCTGTAATTTTAGGTCTGGTTTGCTTAAACACACAGATGTGGTGCTACAGAAACTGTTGCACCTCTGATTTGTTTCCAACTAATCAAGTGTGAGACGCCAATGGCATTCCAGAAATCGGGAACCGGGAAGGACCACGGACTCAAAGGAGTACTCATAAATCTCACAAACGTTCGGTAAAAGTGTAGACTCCCTATCCGATCTTTTTCCACCAGCAACGCGGATTCAGTTAAAGCGAAAACATGGCATTTTAACATCATTGTGACAGCAAACCTCTGCAAATTGATTCATATTTATCTGGACATGTGTAAGACGTGAAGTCATTTGTCGAATAGAGTTCGCCTGTGTGTAGTCCTCAAAACTCGATACACCTGGATCCGAAAGGTCCAAGTGCTGATGAGTCTGCTGCCTAAAATAAATACCGTGAATACGAAGAACACTCCAAAACAAAAGTAGCATTCAGAGGAAGGATGGACAAAATAATTCCCTAGTCACTGAATATTTCTCCGTAGATGAGAATATAGTGATTCTACAGAGAAGTTAAAAAAAAAAGTCTGGAATTAATTTTGGAAGATAAACATAAGTTGTTTTTTTTTTCTTTTTTCTGTTTTAGGTTTCAACAAAAAATCTAGAAATAATAAAGGTTAAAATCATTTATTTTATTATAGATACATTTATTTGTCTATGGGATGTTCAAAAGTCCTTTAATAGGTGAAGTTTATTAGGTCTCAAGTGATCATTCGGTTCTTGAAGTTAAAGTGTTGGAAGCTGGAAAATCTGCAGTATCCATTGACCAAGATGTGATGTTTACATGACTGGGAAAGAGCACCCCCAAAGCATGAACCCTACCGGTTCACCAGTTGTCCTTTCTCGGTCCACTTTTGGTCAGTTCTATGCACTGCATTCCAGGAACGCCCCTCAGATCACGTTTGGGGATGCTCTGACCCAATCATGTAGACATCACATTATGTCCTTTGGATCCTGCAGATTTTCCTGCTTCCGACACTTCAACTTTCAATGACTGAATGATCATTTTCTTGTCTTGTCTTGCTGATGTAGATTCTTGACACTAGTAGATTTAGTCTCCTTAAAGAAAGTGCATGTTTGCTTTAGGGCTATATATATATATATATATATATATATATATATATATATATATATATATATATATATATATATATATATATATACTTTCACGCTTAGTAATAATGCTGACTAGACTACAGCCTCAATACCTACCATTTTCATCACATCTCATAGACTCAGAAGCTCTCATCCACAAACAGGAGATAGAATCATCAGTAACCTCAATGACCCTCCTCTGTTGTCTCAATCTCAAACAGCAGTGTTTGGCACGTTCTGGAACCTGGCAGAATGGCTGAATTCATTACAGACTTTCTGGCACTAGGTGAGACCTGGATATCTCCACAGAACTCCGCTGGATCTTTCTTCCGCATATGCTTTCTCTCACAAACTGCTGAAAACATAATGCTTAAATCTTGCTTCATATGGGGTTAGATAGAAGCAGTGCAGTCAGTGTGTCCATACAGAGTGCCCCGTCCACCACAAAGGCATGTGAGCATAAGAACTAGACCAGAGAGCGATGGAAAAAGGTGACCTGGTGAGCTGGCAAAGGGCGTCTGATGTTCTGCTGGGAAATTTTAGGTCCTGGCATTCACATAGATGTTACTTTGACACATACCACCTACCTAAACATTGTTGCAGGCCAAGTACATGGCAAACGGTATTCCTTAACGGCAGTGACCTCTTTCAGCCGGATAATGCTTGATGACACTTGTTCAGAAATGGTTTGAGGGTCATGACAGAGTTCAAGGGGTCGATTTTGGCCTCTAAATTTCCCAGATCCAAATCCAACTGTGCACTTGGACAAACAAGTCCAATCCATACAGGTCCCACTTTACAATTTACAGAACATGAAAGATGCGCTACTAATGTCTTGGTGCCAGATACCACAGCACACCTTAGAGGTCTTCTGGAGTCCAGGCCTTGACTGATCAGAGCTGGTTTGGGGTCAGATGAGTTGAGTCACCAGTTGCCAAGGTTTATTTAATGGTACTCATCTGAATGATTTATAGGATAAAAAGCAAGCATTTTTTCTTTTGGTGAAATAGATTTCTCTCTTAATTCCCTGCTGAACCCACTGGAGAAGTGTTCGCTCATTTCCATTTCTCAGCTGAATTCACATACGAATGTTAAAACCACTGTGAAGTGAAGCTGTGAATCACTTAACACCTCCCTTCTTTCTCCCTCGCTTTCTCTCTCTCTCTCACCGTCTGTCTGCTGACCCAGAATGACTCCTGTTAGGTGTGACAAGGCCATGACCGGATGAAACGATTTGAAATCCATAAAAAAAACCTTGCTTTTTTTATCTTCTTGCAGGAGCACCAGCAAAGCACCTTAAGACTATAACACCTCTATGCTCCACAGTAGGAACCACATGTTCAGGAACCATATGTTCACCCTCTATAGAGTACGTGTAACAAAAACCATGGTGTTTAGAACCAGAAATCTTGACCAAAGGACAGCGTTCCATTGATCTAAAGTCCATTCCTTATGTTTCTCAGCCCAAGCAAGCCTCTTTTGCGTGTTGTTTTTCCAAATGACTGGTTCGACCATTAATCTGACTTACACACTTCCCTCTGAACAGTCAATTTTGACATATGTCTGCCACTTTAAGCACGTATGTAAATTGGTTGTTTCTGAAACCGGTAGCTGTAATAAACTTATCTTCTGCAGCAGAGGTAGCTCTTAGTCCTCCTTTCCTGGAATGTTCCTCACGAGAGCCTGTTTCTTCATGGATTTCATGGTTTGGAGACTGCACTTGCATTTAAAGTTTTTGAGATGGTTCGGATTGACTGACCTTCATTAATGAAAGTAATGATGGATCTTTTCTCTTTTCTTGAAAGAGTGTTTCTTGCCACAATATGAATTTGTACAGTTGTTGTAGTAGCACTGGCCCAGTGTAGCCGTTCCACACAGGGCCAGTCTTCACACCCTCTAATCAACACCCACATCACCATCATCAGCAACTCCTGTGCACCCCTGCTCACAACCCCCAGTACAATCCTCCCCTGAAACCAGCACACCACCTTTACTGATGGTGACAGCTAGCCAGGTGAGAAGGCAGCTGGAAAAACTTAACCAAAACAAGGCTGCAGGCCCTGATAGTATTAGCCCCAGGATTCTAAAGTCTTCGGTTGCTCAGTTGTCTAGTATCCTGCAATATACTGTATCTTTAACCTGAGTCTGATGTAGGAAAAAATACCGGCACTATGGTATATAAAACATTGTGTGTAGTACCGGTACCTAAGAAAGCTAATCTGGCCTAAACGACTTTAGACCCATCGCACTGATGTCACATGTCATGAAAATGTTGGAGTACCTAGTTTTGTCACAGCTAGGACCACTGGTTAAACCTTCTCTGAACCCACTTGCAGTGTGCTCACTCTTTCTTGGATGCATGTCGTGGTATTGTGAGGATATTTTTTTATTTATTTCTCCAGTGCCTTTAATACAATACAACCATTTCTACTAAATGAGAATCTGCTCAGGATGGGTGTCAGCACCTCCATTGTGTCCTGAATAGCTGACCATCTGTTAGATAAGCCCCAGTTTGTAAGGTTGGGTAATTCACTGTCTGATGTTGTGGTCAGTAACACAGGAGCACCTCAGGGGACTGTACTTAGTCCATTCCTGTTTAATATGTACACCTCGGATTTCCAATACAACTCTGCTACCTGCAAAAGTTCTCTAATGACTCTGCAGTGGTGGGGCCTATTAGGGATGGACAGGAGTCAGAGTACAGAGGACTTCTGGACAGCTTTGTGGAGTGGTGCACCAGGAACTATCTGCTCCTGAACATCGTTAAAACCAAGGAGATGGTTGAGGATTTAAGGAAGGTTAAAACTATGATTAAACCCGTTACCATCATGGGTGAGGATGTGGTTGTGGACATCTACAAGTACTTGGTGTTTACTTAAACACTGGAACACTAATTTCCCTCACAGGATCAATAAAGTATGTCTAAAGCTAGCACTAATAGGGAAACTACAGAGAAAAAAAACGAGGGAGTAATGAGACACAGCACCTCAAAACGAAGAAATAAAACAAACGACTTCACTGCCAACACTTACGCGATAGAGGCTACCTGATCAAAGACACGAAACAGGTGAACACAACCAGGTAACAAGCCACAATGACAAGAGGGGAATAGGGGCAGAAGTAGAACGAAAATTAAAACAAAGTTCTCTGTCTTGTAGACATGAAAAAAGTCATGACTTTACCTCAGACTGTAAAAAAGCACTGACACTGAAGACTCCTCCCTTACAGAAAAGTCACCATAGCACCAGTTTTGCAGGAGGCCAATACTCTTGACACCAACAAAGCATTTGTTCTCTTTTTTTCCTGCCTGTACTCTTTCACCTTTAGGTAATTGCATTACAATTAGCATTTTGCTCAGGAAGTTATTCATTTATTATTCATTATTCAATATTTTTCCATTGTTTTAGTCATTTAGTCAGTTTCTTCATTACATTTCCTATTTATTTTCACCTTACCCTTTTTTTTTTTTTTTTTGCTAATCTTCTTTAATGCTAAATCCTGACAGAATATTTTATATTTATTGAGTGTTTTCTTTTCTTCTCTCCTCTCCTCCATCTACTTGCTAATCATTTTCAAAAGACCAGCACTTTGACGCTCGACAGTAAGATTTTCGCTGAGGTGTTACATTTCCCACAAAGTCCCACTTCCTGTTAGCAGGGATGCTAAACTAGGTGTCAGGCGGTGACGCTAGCTGGCCCTGCTAGGTCTAGATCAATGGACAGGGTGATGTGTGGGTGTGTTGACAGTTTGTCAGTGTGTGTTGACGAGGTCAAGGCAAGACTGTGACGCTCAGTTTGATCACTGGACGGTGTCAGGGACATGCGTTCGGACCACGATGTGTCGGCATCCACTAGCGCTGAGGCGTTTCTTAGCGTTATTTGTCCAGCAGTTTCAGTAACAAGAGCGTTCTTTCTTATTTGCACACGACACACACCATGACACACTGACGTCTAGTAAGTGGCTATTAATCAAATTTTGACAGAACTTTTTAGAATACTTATTTTTTTTAAAGAATATTTAAAGTAGCACACACACACACACACACACACACACACACACACACACACACACACACACACCGTGTGTACTGCTTGCTATGTGTTATAGACTTTCAGCTACTGTATGTATACCTTAGATTTTTATGCTTTAAGATAAATTAATTTATGTATAAAATATACTGTTTTTATCTTTTTCACTGCTGACTTTATTTAATCGAAAAAATATATATATATATTAATTATAAATAAAGAAATATTAAATATATATATTTTTAAAACAATTCATTTTCTGTATTCTAATAGTAGTTTTTTTTGTTATCCAGTTAATTAGTTATATATTTTTTTAAATATTTTTAAATGTCTAATATGTGTGTCTATATGGTTACAGGTGGCGTTTCTGGTTAAATCACTCTCATGCTAAGTAAAACGTATGCGTGAACATGACCCAGAAATGCCACCATCCTCTCTGGGCCAAAGCTTTTTCAAAATGTATTGAGACAAAGTGAAATACAGTTCTGTGGTCAGACGAATCGAAATTTAAATTTCTTTTTTGGAAACCGTGGACACCACGTCCTCCGGACTAAAGAGGAGAGGGACCATCTGGCTTGTTATCAGTGTTCAGTTTAAAAAGCTGCATCTCTGATGGTATAGGAATGCATTAGTGCCTGTGTAATGGGCAGCTTGTACATTTGGAAAAGAGACATCAATGCTGAAAGCTATATACAGGTCTGAGAGCAACAAATGGGTAAAGGCCTTGCATATTTGAGCAAGACAATGCTAACTGCTTACTGCATCTATGAAGCATGACTTCATATTAGAAGAGTCTGGGTGCTGAACCGGCTTGCCTGCAGTCTAGTCCTTTTACCATTTGAAAACATTTGGTACATCATGAAAAGAAAAACATAACAAAGGAAACCCAGAACTGTTGGGCAGTTACAATCCTGTATCAGGCACACATGGGACAACATTCCTCTCAAACATTTTCAGCAACTGGTCTCCTCAGGTCCCAGATGTAAAAGTACAGAAGACAGGATGCTAAACAGTGGGAAACGTGGCCCTGTCCAAATATTTCTGAGACATGTTTCAGCCATCAAATTTGAAATGACCTTATTTTTTCCTTAATGGTATAAATTCTCAGTTTAAACATATTTTATGTTTAGTTTTTTTGTTGTTGTTGTTTCATTGTGAATAGAATATGGATTTATGATATTTGCAAAACATTGCATTGTGTTCTTATTTACATTTTGCACATCTTTTTTTAAAGTTAGGTATGCATATTGTAATATTATATCAAATATTTGACTATTCTGTAGTATAATGAGGTGTAATGTTATATGTTAAACTGATGGCTACTTGTTAGCGCTGTTCTTGTAGCACTACAATATTTTTCTACAAGTGTAATATACATATTATATCATTAAATTATTAAAATATTTCATGTTTATGTTCAATCAAGTTTTATTTCCTGCTCTTTTATTGTAACAATGAATTCGGTGTGAAAACATGACGTGTTTAAACACTTTACCTGATTAAACATCTCTGCTTCCTCGAGATAAGATTGACATTTGACCTTTTTTTGGGAAAAAAGGAGTGTAGGCACTTATCGCACTGATTAATACGCCAATATTCATTTGTTTTACCTACAACTCCTGTGTGTGTGTGTGTGTGTGTGTGCGTGTGTATGTGTGTGTGTGTGTGTGTGTGTGTGTGTGCGAGTGAGTTAAGAAGTGCACTTTGACCGTATGAGCTCATGCCAGAGTGTCAGATAAATGTGTTATTTAATAAGTTGAATGAAAAGCAAAAGCTGTTTCGAATGAATAAAAGTGGGTTTCTTTGTGAACCTGTTTGCGTGAAAGGATGGTTTACTCAAGCGTTTCTGTCTAGACGCTGAGTTCGGGCCTTCAGGTGAGACAGGACCTGCGGTACACACCTCAAGCAGCAAGCCGGCTTTTACTTGCTAGCATGAAAGGGATATAATTTATCGACTTGTGACGGTCGAAATTCTGTCAAAAAAAGGTCAAACTTATTAAAAATATAAACACAAATTACATTAATAAACAATTGGTAGCTGCTTATTGTGCCATCTAGAGGCATAGCACAATATTACCCCACGTTTAATTACGTTAATTACTTTTTAAAATTACTTTAAGAATGATACGGAGTAATGGCAGCATTTGATTCTGAAACAGTCCTGGTTTTACTTAATGTCATAAAAATGTACCTAATAAGGATGCTATGCTACACAACAGAATGACGCACAAATTCTGACCAATTTCTTATCACTTATATCTGACAATTTATTCTCCACAATCATTTATTTCTTATTATCCTTTTTATTTATCTTTTTTAATATTGATTTATTTGTATTAATTTATTTATTTGATGATGTTTTTTCTTTTCCGCTCAGTTCTTCCTTTTTTTATTTCGCAAGATTGGATCTGGTTCATTGGTACATGTTTAATGTATTTTTCTGTCAGAATGATAACATACAGAAGACCCACGTTTGCTGCGGTAACGAGCCGCTACAGTAGATCAAGACACGTCTCTGGTGGCGAAACATATACTTGCTGGGAGTAGGCGTAAGTTCCCTATCAAACCTTCAGAACTTTTTGCTTACACAATCAGATTTATGTCTGTAATACTAATGAACACGGACAAGATGTAGGAAAAAATATAAATAATAAAATATTAGGGGGAAAAAAATGCCAAGCTAGCATGCCTCCACCAAATATGATAGGAAGCTCAACCTGTGTGTACTGACTATATATATATATATATATCTGTACTGTAACCATGTACTTGTGTGTGTGTGTGTGTGTGTGTGTGTGTGTTTAAAACTATGCAATAAGGACTTGCTTTGACATGAAACAAGCACCATTAGCTTGTTTCGCAGTGTAGTTGTAGTGTGTGTGTGTGTGTGTGTGTGTGTGTGTGTGTGTGTGTGTGTGTGTGTGTGTGTGTGTGTGGGGTTTGTCCGGCGACACCTGAGGAAAATCTAAACAACGTCTGGAAACTTTCACTGCCAGCCCAACCCCCATCCCCAATCCAAACACACACACACACACACACACACACACACACACACACACACACACACACACACACACACACACACACACACAGTACCTCAGTCCTTAGAAGTTGGTGTGTTCAGATGTCTAAAAAATGTTACCATGCTGTTAGGGTCCGTCAACAAATCTCTCTATCCTAGTCCTTTTTTAGTCCTGCACCATCCCACCCCAAACATCTCGAAATACGGTGCAGTAAAGCTCCAGTTACAGGATATACCCCAGTAAAAACCACCATTTTGGAAAAGTTTTGGACCAAAGCCACAGAGACGGATAAACATGCGCAAGCTTTTCCGAGACGCTGAGTTTATGATCTTCGGCCTTTAAAATAAAATGGATTCGATGCAATAATACGGTTGGAATAGTTTTCTGCTGTCGGCATATGAAGAAAGAAAGAACGCCGGGCCGCTTTGAAGTGCACCGAAACTGTTCTTGTTATAACAAAGGCTAGTTTACGAATAAGCTAATTGCTAGTTAGTGAAAGTTGTTCGTTATCAAGGACTAGCATGTGGTGCATCATTAATGGATAATGGATCAGCTGGAAATGACTAGTGTCATCAATTAGTCATAACATGGGTATAACCTGGTGTGTCATAACCTGGTCTATCAGTCATAACCTGGTCTATCAGTCATAACCTGGTGTGTTTTAACCTGGTCTATCAGTCATAACCTGGTGTGTTTTAACCTGGTCTATCAGTCATAACCTGGTGTGTTATAACCTGGTTTATCAGTCATAACCGGGTCTATCAGTCATAACCTGGTGTGTTTTAACCTGGTCTATCAGTCATAACCTGGTGTGTTATAACCTGGTCTATCAGTCATAACCTGGTGTGTTATAACCTGGTTTATCAGTCATAACCGGGTCTATCAGTCATAACCTGGTGTGTTATAACCTGGTTTATTAGTCATAACCTGGTCTATCAGGCATAACCAGGTGTTTCATAAAATCCCCAAAACGTCCTAATTAAATCCCGATTAGATGGATTAACCCTATGACTGCAGCTAGCATTGACCACAGACTTATCTTTCCCTAACTTTGCTAGTGAACTCTACTGTGATATGCTAGCTAAGGTACAGTTTGGGTTCTATCAGACTTGTTTATTCATGTGGCTAATTATATCATCTCTATGCTAGCTAAATCGAACCTAACAACTGAAAAGACACAAAGCTGTGACTGCATTTTTCCTGGTTCCTAGCATAAAATGCATCAAACCCTAGAGTTATTTTAGCCCTGAATGATGTAGGGATGAGTCAGCAAGAACTTGCTATCTGCCTAGCTGACCACAGTCTTCTTCAAGAAATGGTTGTTGTTATTTAAAAAAAAAACAGAAAAAAAACCAAAACACTCTTTTCTCTTGTTCATGTCCCAGACAGCTGCGGTCTTCCTGTGTTTGGCTACGTCCAGACGTCCAGACCAAGATGCTGGGCTCGTGTGCCCACTTGGAGTTGACTTAGCGGGTGAGAAAGCTCCCGGGGATAAACTGAGAACTGTTTATATCATGCCAAGTGTACAATTGGTGTACAAGCCAGCAAGAACACACACCTATTCACACACACACCTACTCACACACACACTGAGGTTAATTCCAAAATCCAGATCCAAAAAGCAGAATGTCCTGAGTCATCCTCATTAGTCACAGGACACTTAATAAACCTGCTGTACTTTTCACATTACAGCTGTTTGTACCAGCAGCTGGCCAACATTTGCAGAACACTGCAGTAAAAAAGCTAATAATGTAGTGTTCTAGTAAAACAGATATATTTAGGCTCAAACTAAAAGTCATAGCAAGTTAGCGTTCTCAGTAGAATGTCAACTATTTGTAAGACACAAGTTTTCGGCAGGTCATTTCTATAACTTTTTCTCAAAAGAAATAACACTCAAAATGTGCTACGCCGAGTTAAACACTAGCTATGGAACGCTAGGTTTCATTAGCATGTTTGTTAGCAACGCTAAAGCTATCTAGCATAAACCTGCTGTATGATTTTTTGTAAATTTTACCTAGTTTGTTTGTGTCAATCGCAATAGCTAATAGCGAGCCACTAGGTTGCAGGCTAGCATCCTCTAACACGGTCAAATCAGTATTTTTTTTATGTTCTGCTTGTTCAACAGTGCCAAGTGTGTGTCACGAACTAGCCTAGGGTAAGAATTAATGCTAGCTAAGGAACTAAAAACAATGTGGCTAGCAGTTAAGATGAAAAAACAAAGGAAATAAATAAAGGAAATACCTGCTATTTAATGCAGACAGAGTTAGCTAATTTACCGTCTTGTTTGAGGTGAATATAGTAGTATGGTGAGAGAAAAAAAGGAATGCTAATTTTGAACATTTACATTGTTCATAGTCACATAAAGATCGAAACCGTGTTCCTTTGAGCTCACAACTGATGGCCATAATACCCAATCTCTGACTAGCTTGTGCATGCCTAGAAACAAGAATGAGGCTAAAACCCTTGAAGCCACAGTCAAGCACACTTCCCATTTGCATACCAGAGCCTGGTTTCTAATCAGACCTGGGAACATTTGGACGTCTTGAACATATTTGGGAGTTTTTAGTACCGTAGAAGGTGCTGCTGATGTGGAATTCCTGCGTGACTACAACCCTTTCTTTCAGCCAGACAGACGGTCAGACACCGAAACCGAGGGAAAGTCCACCAAGAATGATAAACTGTACACAGTAATGTGAATGTAAAGCAAAAGATCCTCTGAGACGTTCCTTTTTTCATTTTGAAAATGGGTTTAAAAAACGCACACAATAACACTAGAATGCACAATGAAGAGCAAAAGCACACGATGACCTACAATTCCATGTTTTCACCTCCTACTCATCCTCCTCCTCATCCACATTTTCATCTAGTTCATTCAGAGCGCTCTATATTAACTCTCCTTCCACCCATCGCTCAGCCCCGGTCCCTTCGAAGACAGCCGATCCCGCATATGATCTCTCTCTCGTAGTCATAATAATACAGACTGCTGGCGTGGACGGAGAAAAAGGAAATGATCTGGCCTCACAGTATTTCTCAGGCCTCCTTAAATGGCCGCTGTGAGAAATACCACACACCATTAATGACAGAGTGAGCGAGGCTGGACAAACCACGGGCCAGGCTTGGCGCTCCGGTTCTCTACTCAGCGCTAAGTTAATTAAGATGGCAGGTTTTCCCACAACGCTGACATCAGGACTTTCGGAGACTTTTGCGCCACCGAGTAGCAGGGATCATTTAGCGTGATTGGCGTGAATGACTTCTTTCATTAGCAACTGGAAGGAAGAGAGAGAGAAATGGTTCTACTACACCATGCTTATTTCTCATACTGATTAAGCATTTAGCTGCCAAATTGGATACGGCTGAACGGCTAAATGATCTCACGCTAGCAGCCAAAACTTGTCAGCCAAAGCTGTTTCAATCACTCATTCCTGGAGTGCTACGTGGGAGAATTTACCTTAGGATCAACCTTTTTTTTTCCACAGTTTTCTACGGGATTAATGAAATGCAATAGAATTTCTAGAACACGTCAAACTTTTTGGGAAGGTGTCACAGCTGTTTAGAGCAGCAGCTGGACAACATCTGCTAAACAACGTCTTACTCAAAGGTGTTTCCAACTTGTAGCTAGTTAGCTAGCACTGTCAGGAAAATGCCAGCTATTGTAAAGACACAAAGAAGTATTTATTGAGTTTTCCTCACCGTGTAATTTTAAGAAATACAGAACATAAAATTGCTTGTTTTTTTTAATTAACAAACGTTTTTAATCATCAGCATTTGAACAGTTCACATAAAATAAAAAAAATAAAACACTCCACTCCATGCATGTAGGAAATGCTAATAGATACTGAAGTTGTGGAATGCTAGGTTTCTTTATCAGGTTAATGGGAGATAGCTTTCTAGTCTTTTAACAAAGGTTAAATTGGCAGACTAGCTAGCTATGGATTTTGCTGCTACAGTTGTAGTGTAGGCAGATGGAATGACCTATGAACTTAGCTAACTAGCTGTCCAAGGTTTTGCAAATAACTACATCCTGGAGACAAGAGTTTGAGAGTAGGACTGATCTGCAGTGGGTTTGGTAATGCCACGGACACACAGTGCGATTTTTAATAGTCCTTTGTGATCTCCATGTCACACTCTAGGATCTCAGTTGTCATAATGTCAGACTGTACAACAGTCAAATAAACAAAACAAGAATACACTCGTCTCAAAGTTTTGTCGTCAATCAGTGATACATTTAGACCATCGTTCTCTCACTAATGTTAGCTAGCAGCAAACAAAAACAATCTGTAGCATAAATTCGTTCATTACATCCCTTAAAAAAATAAAAAGCCATACAACAACTCCATTTTCTTCAATCACTGAAGTTTCTCACTTTGCTGTATTGTACAACTGACACATTTCGACATGGTGTTCCCTGAATTGGTTTGAAGTTGTCCTGCTAATCGCATCATCAAGTTCAACGCTCCTGTTGGTTCTTGGTTCGATGGTCATTGGAGGAGAAGTTACAAGTTACAGCAAAGACTACAGATTTTAGCCTCGAATTATAGAACTCTTTTAGGATTTTCAGAATTTGTCTCAGACGACCAAATTGTGAGCAAAATCACAGTGTCCACCTTGCTTGCGTTTTTGTCTTGAAGGATTTCGACCTAGCACAAATATTAGCTTGGATTGAAATAGAAGAAGCAGCCCAGCGAAATTTAAGCTCAAGATTTTTTAAGCGAAATCATCTTCCTGTGTAAGTTCTGGGTTCAAATTTGAAGTCCACACTCATGCTGGCTCAATCCCTCAAGCCTCCAAGCTGTCAGCTCACAAACATTACCAATCCTAGAGGGTGCTGCCGCAGGGTGCGTTTAAAACACCATAATCAGCATTGATCCAGAAGCCTGAGGAGGTACGAACACTGAGATCACAGTTTGGATAGGTTTCTAGATCGGAATGGAATCATGTGTACCATCTTTGTCCGTGACTCACTGTCTGCTCATGGAGTCATAGCTAATTTGTTGTTTTCCCAGCAGCTGTAACTTTGACACAGCCGGAGCTTCTGTAAAGACTTGTTTGGGTTTGATCTTCATTACAGATGTTTCCTGCAAGTCACATTAAGGTCAGTGTGTGTGAAGAGGTGTGATTGACACAGAAGAAACAGCAGCTCCATTTTTTATCTTGAGCAAGTAAAAATATGATAGAATATGTATGTAACATTTAAAAGCAGAAAGAAAGGGAAAGCAAAAAAGAAAGAAAGAAAATCTTGTGTGCCAGATTGTGATGCTGATCACTGAAATAACATTTTCTCATCACGCAACGTTTTATAGAATTTTGCTAATTTTGTAATATAAGATGACAACATTTTCAAATCGGGGTGTTTCGCATCATCATGGGTGGTCACGTTTAGCTACCTGGCAGTAGCTCCTGATACTCTTGAGTCAAAATTCTAAAATATTTTACACCCAATTTTATACTTAGCTAAAATAATGCAAGAAAATTGGGGTGATTGTGTGCAGGGGCACATTGGGGCATGCCCAAGTGTACCAAAACTATGACTTGTTTGCATGGCAACGCAACCCTGTACCTAGCAACAGCAGTGAATAGGAGCTGCAGTCATTCTAACCTTCTTCATCGAGTTCAAAGGCTGTGAATTTAATTGCAAACAATTTCTGAAAGGTCGCAATAATCGTGACATGTTTTGTTGCATCTGGGTTGGGATTCGCCGATAAGGCAGAACATCATGACATTATAACATTATGGGCAGTGAATTAAATAAACACTGATTATCTCTTCATCATGGCACCTGTTAGTGAGTGGGATTTATTAGGCAGCAAGTGAACATTTTGTCCACAAAGTTGACGTGTTAGAAGCAGAAAAAATGGCCAAGCGTAAAGGATTTGAGCGAGTTGAACAAGGGCAAAACTTTGACGTCTAGACGACTGGGTCAGAGCATCTTCAAAACTGCAGCTCTTGTGGGCTGTTCCCAGTCTGCAGTGGTCACTATCAAAAGTGGTCAAAGAGAGAAACAGTGGTGAATCCTCATGTTTCTCAGGTAGAGCTCAATGATCTTGTTGGAGATTTAGATTTACCGAAGAGCCAGGCTTGGATCAAGGTTGCCAGAATGGTACCTCTTGTTACCAGGTACAAAAGTAGAAGCTTTTTGCTGCAGTTAGGAATATTTGACTCTAAGTTCACAGTGACATCTGCTCTAGGATGTGAACATGATCCAACAGTATGGCAGCTGATTACTGACTCATTGAAGGTTAAGGGCTTTGCTCGAGGGCCCAACAGGGGCAGTTTGTTGATGCACCAACCTTCTGATGAGTAACCCAGAGTCTTAACCACTGACCTACCACTTCCCCGATATAAAGGTTGATGCAACTTCACTCATACTGCAGTTTGGATACACCAAGTACTGTTATCTTTGCAAGTGGGATGGTAAAAGCAAAAGAGATTTACATTATGTGATAAAGGAATGACCACCTCACAGGAAATTCATTGCTGGTCAGAAGAATGTTGCACATGACCCACTGGTTGATCTGAAGAAAATATATTCCACCTCTGTGCACCAAACTAAATGAAAAACTATGAACAAGCAAAGTGAAGCTTTCGCATACTTGTGACAGATGTAGGCGATGCCAAGCTTTTTGTTTGCCTACAGTTCCAACACTTGATGGATAGTCAATTTGACGGCCTTCTGCAGGTTGCCGAACGTGTTGCATGGACCGCCTTCGAAAATTTTGTTTATGGGCAACTACAGGGCACCAAACTACACCAAACAGGTTCAACGTCTGCTCCAGGGATACAAGTCTATGAGCTGCAACTTGTCACTGAGGATACATTTTCTTCATTCCCACTTGGGGGTTTAGTGGAGCACTTCTATGATGGGAGACTTTTATTGGACACTAATACAAAAAGAATTGTACAGTCACTACTGAAAAAAAAAGATTTTATCTTTTTCTAATGCTGCAATATCCTAGTGTATGAGGTGGTATCAAAAAGTTTGCGGACTCGCTCTGTTTACAAGAAAATACTTAATTTATTTACGTTTCCACACCTTCATCTTTAAAATAGTCCCCTTGCAATACAGCGCTCCCACTGTTTAATTTTTTTATGTGTCCTGGATGTTTTCTTTTTGAAGCGTGTTGAGCAACTTTTCGGTTTGCGCCCGAGATATCCGCAATGGTGTCAAAACGGCAATATTTGAGCCAGATCTTCATCTTCGGAAAGAGGGCAAAGTCATCAGGAGTAAAATCTGGAGAGTAGGATAAGTGCGGAAGTGAGATCATGTGGCTTGTTCTCAGACAATTATCATGCACCAGTTGCCGAGTGATCTCTCCAATGATGTTCTTCCACTTTTGAAGCTTGCGTGCACCTGAAAACACCTCGAACAACCCTTTGCAGCATCGCCATATGTCAAACGTATATCATGTCAAACGTCTCTGTGGCAGATTTGCCCAGTTTCATGCGGAATTTCACATTTGCGCTTTGTTTTAACTTGCTGTCTGTGATGAAATCGTAGACTTGGTAACGCACGTGATCAGAATAGCACCAGTTGGCAGGTTTGTTAAACGTAATACAAAAATTACAAATACTTCTTTGTTTTTACCAAAAATGTTTGTATCACAAAAAAATTGCAGAGGAAACCATTTCCGTCAAATTTCTTGGCCTGTGTATTTGACAGTCCGTGTTTTCTAGTAGTGAATGGATTGCATGCTGGGGTGGGGACTGGACCCCAGTGGAACAAATTCTCTATTTGCATTTTCACACTTACAGTAGGGTGTGTGTGTGCGTGTTTGTGTGTGTGTGTGTGTGTGTATACAGTGGACAAAATCCAGACTGGAATAACATTAGCCAGAAAAACACAGTGTGTCTGAAATGCGGGAAGGTGGTGACGGGTCATTTCCTGGGTTCACGCGCGTACCTTTCAGCACAGTTCCTGAAACAGTGACATCATCATCGTGAGACGGCGTGAATTTTACAGTAAAAACAAACCGCAGGAACTGGTATAGTCACAGTACAAAACTTTCCCTCTTCAATACTCATCACGCCTCCTGATATTTTATACCCAAGCTATATCCCCAGCAAACAAACACACACACACACACACACACACACACACACACACACACACACACACACACTCACACACACAGACACACACACACACACAGACACAGACACACACACACACACACACACACACACACACACACAGAGACACATCTGAGTCGGACATGAGTGCATGCTTAAACAATGTTTTTATAAACCACAGCGGTGAGATCGTGAAAATCAAGATTTAAACACACGATTCACAGTGAGAAAAGTGACGTTTATCCACCGACTCTGCAAATCCTGACGGAGAGATAGAAATAAAAATCTAAAAGGAAAAAAAAGTTAGTGTAAATGTGTATGATTTAAATAAGGAGAGAAATTGCAGAAAAAGTGAAAGGAAGGAAGACAGATAAGAAAAATACATAAGGAAAGAAGGAATTAGGATGAAGTGAAAAATTTGAGAAGGAAAAAAGATGAACTCATGAACATTAAGGAAAAGGGAAACACGACGCAAACAAATAAAACACAAAGTATTTTAAAGTATTAGGTACATTAACCATATCCAGCTAATGTGGTGTGTGTGTGTGTGTGTGTGTGTGTGTGTGTGTGTGTGTCTGCATGCACATGTTCAGAAGCCCCAAACCAAATGTTTTCTACATGACAATGATTATGAGGTAATGGTTCTTTCCTCTCTCTCTCTCTCTCTCTCTCTCTCTCTCTCTCTCTCTCACACACACACACACACACACACATACACACATACACACACACACCCAAATCCAAGAACACTGCCTGAAGCATATAGCCATAATTGCCCAAACAAACCAATCTCACCAAATGCACACACACACACACACACACACACACACACACACACACACACACACACACACGCTCACCACATTAAACACTCAGTCGCAGTGATGTCTCCAAATAGTCTGTAAAAGAACACCCTGCCCCTGTGAGTCACTTTAATGATGATAAATGGTGTGTGTGTGTGTGTGTGTGTGTGTGTGTGTGTGTGTGTGTGTGTGTGTGTGTGTGTGTATAGCAGTACTTATAAGGACATAAAAGAGGTACTATCCAGACAATATTGTTTAAAATAAAAAAGCATAGCATCTTACATAGCTGAGAACATATTCCGCCTTTCTTGTGGCACAAAGTGCTCAATAATAATGTTAGCAAAATTAGCCATGAAGTTGCAGGAGTTAATACGGTGTGTCTGATTCAACTGTTCACTCACTCACTATTTAACTGATAGTAAAAGTAAACACAAACATAATTATGGTTTTAAATGGACATATATAATTACAGTAAAGATTTCTGGAAGGATGTTCCTGGGTCCCTGGAAGGAGTCTCTAGTGTAAAGCTGTAATGTTTCTTGAATGTTAAAATCTAACCATAAATGGACTTCTCAAAGCAACTTGCTGTGCTCTGTGAGGGATAAAGCACTTTTGGTACTTGCTATTATAGGCAAGTAAGCAGAACCTTATTTTTTAAGTGTCCAATTTTCCCAGGAACTTGCATAAACAAGGTCCCATATTCCTTAGACCCTATATACCCAGGTTCCAATATTCCAAGGACATTATACACTCAGGGTCCAATATTTTCAGGACACTTTATATATCCAGGGTTTAATATTCATGGAAAACCAACACTGATGGTCCAATTTTCCTAATACCTTATATGACCAGTGTCCTAAATTTCCAATACCTTATATATCCAGGGTCCAATATTCATATGACCATGTTTTAAGGTCCAATATTCATAAGACCTAAAACACACAGGGTCCTAAATTCCCAGGACCTAATTTATCCAGGGTCCCTTATTCTTAAGACCATAATAGCCATGGTCCAAAATTGCCTGAGCCTTTTATATATATAGGATACAATATTCTCTGGACCTTATAGCAAATTATATATAATTCATAGGAGCTTATATACCTAGGATCCTAAATTCCCTGGTCCATATATACCCAGGGTCATAAATTTCCAGGACATTATTCACCCAGGGTCAAATATTTTTAAAACCTAATATGCACAAGTTCCCATATTCATAAGACCCTATATACCCAGGGTCCCATAATATTACAACCTCAAATAGCCTACATATACCACATATTCCATATTCTCATACTTAATGTCCCGTCTCTAGCACCCATATTTCCCAGAATACCACATGAATCAGGAAGCTATATAATAAGACAAGATTCCTAGAACTTTACATACCCAAAAATTCCTACTGCTTGATATTCTTTTGGCCTATGATACCCATGTTTTCATATTTCCAGTACCTTAATATACCCATTGTCTAGAATTCTTCTGACCTTATATATCCAGGATACTATTTTTCCTGAACCTTATTTACACAGCATCCTAAAATTCAAGGACCTTAGATACCCATGGTCCCATAATCTCTTGTTGATGTATATTTAGATTTTTATGCTGTCAAAACAAGCCCTCATTTCCAGTGATAAATGCTGAAAGTTTCCCATGCATTTTAGAATAAATATCTTAAAAATGTGTTTATTAGGTTAGTTCTGAATTAGTTGGAAGACAAATTTTAAATAGTCTTTTGAAGGATTGCTTTTGATGACCTCAACTTATAATATTGAGTAGCTGTAGTGCCCTGGGAATATACACACACGTATAGGAATATATATACACACGTATAGTATATGTATGTAGCCACATTACTTGTTCCTACCTGTGTCAGCTGCCTCTATCTCTGATTATCTTTGTTTAGGTCTGTAGTGTTTCAGCAGCTGATGCCTGTCTGAGGAGAAAATCTGTCTTAGTTAAGGATCACTTCTGTACCTTTGACTGAAATCTACAAACAGGGAAGATACGCTTTTGCTGTGTTTTAGCTACAGGTATATACAGTACCTGGTTTATGAGGTAGCAACATATTGCACGCTCATTAGCATGGTAGAATTTAATATATTTTTTCAGGTATGACAGATTTTGGTCTCTTCGCTAGCTAGTTGATTAGCTGCTAATCCTAACGTACGCTAGCACGAGAGCTATAAGTGCACACTGAGTGGGCGTAAGCTGCACAAGTGATAAAAGACCGTGCCTGATTTACATGTGTTTGTGTTTGTAGTTATGTGAGGGATCCTTGGCCCTCATCGTAGGAGGACAAGTGTCCAATTTGGCAGCATGTCCCACCCACTGTTGCTTGGTAATAGCTGCAAATTAGATGTATGGACAACAAAAATAGAGTTAATTAAACCAGAACAGAAAATAAACGTCTTTTGATAGTAATAGATTCATGATAAGCTAATAGCATGCATGAGTAAAAAATGGAAGCTAGGAAAGTCTCCAGGGTGATGGGTTGCTTGGCTAAGCCATAAACCTGTTATAATGTTTTTGTTGGGGAAAAACAAAATGAGTGCTGGAAGAAATAAAGTCCTTAGAAACGGCGGTCTTGTGTTTGGGTGCGTACATGCTTTCATGTGTGTGCTGGAATATTTTTATGTCCACTGGAACAAATTGGACTCCTACGAACTCTTGCTAATTCTATCCATTCGCTAATTCTCCTTAGGACATGTGGGAGTTCGCCCACATCGCTCGCTAATACTGGAACGTCTGTGCAACACTTTATTACGTGAAGCCTTTAGTTGAACATTTATTATTGCCCAGCACTTAAGAGAGGACACTGGAAAAATAATGTAGTCTCATCGTCAGGAAACTGTGTGAAGCAGATAAACATTCCTCATCGTCTTTTTTTTTTGTCGTCTTTTTTATTTTGGGACGAGAAGCAGAAAGTTCATGCAAAGGATGCAATGATTACATAATCCACCCAAAATTTATTGCAAATAAGACATTTTTCATCAGATCAGCCTATTTAGTGGGTTTGGTTTGGAGATAAGCATCTGAGTGGCTTCACAGCCAAAGAAGCAAAGCATTGCGTCTGAATGACTTTCATACATGCAGGGGGGTGTTTTTTCAACATGGCCAAACTGAGTCATCACAGGAAAACTGGAGGCCTTGATAACATCTGCAATTACAGAGACAATATTATGTAGCTGTGTATTCTTGCTGCTTCTTGGCAAAGTTTGATGGATCATTCCACTTCTCTGGTGTCAATATTTTACAGCTGATGGATTAATGCTTTGGTAAACATTATACTAAAAAAAAACCCCTAGCTTGACTAAGAGAAGTGCAGGAAGAATTAAAATAGTTTGTTTACAAAAAAAATGTATCCTGTTTGCTGCTAAACACTTTCCGGCTGTTTGGAGCAAAATCAAACAAATCTCTCAAGTGGCACTTTTGAGTTCCTTTCCTAATCCTTCCATATCCTTAAGATGCCACATACTGATTATTTCCCTGTTAAGTAAAGTATATTGCAGCTACTCGACCAATGGGATACTTGATGAAAGAACAAAGTTCTTGACATAAAGAAAAATAAAATCCAAAGAAGATCTTGTCTTTTGTTCACTCTGTTTAGCACCAAAAATTCATAAACTGGAAATGATCAAGCTGAACACGTCACTTTGATATGATGGCATTAATTCCAAAACGGCAACATTTACTGGAATATTTTGTGAAAGTTGAAACTTTTGATGCAGACACACATGTATTTGTGAGTTATAACGTCTCTGAGGAACCCTTCCTTAAGGTTTTGTTGTTGGAGTTGAATTCTTTTCGTTGTTTTTTTCTCTATTTCATAAAAATCGTGGCGATCGCAAGACTTCGCACTCATGACTCCTGAGCCTTTTATTGGACCATTTGGCCTGTTAAAGATTTTTAGCCTTTCAACAACTTAACACCATTAGGAAATCTAGATGATGCCTCCTTTCCTTACAATCCCGAAAAGAGAAATCCATTTCGCATTTGCAAACTAGCTTGCAGGTTTAAGCTAGCTAAGTAATTGAAGGAAGAAACTTGTTAATGTTAGCTTACCACTTAGATCTAATAAAATCTTATAGTTTGAAAATGTCTGAACGTTTGACGTTGTGTGCTAAAAGTTTCAACAATATACAACAATTATTCGGCCCTCAATTCAAAAAGTTTAATTTAGTTTTGCGTTCAAACCACAATTTGAATTCAAGTGATAAATATCCACATCCTAGCAAAAAAACAGTCAGCTAGAACGCTCAACTGCAAAAATTCATTACTACAAAACTCTTTCAGTTCCTCTAATAACATCAATGAAGAAATCTAAGTATTCCATGTGAATTTTGATCGTATGAGCCAAGTTAGTTACACAGATCAAGTTAGCGAGGCTGGTTTATTCCTAAAATGTTATAGTAGGGATGATAAATTTGGAATATTAGAATAAAATTGATGCAAGATTTAATACAATAATTTTATCATCTGTCAGAACTGTGACTTTGATTTGGACTTTTTTGTTAATAGCTAACTAGCAGCAGGTATGTAAGCTATTGGATAGGCTACAATGGCTCAGGGTTTTACGACCACGGAGCTGACTCTAACATTTATTTTGGCTAAAAGGCATTTGACAAGAGCGACATTTTTCTAAGGTCAAGTGGAACTGTTTGTTCAGAACTCTTTGTTTACTCCTGTGGAGATATGCATCGTGCTCGGAGAACCTCTGATGGCGTGTCTGTGCTTTTGGATGCGTTGCTTGAACATGCCAGGCCTTTTTGTATTCATTTACGATCTGATAAACACTCGGTGGGACCAGAGGAAGTCCTGAGAACAATGAGCTGAATGAATCCAAGCAGCCTGGGGATACCGATTGCAGGAAGAAAGAACGTCAAGACAGAAAGATCAAGGCATAGCTGTTACAAAGTGCAGGGGGAAAAAAAATCTGTTTTCATTGTTGATGTTCATCATTAATTCTGATATATACTTTTGCTATTATTCAATTCAATTTAATTCATTTTTATTTGTATTGAGCTTTTAACAATGAACATTGTCTCAAAGCAGCTTTACACAGATAATGTGGTGATTAAATGTAAATATGTTCTTTGTAAGTAAGTTTGTCCCTGATGAGCAACTGTGGCAAGGAAAAACTCCCCGAGATGGCATAAGGAAGAAACCTTGAGAGGAACCAGACTCAAGAGGGAACCCATCCTCATCTGGGTTGCACCAAATGTCCATTTGAAGCATATATACAAAGTTGCGGGGTGCAGTGATGATGATCAGAAGCAAACTGCACTCCCGAGTCAGTGCAGCAGACCGCCGACACCAACTACAGTCCAATCCATCCTCAAAAGCACCCGTTCTACTCCGGAATTTCATGGAACCACCCAAGGTCTTGATGAGAGACCGTCCCAAGCTGCACAGAAGTGTGAAGATCCGCGGAGGGGAGAGGGGCAGGAACAGTGGTCACTGGAGCCTCAGGAGCATGTTTAACTCGACCGAGAGAGAGAGAGAGAGAGAGAGAGAGAGAGAGACAGAGAGACAGAGAGAGAGAGAGAGAGAGACAGAGAGAGAGAGGGTGACGGGAAGAGAAGGATATGGATTATTAAGTGTAACTATTGGTGTATTATAGCATGAGAAATCTTACTGATTTTTGAAAGACCCAGTAAGAGATTCCTGATGAGCTACAACTCATACACTGGACATTTTTACACCAGTGGTTTGTATCTCTGGGGGAACCTGTGAAGAACTAACTGCCTATTCCTCTGTCTGTCTGCTTGCCTGTCAATTCCCCTGTGTCTGACTGTCTGACAACATGCCTTTTCAGTCTACCTGTCTATACATCTACCTATTCCATTTATCTGTCTCTGTTTGCATGTCTATTTGTCAATTTCCCCTATCTATCTATCTATCTATCTATCTATCTATCTATCTATCTATCTATCTATCTATCTATCTATCTATCTATCTATCTATCTGTCTGTCTGTCTGTCTGTCTGTCTGTCTGTCTGTCTGTCTGTCTGTCTGTCTGTCTGTCTGTCTGTCTGACCAGCTGCCTCGTTTACCTGTCTATCCATCTGACTATTGCCTCTCTTTGTCTGTTTGCCTGCATTGTAACATTCCACTAATAAAATTTCCACTGTCCCCTGTCTGACCACCTGTCTATTCCTCTGTCTGTCTGTCTGACCGTCTGTCTATTTCTCTGTCTGTCTCTCTGTGTGCATGTTCTGTTTATTCCTGTGTGTGTCTGTCTGACTATCTACCTATTCCTCTGTTTGTTTGTCTGACCATCTGCCTATTTCTTTCTCACGTTCAACTGTCTTTCTATGCCTGTCTGTCTGCATGTCCATTTAACTATTCCTCTGTTTATCCGTCTGCCTGCTTGTACCATTCCACCAGTGAAATTTCCTTTGTCACTTGTTTGTCCATCTCTCTATTCCTCTCTTTATTTTGTATGATTATTATGATTAACCCTATATCCCTGTCTACCCTGTCTTTTTCTTGGGATGTTTGTCTGTCCATCTGTCTATTCCCCTGCCTCAGTCTCTTTGTCCTTTTGTCTGCCTGCCTGTGTATTTATTTGTTCGTCTGTCCAGCATCTGCTATTGATGATGGCAATGTTATTTCCAGCCCATGGTGACTGCTGTAGTGAAAGCTGTTACGTGAGTGTTGGCCTGGTAACATGTCGATGTTAAATCACGTCAGAGTTGTTGGTGTTTACGGTGATGAGTAGCATGTTTGGTATTCACAGCGCTGAGGCATTTAACGCTTTTACACGCTGGAACTCAAACCAAAATGGGCTTAAGTGCTTCTCTTAGCAGATGTGTTTTGAACGAACATATACAGAGCGCGTGTGTGTGAATGTGTGTGTGTGTGTGTGGCCTGCTGTTAATCTAATCTAATATTATATAATGTAATATAATGATTGAAGTTCTGGTCTAAAATGTAAGTTCAAAATGTCAGTGTGTGCTGAATGAGCACCAGGGTTAAAGGTCATCGCAGTTCCAAAGAGTTCCTTCCTCCCATAACAAATACTTTCCTCCTTCTTTCTCTCCGATCCACCCTCTTACCTTCCCTCCCACCATCCATCTCCCTCCCTTCCTCTCTCTCTCTCTCTCTCTCTCTCTCTCTCTCTCTCTCCTTTCATAGTGACTCAGACCTAATGAAGACACAAATATTTGTCATCCAGCACATGAAGTCCAATGTAAAAACACACCCACCCTCCCACCATAGCACTCACACACACACACACACCCTCCCACCATAGCCCCAACACGCACACACACACACACACACACACACACACACACACACACACACCCTCCGACCATATCCTCAACACACATAGACAAACACACACCCTTTTATCATGGCCCTGACACACACACACACACACACACACACACACACACACACACACACACACACACATTTTAGTGTGTATAGCATTAGGAAACAACATTGATGTCCATTTGCATTTCATGTCACTTTTGATGTTTTAATGCCCATGAAAACTATATTTACACATAATTGGACCATGTTAATAATTTTCAGTTTCAGATTCAGTTTCTGCTCAAACTAAAGAAATTTACACACTTCAAATAAATAAATCGACAAGAACGCGACAGATCCCATTGTTCTCTAGTCAATGTCTCCACCTGCTGGTTAATAAATGAAATGCAAGTGTGTATATTAAAAATATTTATCTATAATATATATTTAATATTAGATAAATAAAAATCCATTTAGAAAGATATTAAGATATCTTGGTGTAGAAGCACAGACATGTTCAATTATTGGTATTTGTTCTTTAGCTCCTGAACTAACAAAGGATTTCTGAGAGACATCGATTTATAAATGTCTATAATCTTGACTGTGAAACACTATCAAGCGTGCTAATGAGAGCTAACTTGACAAGATTTTTGTTTCTTAATAGTTATAATTATTGTTACTTATACACTTCGACACTAGTGCTTACAAGCAACAGTAACAAAGCCATATTTATAAAAATATACATTCTTCACCTCCAATGCTAGCTAACTGGATACTTGAATATAAGATAACATTAGCTAATCTGACAGGATTTTACATTATTTTTGTATTTTCATTAATTTTTTTATTATAATCATCACCAGGTAAATAGTCTCAAACTAGCATAAACTGATTTGTCTGGATTTAGAAAATAAGTAAATTTTTCACTGAAGCTAATATTGTCGTATTCCTAAATGCTCCTAATCGCAATGCTAATTCTGGAGATATATAGGAAATACATTTAATCATCGCCGACTGAAGCTGTTCTTCACAATTTATGTACGTGAGTCAATTATAAATGAGACACTGATTAAGAATAGATTATTTTGGATCCTGTAGCTTGTTCAGATGCTATAAAGGCTACAGAGTGCTAAAATAACAATGTCAGCATTTTATCTCACCAGGAGCTAAATGTAGCCACTCATAAATGTTCATAGGTTGGAATTCCCACTAGCTGCAAAAGAATAAAAAAAGAAAAACACCTGGAACATTATTATCAGATCAAATGGAGTAATAAAATAAGATAAGTTAGTAATCTGTCTCTTAAACTTGCATTTATGACTGGAATTTATTGCGCTTGCTTGCATCATGCTATCGGGTAAATATGCTCATGCGCGAGCAAGGTCGAATCAGGTGATTAGAACTGCCCAACTTCCATGCTTGCTTCTTAGAAAGTGACACAATGTCATATTCCAGCTTTCGATTTAATGCCACGAACGATTACTTCATATATAATTATTCAATTAATACTAAAACTGCAAGCAGCATTGTCGGGGGGCCAAGTACCCAGACTTGAGTTGCACATTTGCAGGTTGCCTACAACTGTTGCACAGAAAAGCTGAGCCAAAGATTTATGGATTCAACAGTGATTTGTAGATGGTGATTTGATAATAATAACAGCTTTACGTCCTGTTTGGTGATTTTCCTGTCAGATTGTTAGTTCATTACAGCCAATTCTTTTCGTCGTGTTTAAATTTACTTTGATCAGGCTTTTCTCCGAAGAGGACGTTTGTCAATTTAGTGACGATTAAACAATCAGGTCCAAATTGACCCAATGGTGGTGCTAGAGAGAAGGGTGCCTAACTGGTGCTTGGCCCCAGTAATATACATTTGTGCTGAGAAGCAAAAAGCATTTCCTGCTCTTTATAAATTCTTCATAACTGGTTGTCTTTTTTGTTCTTTTTTTGTTCTTTTTTTCTTTTTTTCTTTCTTTCTTTGTTTTTTTTTTTAAAGTTTTTTTACAAGATACAGATAAAAAATGTACTTCAAATGTTATCAGTGAGTGACGAAATAACAAGGCGTGTAAAAGATAATAATTTTATTGGATTATAGTCTCTGCAGCAAAAGAGGCCTGATTTGATTATTCAACTTTTCGAGTTTAATCATTGACTGTAGAATCTTTATAAGAAGTGAAGCCTCCAAAGAGCCACTCAGGAATATCAGTATCTGAGCTCTTCAAGGTGCGGGCAACATGTTGGGATCAGTTTTATCTGTTCTGCTCATTTTAACCTTGCAGGGCCATGACAGGTAATTATTTTATCATCATCGTGGATTCTGTACGTTTCTCTTAGTCGCCTTTGAATCCACTAAATAATCCTTTTGTCTGTAAAGTACATTTGCTGTAATAGAGAAATTATGCACAGTATGTTCACTTGCGAACTGAGACACAACTAAAACCACTTTTTTCAATAGAATTAACCTTTTTTTTTGGTCAATATAATAATTATATATATATTTTATCCAAGCATAACTCTTTCAACATATATATTTACTTTGTATGTATTAATGTTCCAGGGTGGTGGAGGGACAAATGCAGCGGGCTTATGACTACACCAAGTACCACACCATGGATGAGGTCATTCTTTTATTTTTTATTTTAGTATTTTATTGATGTATTTGCTCAGCATACCTTCATTTGAATGCATTTGTTCATCTGGTTTGACTTATACTGCAGTATATATGTACAATAGAATATTTCTAATTTATTTATTTTCTGCGATTGTTCCCGAATCAATTCGACTGGGATTCAAATAAATTGTTTATTTATTTGTTTTCTTTGTTTGCTTGTGCATTTTATTAAAGAATCAATTAAAGAATTTAAAAAAAAATCTGTATTTCATTTCTTAATTCTTGTTTTTTTATTGTATTTTTATGCCAATGAAAAGAGAACGTTCGGTTAATACCAAAGGTTTGAGTCTGAAACACTGTCACACAAATAATTTTTATATATTTCAATATATATTCTGGTTATTTATTCAGCTGTTAATTTTTTGATAAAGCCTAGATTTTGGTTTTTCCTATAAAAAATAAAAATAAATGTTTAGAGGTATTTTATTCTTATTGGTTGTTTTTTTTTTTTTTTTTTACATTTTGCTATTTTTTTATAAATATAAATATTTAAACTCACTTTTCTTTTCTTTTCTTTCTTTTTTTATATTTATTTAAACTCACTTTTCTTTTCTTTTTCATTCCTTTACATTTCCTTTCTTTTCTTTTCTTTTCTTTTCTTTTCTTTTCTTTTCTTTTCTTTTCTTTTCTTTTCTTTTCTTTTCTTTTCTTTTCTTTTCTCCCCCTCATTCTTTTTCTGTTTTAATCTCGTTTAATAAGCATACACAACAATAAATGGTAAACTTTTTTTTGTTTACATTTTAAACAATTTTATTTATATTTTTATTTAATTGATTGGGTCTATTTTATTCCACTTTGTTAATTTTTCCTGTCCATTGGCTGATTTCTTGATGCATTTATCAAAACGAATGGAATTTTTCTCCCTGAAGATCTCGGCGTGGATGAAGATGATGGTAACTGATCATCCTGACGTGGTTTCCAGCCTCGTCTATGGAAGCACGTATGAAAACAGGAGCATCACGCTGCTGAAGGTAGTGTTCCTTGTGAAGCTGTGATTAATTTACTTGAGATAATCGTCTCTGAAATATTTGATTATACTGCAGGTTCCTGCGGCTTTTATTCTATTCTACGGCAGAGATTTTTTTATATGCTGATGAGCGCATGTGTGCGTGTGTGTGTGTGTGTGTGTGTGTGTGTGTGTGTGTGTGTGTGTGTGTGTGTGTGTGAGTTGCAGGTTGGACTGAAGAGCGCCGAGCCGAAGAAGATGATCTGGATGGACTGTGGGATTCACGCTCGAGAATGGATCGCTCCAGCTTTCTGCCAGCACTTTGTGAAGGAGGTGTGTTCATAATTGTTCACATGTTCATTGATTCCATTAAACTGCCTTTGGCATTACTGGAGTTTTTTTATCTTTACAGATCCTGGGCTCCTACAAGACAGACCCAAAGATCAGCGAGATGTTGAAAAATGTGGACTTCTACATTACGCCGGTGCTGAACATGGACGGATATGTGTACTCATGGAAGGACAACACGGTGAGTTTACAGCCAATAAAGTTTTATCTAAATCGAGTCTAATCTAAAACACGCTTAAATGACAAAGTTCAAATGAATTGAAACTCTTATGTTGTTATTGCAGCTTATTGCAGATTTAGGATTCAAAATGATCCAAAATCATCAGTAATCAGAGACCAAGTCAAAAATTATTCACAGCAAAGCATTACTGGGGTTAGCATTGTTACCAAACCATAGCCGTGGTTCTGCTAATGATCAGTCATTCTCATTAAGTATGATTTTGCACATGGTGTGTTGTTCAGACAAGGTTATGGAGGAAGACAAGGTCGCCTGGGTCTGGAAACTGCACGTGTCTTGGCACCGATCTCAACCGTAACTTCTATGCCAACTGGGGAAGTGAGTTATTATATCAATTATATCAATATACTAACGACTTATTTTTGTTTTGGTGCCTCTTTATAGTCACATTAGAAAAAAAGCTGATAAATATACACCTTCTACATTGTGACTGAGACACACAGGTCACACCTTCTTCACTGTGACTGACAGATGCACATGCCACACCCACTTCAGTGTGACTGACAGATATATAGAGGCCACACCTCCTTCACTGTGATTGACAGATGCACATGCCACACCTTCTATACTGTGACTGACAGATATATAGAGGCCACACCTCCTTCAGTGTGATTGACAGGTTTATAAAGGCCACACCTCCTTTACTGTGACTGAGCGATATATAGAAGCCACACCTCTACTGTGACTGACAGATATATAGAGGCCACACCTCCTTTAGTGTGATTGACAGGTTTATAAAGGCCACACCTCCTTCACTGTGACTGAGCGATATATAGAAGCCACACCTTTACTGTGACTGACAGATATATAGAGGCCACAGCTCCATCACTGTGATTGACAGATATATAGTGGCCACACCTCCTACACTGTGATTGACAGATATATAGAAGCCACACCTCCTACACTGTAACTGACAGATATATAGAGGCCACACCTCCTTCACTGTGATTGACAGATATATAGAGGCCACACCTCCTACACTGTGATTGACAGATATATAGAGGCCACACCTCCTTCACTGTGATTGACAGATATATAGAGGCCACACCTCCTACACTGTGATTGACAGATATATCGAGGCCACACCTCCTACACTGTGATTGACAGATATATCGAGGCCACACCTCCTACACTGTGATTGACAGATACATTAGATCTTCATGTTGTTGTGTTGTGCACAGTGGTGGGAATTTCCAGAGACTGCTGCTCAGACATCTACAATGGAGCCTCTGCTCTTTCGGAACCCGAGGCCCAGGCCGTGACGGACTTCCTGAGCACCAATCGAGACATGATTCTCTGCTTCCTCACCATACATTCGTACGGTCAGCTGATCCTGCTGCCTTATGGGCATCCCAACATCACCGCCCCCAATCAGGAAGAGCTGGTGAGAGCTCCATTCTTTCTGTATCTCTTAGTAGCATTAAAGGAATCTGATCATAGTATTTTACTGTCTTAACTATAACTGTGTGTGTGTGTGTGTGTGTGTGTGTGTGTGTGTAGATGCAAGTGGGTCTGGCTGCAGCAGAGGCCATTAAAGCTGTTCATGGAACGGACTACACTGTGGGAACGCCTCCTAAAGTGCTGTGTGAGTTTGACCACTTTTCCTTTTTCCCCATTAAACAATAAACACAAATCATTTATTTATTTATGTATTCGATTGGTCTCGAATTCTTTGACTGAAAGCCTGGATTTTGATTGTATTTATGAAAAAAAAGGGTGTGGGTTTTATTCAAATTATGTTTTTTTTTGCCATTTATTCTGTACATTTTTTTTTTTTATGTTGTGATTTTATAATTTTAAATGCTTATAGTTGAGAAAGTTGGAAAGATCTCTCGCCTTTTTTTCCACATCAACTTTTCTTTCTATCCTTCAGACCCGAATTCGGGTTCGTCTCGAGACTTTGCTCGGCTCATCGGGATCCCGTTCTCCTTCACCTTCGAGCTCCGTGATAAGGGCGAGCACGGTTTCGAGCTGCCGGAGGACCAGATCCAGCCCACGTGTGAGGAGGCGTATCAGGGTGCCATGTCCATCATCACGTACGTCCACGACAAATCCTACCTCCGTGGTGCGGCTACGAACCTCGCAGCTACACTGTGGAGTGTGCTTCTGGCTATGTGGCTCTCTAGCGCCACCGTTTGACCTCACACCTGAACTGAAATCGATCAGATACCGTAAACAACCGGGCTTATTATTATTATTATTATTATTATTATTATTATTATTATTATTTTATCTCTGTCATTATAAAGATATAAACAAAACTCGGGAAATTCAGTGTAAATGGTGCAGTTTTGTTTCAGGAATAAATTATCGCACATTTTTAGAACTCTTGCATTCAGATTCATCTCAAAGGTGTTTAAAGGTTTTGGAGCTCTATAACAGGAGATCTTCTACTCCAACCCATGTAAGGCAGATGTTTATGGAGCTGGCTTTGTGCACAGGGGAACTGTCATGCTTGAACAGGTTTGGGACTCTTAGTTCAAGTGAAGAGAAAATGTCATTTTACCGGATCCAAAGATTCCTATAAAGTTGTGTGTCTACAATTTTTGGTAAAAGTTTGGAGAAGAACCACATATTGCAACATTTTGTTTAAACTGATTGAATTTGATTTTGTTGGTGGAATTGTGAGAGAAAAGGGTTAAAAACATCCTCCAGAACCATTACTTCATCCTCCAGAATCAATACTCCATCCTCCAGAATCATCACTCCATCCACCAGAATCAATACTCCATCTTCCAGAATCATTACTCCATCCTCCAGAATCAATACTCCATCCTCCAGAATCAATACTCCATCCTCCAGAATCATTACTCCATCCTCCAGAATCATCACTCCATCCACCAGAATCAATACTCCATCCTCCAGAATCATTACTCCATCCTCCAGAATCAATACTCCATCCTCCAGAATCATTACTCCATCCTCCAGAATCATCACTCCATCCACCACAATCAATACTCCATCCTCCAGAATCATTACTCCATCCTCCAGAATCATCACTCCATCCACCAGAATCAATACTCCATCCTCCAGAATCATCACTCCATCCACCAGAATCAATACTCCATCCTCCAGAATCATTACTCCATCCTCCAGAATCATCACTCCATCCTCCAGAATCATTACTCCATCCTCCAGAATCATTACTCCATCCTCCAGAATCATCACTCCATCCACCAGAATCAATACTCCATCCTCCAGAATCATTACTCCATCCTCCAGAATCATCACTCCATCCTCCAGAATCATCACTCCATCCTCCAGAATCATCACTCCATCCACCAGAGGGCAGCATTTAGACACAAATAAAAAAGGCGATGTTCGGTCATCATTTTTTTAATAGACAGTAATTCTGCTGCAGTACACTGGGAATTTTTATTTAAAAAAGTCACTGTTAAAATTATAAAAGAGATGATAAACAATAAGCGGAAAAAATAACCAAAGAAAAGCTACAATTTGAACAGTGCATTATTTGTTTCAAACCCACTGACTGAAATAAGGTGGGATGCGAGAAAGAAAAACGAAAGAAAGAAAAAAGATTAAAAAAAACCCCACATTTATAAAACATTTTAACAAACACACACTCACTCAACCCCCCCCCCCCCCCTCACACACACACACACACACACACACACACACACACACACACACACACACACACACACACAAACATTAAAAAGTCTTCATTCATTTATTCTTATCTTCTAAAATCTCTCTCTAATACATGGAAATATTAAAATAAAGAAAAAGAAAAAAAAGGAAATGTCTAAAAGAATACAACATTTATAATGTAAAAAGTAATGAAAGCTGGAAAATAAAAAGACAAAGTATTGAAAGAAAGAAAGAAAGAAAGAAAGAAAGAAAGAAAGAAAGAAAGAAAGAATGAAAGCGCGTTTTTTTCAATGCAATATAAAATAACAAAAAACGAGGGATAGATGAAGGAAAAGTGGAGAAAATTGAAAGTGCAAAACGGGAAAAAAGGTCGGTGTAACCCACAGTCTCAGAGGAGATCCTGAGGTCGGTTCCTGCTGGAACTCTCAGGGTTTGTTTTTTTTCAGCTTCTGGAACAGTTGAGATGTTGCAGGATCTGATGAGGAGAAGTGAATCCACATCAGGGCGCTAATGAAACACCCGCTAATGAGCTGATTTACTTATGCACACTTCTGCGAACGTGTGTGTGTGTGTGTGTGTGTGTGTTAGCAGTCTGACGCAAAGCCCGTCGCGTCCTCGCGCACCTTCACGGCCAATCCAAAGGGGATTCCAGCACGCGCTGCCAATACGCAAACATTCGACGTTTGTTCGCACCGTATGTTTGTTGTGTGTGTGTGTGTGTGTGTGTGTTTGATCTTGAAGCAGACAGGATGGTCACACTCAGGGTCTTCTGATGGAGGTTTACCCTGCAGAATGAAAGGCAGAAAGAAACAGACAAATACAAAAAGCAGTAAATGAATTAGTCTCTCTCATGCAGCTGTTCCAGCTGTTGGTCTCTGATTGTCTCACCCAGGCTCTAGGTGAAAAAGGAGGGAGGGAGTGTTTTCTTTTTCTTTTTCTTTCCCCAAAAGCACATTTAAACAAGTGATTTATATTTACACGAGCAGTCTTGTGGATTCTGCGGAAAATCGGTACTTCATTACTTTCACTCAACGACACACACACACACACACACACACACACACACACACACACACACACACACACACACAATGGGCACCTTTATTATCATCTCCACACTTATTCATTCATGCAGTTATCCATCCATCATCCATCATGTTCATATCAACCACCAGAGGGTCATTTAAACCTCTGATCTGATCTTCTAGGATTTCCAACACGAATCAAAGCCACAGAGTTGGAGTATTTCTGCTGACCATGTGCTTTCATTTATGATCACACTTTACTTTACTCTTCTAACTGCTGCCTCCAGCACGATGCACCATGTCACAAAGCAAAACTGAACACCATGAACATCCCAATGGGCTCAGTGATCCTCAGTGGTAGATCTAAATCCAGTAGGTCATGTTTGGGATAAGTGGTAGAACTGAATCACTTGAAGTCAGTGTGGAACAGAATCTCAGAGGAACATCTCTAGCACAATGTGGAACAGAATCTAAAAATAAATAAATTAATTAAAAAAAAAAAAAAATTAAAAAGAGCAAAACTAATATACAAAGGAAGAAAAACAACCAAATACTTTAATAAATAAATATTGTAAGTGTATAAAAGAAAAAAAGAAAGGTCAGAGAAGGAAGTCAAGTAAGAATGAAACTGGATTAAAAAGTAGTAAGATAGATAGATAGATAGATAGATAGACAGACAGACAGACAGACAGACAGATAGATAGATAGATAGATAGATAGATAGATAGATAGATAGATAGATAGGGAAACAGACAGACAGACAGACAGACAGACAGACAGATAGATAGATAGATAGATAGATAGATAGATAGATAGATAGATAGATAGACAGACAGACAGACAGACAGACAGATAGATAGATAGATAGATAGATAGATAGATAGATAGATAGATAGATAGATAGATAGGCAGACAGACAGACAGATAGATAGATAGATAGATAGATAGATAGATAGATAGATAGATAGATAGATAGGCAAACAGACAGACAGACAGACAGATAGATAGATAGACGGACGGACAGACAGACAGACAGACAGACAGACAGACAGACAGACAGACAGACAGATAGATAGATAGATAGATAGATAGATAGATAGACTCAATTGTAATATACACATCATATTACATTCCATATGCAAGTAAGAACAGCCAAAGCCACGCCCTTTCTAGGAAGTAGTAGGCGTAGTTGGGGCGTGGCTATGCCCGGGGCTCGCGCACGCCAGTCTCAGGCGCAGTTAAAAGCGTTCACTCGCCGGCGGCGGAGGAGATGTGAAGAGAGCTGTAGAGTTCACAGCGGTGTGTTTTTATTATCTACATGCTTTTCTTTTCCTGTTTTTTCTCTCTCAACGCTTCAGATGATGCTCCAAAAAGAAAGTGGATTATTTAGAGAGTTTTAAATAAAAGTGTGGGGGCAAAAAAAACAAAAAAAAACTGGATAAAGAAACCAGGACGGAATTTGGGCTGAATTGTTTGTTTGTTTACTTGTTTTTTGTTTGGACTGAATAACTGAAATAATCCGACTTCAGGTCTTTGTGTTCTTTTTTTTGGGGGAGATTATTTAGTTGATTTGTAAAGTTGATAATCCCGGGATTGCCTTGTAATCCCGTTTCACGCCCGTCATGGATCCGAGGTGGAGAACGCTTCTCGCGCTGTTCCTCACCGTCTGCAGACTCAAGATCTCCATGTCCATGATTTTAGAGTCCATCTACTGGAACACGTCAAATACCAAGTGAGTCTCAATCCTTAATTGTTTCCACTTTAAAGCAGACACACTATAATGCATGGTTTATGGCAATATTTGGACCATTGCGCGTGCAGGATGGATGGAAGATGCAGGTATGGTGAGGAATTCTGTGGTGTGGATGAACATGATATTTTCCTGGATGTTTCAGAATATTCCATTTGTTTGTAAATCATAGACCATGAAGCATAAAGAGAGTTGAGGTGTTGGAATGTAAAATGAATACACATTCTGTTTATAAAGGTTACAATTCACGTCATTCGAGAAGAATGTTTTTTTTTTTTTTTTTTGCCCACAGAACATTACGCCCAGTGTTTTCCATTTAAAACGAATGAAAACCAGTTAAAAGTTAATAAAGATGTGCTGAACTCTGCACACTTATTCAATAAGAACATTGATTTCATTTCCAGGTTACATCGAATGCTATGGTCTGGGAATAAACCGAGTTTTAACTAAAATATCTAATGGTATGATGGTTGATGATTAGTTGCATGTTTAATAATGGTTTAATGGTGATGGTTTAATAAATAGTAACATGTAGTTTATTGTTGCTATGGATACTTGTGTTGGAAATGTATTGGATTGATTTTCCTGAACCCCAAATGGACAGAATCCCGTATCAGTGTTAAACGTGATTAATAGAATAGATTTGATCACATATACATTACAGCACAGTGAAAGTCTTTTCTTCACATATCTCAGCTTGTCCAGAACCTGTGGTCAGAGTGATATACGATACAGCGCCCCTGGAGCACAGAGGGTTAAGGGCCCTGCTCAAGGGCCCAAGAGTGACAGCTTTGCAATACTGGAGCTTGAACCCATGACCTTCTGTTCAGTATCCCAGTGCCTTAACCACTCAGCTTTCACTCTTCCCACATTTTCTTCTTCACTGATGCCAAACATTTTAGGTGAATTGCTAATGATGCTAATTTATAACCAATCTTAGTCATTATAACTGACTTGAAAACCAAAGATGACTCTCAGAGGGTCAGTCAGTAATTGGTTATACTATATCGCTACAATGGACGCTCCGTCATATTGGCACTTCACGCTTCCCATTTGGCTGCCCACTTAGGCGGTGTCCAATTCGGAAGGCCACATAAGGACAGCTGTCTCCTCAGGTTTCTTATTTTGGGCAAATTCGAAGGTAGCATGGCATGTGTCCCTTGCGAAGAACTCGGTCCCATAATTCTGACCATCTGTTTGCTCCATCAAGTGAGATCTCCCTGGGTGTCGAGTGAAGAAAAATACGGCGACTGTTTCGATTTTACGACACTTTTACGGCGCGTCATTACGAGGCCAAATAAAGGCTTCAGTGGTTACTTTCTCCATTCTTCAACCCGAGGTTTGGTCTCACCATAAAACCCTTGGAGGTGGCTTCAAACTTTTGGAACCCTAAACTGAATCCATATTCAGAGGCGACTCGCATAAAAAAACGTGAGGATTAAAATGTGCGTGTTATTTTTTTTTATGAGCCGGAGAAGAGCCCGCTGTGTAGATTTTACGGATTTATTTATTTTACGGTAATTAGGCTGTCAAATATAGCAAGGACGAAAGGATTGGGACTAACCCGGCTTAGGCTCGGGGATAAGTTTTTGTTATTAAAGCAAACCCCCCGAAAATCCCTGCATTCTGTTTTCATGAGCTGCAGGAACTCTTTTGTCACGGGGCTTTGGAGACAAAAGGCTTGCAAGGTTCAGAGATCAATCCTAACCAAAACCTCCCTTCACTCCCCTCCTTTCTCCACACGGTTGGATCTGTATAGCGCAGTTAGAGTTAAAGCCGCAGGGGGGGTGAAGGAGGGGCGCTAACGCTTCCTGACTTCCCAGGGACCCTCAGGAGAGCAAAAACCAGCCAGGGTTTTTTTTTTGTGTGTCTGTAAGTGCATTTCTAGCTCCTGATAGTTTTACGAGGATATATGTAGGGCCTTAAAAAGTGGAAGTCTGTCAGCCTTGTTTGTTTTACGAGCTCTTAAAGTGGGTAAAAAAAATTGCTTACAAGAGATTCACAAAAGTTTTTACACGTGTGTATGGGGTTAAAGATATCAACATTCCTCCCATTATTTAGTGAAAAATACAAGACAGGAAAGTACACACAACTTATTTAGAAGCACACATCAGGCATTGGGGAGAGGTTACAATATTGTGACTTTCTAATAACCATTTCTGCGTAAAAACCTCAGCGATTCTTAGTATTTTCAATCCGTACTTTTGTTTTCATCCCCCAGATTTCTTAAGAATCTGGGGAAGAAAACGGGCCTTTTGTTGATGGATCGAATTATGAGGTTCTGTTTTTTATTTAATTTGATTACTGTATGGTTCTGGGCAAAACATTACCCCAAGAGGACAAACCTAAACCCCTTTAAGGTTCTAAGTTTAAGCAATGGCTAATAAGACCACTATTTTAAAAACACCCATGCAAACAATTGTGTGTTGATTTTGATGATCGCATTCAATAACTGATTACCATCACAACCCAAGTATAAAGGAGACAACATAATTCATATAAAAAAAAAAAAAAAGGAGGAAAGAGAACACATTCTGTTGGAGTAAATCTTGCGTCCCAATTGCGTGAAATCAAAACCAGGCCTCTTGGTTTGAATGTATCGCTTTAGAGCTCGAATCGGTCCTGGCTGAATTAAGCTCGAAGCTAATCGGTCTCGTTAGTCTAGGAAATGCCATCAAAAAGGAAACAGATGTGCGCGCTCTCGTGTCGCGTTCGCTACCTGGAAACGTTTAGGGTGCGATCCACACCTGCGAATTCGAGAAAAAGGGAATGTTAAGGGTTTGCACGTTTTTTGTTTTTCTTCCCTTCTGTATAAGAAAAGGCGAGAAAAAGCAAATGGAGACCCCCAAAGAATTTTAATAGGATTGCAAATCGCCGTCGCCTGAAAATCTCTCGGAGTTGTTATATGGTCACTTTCGAATTCAGTGTAGGACAAAAAGATGTTTGAATCGGAGGAGGGAAATTGCATGGTGTTATTCGCCCGGCTGTTTTACGGCACAAGGCTTCTTCCTGGAGTAAAACAAAAGCTGGCTTGCTTTGTTTGAAACCACCAGCTCGTAACAGTCTCGAGGGTCAGCGCCTTGAGTGGATTTGGGTTAAGCATTTTAATCAGCGTGTACCGAAGCACCTCTTTAAAGCCCCATGTTTGGACAGGACTACATGATTCAGACTTGTTCACATTCCAGCTTAACTGATCTCGCTGATCACGGCTAATTCTTATTGGAGTCAGATTTCTTGCGAGGTTTCCTTTAGGCGTTTCATAATAAATTTAGCGTATGCTCTTAAGCTGCATGTCAGAATCATGTCTAGAGCCCACTTCTGTATTCTTGTTTTTCTACAACTTGAATTTTATCCGCAGCTACTCCTGCAAAGCCCATTCAGCTCAAGGACTTTGGTGGATTGGAAGAAAAAGCAAAGAAGGAAAAAAAAATTGCTTCCGCCACCACCTTTTACCTCCATCTGAAATTGTAAACAGGCACTCGTTGCATCATTTTCATCCAACGCACATCAGCTTTGCCTTAGTCACACTACTCGGAAATTGTCTTCCATTCCTCTCACAATTCGGCCTTTCTATCCATTTCATCCCGTTTCGTTCGTAGGCGTTCCCTTCCAGGAAAACGACAGCACACATTGTGGCTAGCGCTGACACAAATTACACGCAAACGGACGTCACTTGTAGTTCGCCGTCTTGGTTTTTTCCCCCCTGGCAGTTGTTTAGCGCTTGGCAGAGAAACAGACACATGGTGTGGGGAAGTCTAAATAAAAAATGAAGTGCTAATTGACTGATAGTAAATTTTGTGTGCCAGACAGAGTGAAGTTTCCAAGCAAATGACTATTGTCCCAGTGGAATTCACTTGCAGTGTTTAGATCTGAAATTATTGCTTCACCATTTCATCCAACAGGTTAATCAGGTTATAGTTATTATTAAAAAAAAGAAGGCTAGCAACATTTTGCCCAACTGAAATGCCAAAAGCAAAGTCACAATATTTAACATTTATTGTCATTTTCCAGGTTTGTACCCGGCAAAGGCATCACCGTGTACCCTCAGATAGGGGATAAATTGGACATCGTGTGTCCCCGACTCATGCCGGGCCACACCACCAGCACCCGTATAGAATATTTCCGTGTCTACCTGGTCACACAGGAACAGCTTGAGAGCTGCAAGATGGAAAAAGGCAATGTGGCTCTGCTGAACTGTGACAAGCCCGATCAAGAGGTCAAATTCACCTTCAAGTTCCAGGAGTTCAGCCCCAACCTGTGGGGCCTTGAGTTCATAAGAGGCAAAGACTACTACATAATCTGTAAGTACCAAACCGATTAGCGTCATACTAAGGTGTTGACTGTAGGTGTTGGCAAAACTTTGGGTCTCTTGTATTTTGGCCTCCTAACACGTTTTTTTCCACAGAAAAGCTAGGTATAGGTAGCACAGTATCCTAACCGAATACAGGTTAGCTACGTGTTTAATTTCTTCCACCTGAAGTGATGAAAAATTGTCTGTGTAATTTCCTTTGTTTGTTAAATATTTTCAAATTGCACAAGTCTCTTCATTACAGTGATACCTACAAGTTAGCTTGCCAACGGCGCCTACCAATGATCTGAACTTGAAAAATTTGAGGTAGCATGTGTGTGCCCCTTTCGATTTGAATGGACATGATGCTCCAGATGGCTTCATCCTGTGGTTCTGGCTCTGAGTGCACTTAGCAAAATAATCCATGGCTCAGGCTGTTATTTCTGTTGAGCCCCCAACCTGTGGGGCCTTGATTACCTCTAAGCCAAAGACCACCACATCATCTGTGCGTAGCGAGCCAAATGTTGCTGATTAGACCTACGTCGGACAAATCTGCTGGTTTGCGATAAGCGTATCTTTGGTATGACTAGGCTTTTAGTCATCCGGGCCATTTTAAATGTCATGTAGCAACAGCACAAACCAATTGGTTGGGTTCTTTAATCTTGGAGACAGTTTACTGGCCATCTGTTATCCATCAGATATTCATAGGTTCATCAGAAACTCTTCGGATGAGTGGAGAAGCATCTTCAAGGTTAAAACAAAGTCGCATTGATTCGCTTGATGTCTCGACCGTTTCTTTCTTGAATGATGGCCTCGTCCTGCGTTGCTGGCTCCGACACTTAGCAAAATAATCCACGGCTCAGTCTGGTATTTTTGTTCAGCCCTGTGGGGCCTCAGGTTCCTATAAGGCATAGACTATCACATCATCTGTGCGCAGTGCGCCAAACGCATCTGATTACAGGGTATGTGTGGCGTCTTACACAAGTCTTACATTTAATTGAATTAATTTAAGGCCCCAGAAAGTCTTAAATTTTTGTTTTCTCCCCTGAGGTTTTAAATATGTTGGTTAATGCAGTGTGCATCAGAAGCATTCATTAACATTGTTTCACTGAGGAAAACAGCGAGGCCTGTTTGTTACCTGGAGAAGTTTTGTACATGCAAAAAAACCAAATATCTACCTTTCTTGAGGCAACCACATGACCTTTTCCCCAGTTTTAGCTTTTTAAAACTCCATTTTGTCTAATATATTACCTCGGTTTTGCAAGTTTTTTTTTCAATACTCTTTCATTTATACTTATTTCTGTAGACTGGCCTATTGATTTGATTTATTTATTCATTTATAGCTCTGGTTTTCTTAAATTATTTTAACTTCACCAGCTTAGATGTATGTTTTACCTCAGCATTACTCACTACAAAATTCTTCTTCTTTTTTTTTTTTTTTTTTTTTTTTTTTTTAAAAACCACCTCAGTGTTACCCAGCCGGTTAGATGTTTTATCTCGGCTTTTCCTGCTTTGTTCGATAGTAGATTTATATCTCACCTTTACACACCTATCTAGATTTTTGGCTTAACAGCCAAAGCTCCCTCTTAGAAAACACATAATTACCACCGGGCAATAGTTTGTGTAGAAATGGCTGTAGGTCACATTAAAACTTTGATTAAAATGGTATCAAAAAGAGTCTTAAGTTTAGTTTGCCCAAATCTGTAGATTACACACTTGCAGTCAAAATACAACACTGCTGTAGGTCCATGTCAGCTTGAATTGTAATCGAAGTAAGTCATGGTTGACTTGTGCATCAGTTCTCGACTGATAAACATCTGGTTTTAGGAGCGTCTTCAAGATCATAACACGCCACCTCGCTTTTCCTGCAGACCAAGAACGTCTTCGTCCTGTTTCTGCCTTTGAGTGCACTTAAATTAATCCCAGGCATACTTTCTATTCCTGTAGAAGGAGGGACATTGACTAATGCATGCTAATATTGACTTTTAGCACGTGTTGAGCATGCCAACAATTTTGCCACCTATTAATTTGGTTAAGCTCACTTCGAGTCGGTGCGTGCTAACATTTTTATTAGCGGGGAGTCAAGGTTCTTCATTCTTCCGTGAGCATGCTAACAATTTAGCCAATTCACTCTCATGATGAATTCGGTTCGGCCTTGCCAAAGCTGCTTGGCTGCATTAAGGCTATACAAAGAACAGCAATCAGAGTAATTATCATGATTATGGTGATGAGCATAGTTATGAGAAACAGCTGGGCAACGGTGAAATGCATAGCAGGGCGTGTCAAAGACGCTCCATGTCATGATCATCGAGTACCTCGGTACAGGATGTTGAGTGGAAACAGTCGAAGAAAAAGTTTCGTTCACTTTACATTTCAACTTTAAAAAAAGAAAACCGTCAATGTTATTTTTACAGCACTGAGAATCAAGTGTGTATTTTGTTGCCAGTCTGGTGAACCAGTTTTCCTAGTTTGTGTGTGTGTGTGTGTGTGTGTGTGTGTGTGTGTGTGTGTGTGTGTGTGTGTGTGTGTGGTGTGTGTGTGTGTGTGTGTGTGTGTGTGTGTGTGTGTGTGTGTGTGTGTGTGTGTGTGTGTGTGTGTGTGTGTGTTTGAGGACCAGGAAATGTTCACCCTAATGCTGTCTCAGGGCGAAAGGAATGATTTGCACGCCCCACATCACCAGGTCACATTGGCAGGATTTTTTTAGCCAACCTAGCAAGCCCCCTCAGGCCTGGGAACATCTGACCTGAATGGTTTTCGTGTGTGTGATTGTGTCACTTGTTTTGGACAGCATCAGCACACAGCATCAGCACACAGCATCAGCACACAGCATCAGCACACAGCATCAGCAAAGCTTTTATTTCCTTCCTGCCTTCCTTTTTTCCCCCTTTCTTTCTTCCTTTATTCGAGAGACAATACATTCTCTTAATTTTTCCTTTTCTTTGCTCAATCTTCCTATTTTTCTCCATCTATTCTATTTTTCTTCCATACTTTACGTACTTCCTTCTCTCTTTCGTACCGTACGTTTGTAAGCTCTTTCCTTCCCTTCTTTCTTTCATAATGTTTTTAAATGTAATGAAATGTGTGTGAGATTGTCTATGTCTGTCTACACACACTCACTGTAGCTGGTTCAGGTAGTGTGTGTGTGTGTGTGTGTGTGTGTGTGTGTAGTTTTGCGCTGGAGGTTGCGGCTGCAATTATGGCTGCACATGTTTAGTCTAAATGAGCCTTTACCGCTGGAATGTGTGCGTCTAATTACACGTTTCCAGCTTGTGTGTGTACACGACAACACGTGCCTCTGACCGAGTGTGTGTGTGTGTGTGGCAAGCTGTAATGCGTGCTCAGTGACTTTGCGGCTGGCTGCACAGCCTGAGGCCATGGGTGTGTGTTTGCGTGTGTGTGTGTCTGTGTCTGTGTCTGTATGTGTCTATGTATATGTGTGTGTCTGTGTGCGCCTTCGTTCAGGCGGAATGGTCACATGAACACAAAAATGAGATCGCTCATAGCAAAAGGGGCATGTTGGGTTAATTCTTTCGTTCGTTCGTTCTTTCATTCTTTTGTTCTTTTTTCCCCATCCATCCAGTTTCATTTTATTTCAATGTAATTTTTTCCTACTTCCTTTTTTACTTTATTTCCTTACTGAATTCCATCACCCCCCCCCCCCCCCCCCGACACACACACCACACACACACACACACCACACACACACACACACACACACACACACAATCGTTATTACTCTAACATTTCTTTCTCTTTTGCCTTCTCTCTGTTCTTTTTTTTTTCATTCTATTTTCTGCTCTTTTTTTTTTTATTCCTTATTTTTTCACGTTTTTCCCTTCTCTGTTCATTTCATTTTTTTCTCTCACATTTTCCTTCTCTTTCCTTTGTTTCTTTTTTTTATCTTTCCTTATTAATTCCCTTTGTTACATTTCTATTCGCTAGTTTGCCTGTGTATTTGTGTTTAGATGCTTGTGTACAGTTTTTTGTGTGCGTCTGCGAGTGTGTGTCATGAATGTGTGTCCCACACACTCTTTTCTCTCTCTCTCTCTCTCTCTCTCTCTCTCTCTCTTCTCTCTCTCTCTCACTCTCTCTCTCTACATGGGAAACAGCAGAACAGTAAAATAGCTTTACACTCCCATCAGAGTTTGTGTGTGTGTGTGTGTGTGTGTGTGTGTGTGTGTGTGTGTGTGTGTGTGCACACGCGTTCGTGTACGTGTTTTATTTCGCATGCCTCTTCTTGGCTGTGCATTAATGACTTTTAAAACACAACAAACACAAGAATCCTGAAAAACTCCTGAGTGTCTCTCCTGCTGTGCGCACACACACACACACACACACACACACACACACACACACACACACACACACACACACAGCAGCAGTTTTAGTAAACCCGCTGAGCTAAGCAAATTTTCTTTTCTATAAATCACCCAGTGCAGAACGAATGCACACATAAATATAAATACACTTACACACTCACTCATTTAAAATATACATAAACACACACACCAGGGTTTCCAGGGGGTCTTAAAAAGTCTCACATTTACAAATTTACATTTTAGGCCATAAAAAGTTTTAAATTTGCTGTTTTAGGTCTGAAATAATTTGAAACAGGGTTTGATTTTCGGAGGTCTGTGTAACGCCGCCTCTGATGTTCATTGAAATGCTCCTGCAGCACTTTAGAAAGTTTGTTGTTTGTTAGTTTTAGGTTGTGTTGTAGTTTTTCTTTCGCTGGTCAGTAAATTACGACTACAAACGAGACCAACGTGGAACAGCCAATCAGCTTCCTGTTTATTACCACAGCGATGGGGAAGTGCAGGTTTAGCGATGCTTAGTTTAAAGAAATGTCATGATATAGGTCTTAAATTTAATTCTTAATAATCTTAAAAGGGTCTTAAAAATACTTAATTCTGAATTTGTGAAACCTGCATTAAACCCTTTCTCTCACACACACACACACACACCCACACACACACACACACAGAGAATCCACTGAGAACATGGCCACCAATTTAGCCTGTTTGTAATCTTCCTGCTGTAATGTTTCTCATGTTTGTTTCTCTTTGGTTTCCCGCAGCTACGTCGAACAGCTCGTTAGAAGGTCTGGACAACCTGGAGGGTGGTGTGTGTGAAACCAAATCGATGAAGATGATCCTCCGAGTGGGACAGAGTGAGTGTCTCGTCTCTAAACTCATCCTCAGTAACAGAAAGAGAGCAAGAGGAAGATAGGGCACGGAGTAAGGAGGAGACTTGGACAATTTGAGAGAAGGGAAAGAGAATGAAGAGAGAACTAATCAATAAAGAGTGAGGGAGAGGGAGGACAGAGGGACATTGAGAAGAAAGGGTCAAAATAGGAAAAAAGTAAGACAAGAAAGATGAAATTGGAGCTTGGAGAAAAAAAGGAGAGAATAAAAGACAGAAGAGACATAAAGGAGAAGAAAGTGGAAAAGAGATGAGAAAGAAGGAAAGAAAGAAAGAAAGGAAGCATGGAGATATGGAAGGAGGCTGAGAGAACCTGAGGACAAAAAAAATGGAGTGAAAGGAGGAAAGAAATGTGAAAGAATGTGAGCCTGAAGAAGGGAATTAGAAGAAAGAGAGAAACACTAATTAAAAAGAGGGGGAGACAGAAAACAGTATCTAACTAGAGAAAAAAAAAGATGAAGGGGGAAAAAAAAGAGGCTGTAAGGAAGGAGAGAGAAATGAATAGGGGGAGAGAAGGGGAAAGTGAAGGGAAAACCAAGGTATGAGAAATGGAAAAGAGGAGTGAAAAAACGACAGAAAAGTGAAAATGCAGAGAGCTTATTATACATTTTTGCCCCATTTGCCCCCTCACACAGTAATGCAGTGCAGTTATGAAGTGTCTGTAACACGTGAACAATAGGTCATATTATTTCATAGTTCATCAGTGACCATCATTTCTTGTGTGTGTGTGTGTGTGTGTGTGTGTGTGTGTGTGTGTGTGTGTGTGTGTGCATGCGCTGCCTCTCAGCGTGTAATTGAAATGTCATGTGCAGTCGCCTCCCGTAGCTGCGCCGGCTGTCCTCTTCCTCCTCTTTTAAGCCAATTCATTAAATCTCTCCTCCTCCTCCTGGAACCTTCCACTTTGTCGAAACACACCAGCATCTTTTATCCATTTAGAGTTACATTAGTCGTTCGTCCCTGAGTTTTTAAAAAAAATTGTTTTTTTAAGAGGCACATGCATGTTCCTTTTGTTTCTATGCAACAAACTTGGTAACGTAACAGTCTGAAGATTTCCTTTGACCCAACAAATGTATAAATGTCCAGATGTTCCAATCCTCTCTTAGCATGAATTACAGCTTTGCACACTCTCAGCATCTGGACTGTTGAAACATTCAGCTGAAATACTTTACCTTGAATCTTCACATGGTTCATCTCAGAGCAGTTCAGTAGGATTAAGGTGAAGTGACTAGGCAGGTGGTTCCATGATCAACATCGCACTTCTCCTGTTGGCATCATAAGTTAGAGACAAAAATGTCACACTTGGACTCTACAGAATTTTCTTCAAGTCGCTCCATGGCCAATTTTTGTGTGTTTTTAGAAACAAAAGGAACATGCATGTGCATTAAAAAATAATTCAACTCCTGGTATTTCCACACTTTTTACAAACAGTTTGTCTTGTTCAGGAATTCAGAAAATCTAATTGTGTGTGTGTTTATCTCAGGGCCCAGTGACACAGCCGCAACCAAAGAACATCCCAAACACTCTGAAACCGACCAACAAAGCACCTCCAGTAATGACGACGTGTTTAAAAAAATCGGTACGTATTGCTTTTAAAAAAAAAATTTTCCTTCATGACCCGAACTCCTGCCCAATGACCCAGACTTAATAGCCACCATGTCACCATATTGATTCAAAACCAATCCAAAGATCAATATAAACAGTAACAGAAGAAATTAAACCCCAGCTTCCCAATGGACTTTTGTTTTACCACCAGAACATGTTTGTTCAATCTTAACAGTTTTTTGTTTGTTTGTTTTCAAAAATGTTTACCTCTTCTGAATAGAGAGAGAAAATCTATTAAAAAAACTGACCGAAAAAGGAGGGCAAGACATACAGGAAATAAGTAAAGAGAGAAAGAAATGGAAACAAAAAGAAGAAAAATTGGAAAACCGAGAGAAAAGTCTAAGATGTGACAAGCTCCTTCGCTTTGTGAACGACAAAGAAAGACAAAAAAATATAAGAATAAGGTTGATGCTGCCAATTGTATGTACTCCACAGTATGAGCTCACAGACACGCCCCTGATTGGCTGGTGTCACTATGATTGACAGGAGACCAGGCAAATGGCACCCCTCCCACCCAGACAGCATGGTTCTTAATCACCACTGATTGTAGTATCCCCCGGATTGGCACTCGTGATCTCCAGATGCTAGTGTGAATGCTTTTCTGAACTTTTCTAAGCCTTCTAGGCTTTTACTGTAGAACTGGAAAATACAAGCCAAATGTGTCAAAACCGAAACCTGGAAAAATGTATTTTGTGCCGAACAATTACGTTGACAGGCTATCTATTTTTCCCTCTAGAGCAAGACAGAAACGGCGGTGAGTCGGTGGGCGTGTCCAGCTCCGAGGTAGCCCTGTTCACTGGCGTAGCTTCGGGAGCCTTCGTCTTGGTGGTTCTCGTCATCGTGGTGCTGGTGGTGTTTGTGCGCAGGCGGCGCCGCAAGAACTCGGCCCGGTGTTCGCCTCCGCTTCCGCTGCACCCCATCCCGAAACGCAGCAACAACAACAACGGCTCGGAGCGCAGCGACATCATCTTCCCGCTGCGAGCCTCCGACAGCTACTACTGTCCCCATTACGAGAAGGTGAGCGGCGATTACGGCCACCCAGTCTACATCGTCCAGGAAATGGAGCCCCAAAACCCGGCCAATGTTTACTACAAAGTCTGAACTAATCAGAACCTTGTGACGAGACTAAGAACGTCAAAGGCCTCAATTGAGAGCGCGGAAATAAGTGAATCGGAGATAAATGACTCTTGGAGCGAAGCCAGGAGGCCACAAAAGACCCTGGAAGGGTCCGGATCACCGTCTGGTTTGGGGAATTACTGCTTCTAAAAAACATGGACGCTGTGTGATTTTGTATCATTCGGGGAGCAAACACTTCGAGGGCTGAACGTGTCGGCTGAGGGCTCGTGCTCAGGTTTCAGCCTGGCTGTGGAAACGAAACGCACTCCTGACTCACGTCTGCGAATCGGAGAAAAATGACTCTTGGATTGAAGCGAGGGCTTTCTCCCTGCTCTCCAGTCACGGCTTTAATTCATTATGGCAGACTGAGGTGCTACAGTATCGATTCATGACGGCGTTTCACTCAGGGGAAGAGAACAGAGCCAAACCCGCACAGACCTATAGACGAAAAAAAAAAAAAGAAAGAAGCTTCAACAGATTTATGAGCAGAAAAAAACAGCATCAGGGCAAAAACTTTAAAAGCCACATAATCATTAAACATTTGTGGGACGTTTACATCTCCAAACCTCTTCTCAGGGCAGAAAGAATGATTGGCTGTCTGCAATGGCCAATGAAATGGAGACGAGGGAGAAATTGAGACGTGCTGTTTTGTTTTCTTTTTCTCTCAGCCACAATCATTTCAATGATACCTGACCTTGTGCGTTTAGAGTTTTGTGATAAATACATTTATACATAATTAAATGGGATCTTTTTGGGTTTTTTTTTTTAAAGAAAGAAAGAAAATCCTCCTACTGGACTATTTTGAAGAGCTTTCAAAGATCATTGGATAGCAAAAATTCTCACATTTGAGAGAAAAAAGAAACCTTGTAGAACCTTTGTACAAAAAAAACAAAAAACCCCAAATTGTTGTACATAATTATTTGATCGAAATTGATAAAGCAATTGATAATTGCACTAAAAGTTGTGCTTTAATGAAAAAAGTAGCATTGAAAATATTACGTTCGTTGTAAAATGTTACAATGTTTAAATGACCAAAACAACAACAAAAAACGGGAACTTGCCTTGATTTTCTGCCCTGAGATAAGATTATATCTCGAAAAAAACTTCCTTCAGGCCATGATGTAGATTTATAAGCAAATCAGAACTATAATATCTAGGTCTGTCCCCGGGTAGTATTATGTTTGACAGTTGGAGGAGGGGAAGGTTATGGGAGCAGATCCGTTTGGTGTGTAAACCCACAACAACTCCCGAACGCCCAGGAAAAAAACGAGAGCCTGCAAGTCTGGTCGAATTTGCTTCAAGAGCCGGGTTTTTAGCAGTTGTCTGGTGAAGCTGAGGATTGAGTCATAAATTTGGACGCATGTTGACAGTAAGGCCGCAGGAGAAATGTTTCCTGCATCCCATACCGCGTATCAGGTTCCTGCCGGTCCTCCTCCATATGTTGTTTCTGCATCAGGGTGTCTGACACGTCTAGCACGATCCTCCGACGGCATGCAGTCCGGCATCTCGCCGCCTCTGGCGCCTCGGCGTGTTCGCAATCGGAACCAAAACGCCGCTCTCTCCGTTTACCCCGAAATGTAAATACTACCAAAAGCCTTTTTTCTAATAAATTATGTCCTAAGTTATGGTTTGTATAGATGTGTTGTATAAAAGGCCGCCATTTCCTCATTTCCATTCCGGCGTTAATGCCACTGTCGGTCGCGTGAGACTCCAGAATTGTTGCTCACGCACTGAAAGAATGTTCCAGAATGTTGCCGATGAATGAATTATGATTGTTCGACTGAATGCATTCGTGATGGTGCTGTTTCCAAAGGAGCTTTGTTTATAAAAAAAAAAAAAAAAAAAAAAAAAAGAAAGACAAAAAGAATAAAGCCAGTGCCACAGAAAGTAGTGCCCATGTGTGTTTGCTTCTTGCTAATTATTCATTTCAACTTTTTTGTTCTTTATTTATTTATTTTTTTGGCTTAGCATCTTTACTATTGTTAGTCACTAACTTCAATTTATACATTTAATATTAATCAATAATACATTATAGTGATTGGTCAGATATGCTAGATGATTCAAATGCTAGTTCATGAATTAGCAAGCTTTCAGTGATGCTAGCTTATGTGGTTTCTATGTTTACTGTAACGCTAGTTTGTTTGTTCAGTGTGTTTTTATAATTAAAATAAAAATTAAATAAATTAAAAGTAATTGTGCTCTAGCTAAAGTTCAAGAAGAATTTAACATATGTTTTAATACAGTGATGCTAATTTATGGGTTACTGTAATTATAACAGTATTTCTTTTCCTCCAAGTAATTCATGCTAGTTTTTTTAATTAGCTGAAAACGTTTATGAATCAGTGTGCATGCAGTGACGCTAGGTCAAAGGTTACTTATGTATTACCGTTTTTATTACAATGTATATGATTTATTGTGCATACTGAATTAAATAATACTATTAATTCTAATGTACATAAACACGGTTAATGCTAATTGGGTTAGCATCCATAATGCAACGTTTTAGTTATTTATTTGTTTTATCTGTTCAAAATAGTACTTGTTCAGTCATATCACATGTTTAAAGTGCTGGTTTATGAATGATTGTTTACAACTTTTTGGATTTTGTTTTTTAAACTGCTAATTTATGAAATTAGCATGCTTGCAATAAGGCTAAGTCTTGAGATTCTGTTCATTCTATAATGCAAGATGAGAGACTTGTTTACTGTAAGGCGGCTTTGTTAGTCTGTTGTTATAGTAATAGTTCCTCAGGTTTTGCGTTCAATTGCGTTATATAGTCTATATATATATATATTTTTTTATACAATGATGCTAGTTTATAGGTTACTGTGCTTATTATAGTTCTAGTTTGTGTATTTTACAGATTAGCATGTTTATTATGATGCGATGAGTGTGTTTAATATAAAACTAATAGTTGTATTATTCAGGTCAGTGCTAATTTAGGGAACTTTGTTTGCTGTAATGTGGTAGTTCAGCTCCAGGGTTCTCTATAATGCTAGTTTGATTGATTACCCTAGTGGTTCAGGATCAACTCTTTTGTCAGTTTTTTTCCGTTTCCGATGAAAGGCGGCAGCTGAAAAAAGGTCGCACCATTTGGTCTAGCGAGAACGTGATACAGGGATGCGTGGTGAAGCGTTTCACTTCTGCGCCAACAGGCCGGGGGTGTTGCAGAGCAAAGCATCACACCTTCTGACCTCGAGCATGCTCCACTTGCTGTTGTCGCACCTTCACAACCACCAAACCTTCAAACCTTCACAGGGACAAATTGCCCACATGGCCAGCCTTTTTTCAACAGGCCTAATGAGAATTTTGAGCTACGGGTTGATTAAAACATTACGATTAATGATGTGCTTGGCTACACATATACATCGTTCAGTTCCTGAGTTTGGTTTTTGTCATTGTGTGTTCCATGATGTTTGGGATATGGGTAATTATTTAAGGATACTGACCTATTGTTTATACTCATCCATCTCTGTGTTGACATCTGGAAGTGGCTCAAGGGGTATTAGCTGCAGTAGCTTTCAAGAGGAAAAAACATTACTAGAGGCTGTTGGGATTAGCTCTATATTGTCATGTCCTTGGAAATGTATTTATGCCAATTCTTGAGAGATTAATTCTTAAATACGTTATTGTTTGTTTGTATGTTTGGTTATTGTGCTTGCTATAGCGGCTGTGACCATAAAATATACTTTGAGGTAGTACAAATTGGTGATTTCTACAAATCAAGAGCATTTTTCTCAGACATGTTTCAAATAAACTCTCAGAATGCATTGCAGTAGAGCGTCAACTCAAGCTAGTTAGCCAAGTGTTCGCATAAAAGTTTGAGAAGCTTGAGCAGTTTCAGTTGAGGAGGTGAGGGAGCTGGACAGGCTGAAGATTTAAAGCACCGGCGCATCACTCTGTTCGTGACGCAAGGGATAATTCCCACTTCATCATGGAAGTTTGGGTAATGCATATGTTTTTGAAAGGTAGATCATTTGTTAATTGACCACATGTCGGATTTGTCCTTCGAATTGAAAAATGGATAAAGTGATCATATGATATTTTGGCATCAGGGATTACTTGGACCTCCTGATTATTATTGGTCACATTTTCCCGTTCCCACTGTATGGTCAGGTGTTCCCTCTTTTGGTCAGCGCTCCTTCGCTGGGCTCGGGCAGGAAAGGCCGTATTTGTGTTACGCAGGCCAGAACAATGAAGCGAAAAAGGTGCAAAAAAAGGTTCAGCTACAGCCGACTGCCAAAAGAAACATTTCTGTCACTGCAGAGGGCCACGTCCTGTCCGCTCTTTGTTTTGCTTTAATTTCTGCTCCCCCTTTTATTGCATTAGCGCGAATCCGCTTTCTTGGTGTGTTCGGATCTGATCCTGATCTGTAATGCCATCGGAATGAGGCGAAGCAGTGTGAAATGTGGCAGTGTTGATTTTGACACAGTGGAATAAGCAGCATATGATGAGAAAAGCCTGGATCGGGTTACACACACTTCCTGACTATGGGCTCTGGCTTTAACCTCTCTCACAATTACACACATACACTTGTAGCTGTAGATGCTACACCAGATTATCTGGGATAAAGTAAAGTGTGAACACCGGTTAGGGTTTGACACTGTAGGAAAGTTGAAACTGTGGTCTGCAGGTAAGGATTGCTACGTTGCGGCAGTCGTAACATTTAGCCACTGTCTCCCGGGATATCCCGCGGCAGTTACCATCCTAAAACTAATTATCTTTCTATATGAGCACATCTGGAAGCATTTCTATTCCTCTTTTAACCACAGCAACCTGGCAACATTTTCATTTTTCAGTTAATTTTTAATGTTGTGGAACAGTCAAGTTCTCAATTACAATGTTATAGAGGTCTATAAACACGTTGTTCCCTCACCAGCCATCTCTCATGCTTAAAAATAGAAAAATTTGGTGTTAAACATTACAGTTTAGCTCTAAACTGTCCTGAAGCTCGGACACTAAAGACTCCTTCCCTAAATGTATAGAGCTCTTATTATAATCCAAACACCAACTTTGTAACTTTTTTGTTTTTCATTGCTTTGAATATTCGATTACATGTGCAAGAGAAATGTAGAACCCTGCCCTCTGATGGAAAAATGCCCACTGTTTCTAGCTTGCTAGCAGATAAGCCATACCCACTAACAATAATAAATAATTCACACAAGGACCATTCATACTTTTTTCCTCTGGAATTCAGAAACATACAATTTAGTGAATCTATAGTGAGTCTATAAAAAGCGATCAGAAACTCGGCCACGTTCATGTTTATCACATTGATAGTTTTTGGATTAGACTCAAAATGTTACATGATCGTAAATGTGTTTTGCCGAAATCACTTGTAAGTGAAGAGATTAAACAGGTTGCTGAGTTTAAGGTAAATATAGAATTTGAGATTCAGAATGACCTCATTGGAGCTGCTGAAAATCGTCAAATCAGAATCCCCCGGCCAATGAAAATATTTTGTATATTTATGACGCACTTTAAAAGAAACATTGCTGGAAATATCATGGGGCCTGTTCCTTCACGCTGAGATTTACAGTAGACTGCAGGGAGCTCTCTTTCACTCGATCCGTTTTCTAGATGGCTGTTACTCTTTCTTTAAATCTGCGTGACCCTGAGCTCACAGGAAATGGCAACCTTTTGGGGAAAATCGAGACATCATAGTAGCGTTTCCTCTCGGCCAAGGCCTGCAGACTGATATACTGGACTGGAGAAAAGAGAAGAAACTAGGGGGAGGGGACAGGCTATCCATCAACAGGGTGGAGAAAGAAAAGGGAGGGCAGGGTTCGGAGGCCGAGAGTGTTTTTACTCGGAGGGAGAGCCATACATCATCCTGAAAAAAGCTGTCACAGAAGAGTCTGTTAAAATATACTAGAGGACGGAGCGCAGGATTCCTCAAAAGGCCGAGTATAACTCAGACCAAGTCACTGGCTACACCTCGACCAGCTCTAAAAATTTCCCTTTTTTTTTTCATAGCCTTTAAAACACGGACCCCGCATTCAGGAAGAAACCATAAACAAGACGTATGGCCTAAAAGAGAAAGTTAGATATCCATGGGGGTTTTGGGTTTGATCCTCACACAAAGCACTGTGGGATACCAGTGAAGTCCCTGTTGGCTGAAAGTTCTATTACCCCTTTCCCCCTTTTGCCCCCGTGCCCTTGAGCAAGGAACTTCTGTTAGGCTTTGTGGATTTGTCTGGATTCCGTAGGCTTTTCAGGACCCACCACTGTAGCAAGGAAAAAACATGTGCAGATAGGAAGCACTTACTGCTGATCAGTATCTATACTTCAGCATGATGGTAGATTATTATCTTTAAATAATGGATATATTGTTAACGGTTTTCTTAACTAATAATGACTTCACACATCAACTTGATTTAAAAGTGTTTTTTGGAGCTAAAACTATCTTCTGAGGTCTGAGTTTTTAATCCTGAATGCAGATGGTTCATACCAAAAATGCAGCAGAGATAAGACCCGAACAATAGTCTTGATATGAGAACATTACAGCTGTGTTTTGGTGGTTGTTATCTCTCTATTATCTTGTACACCACAGTGCCTATGCATAGTTTAAACAAACCATGTCTTTGTTTATGCTTATCTCACTAAACAGCAGTCTTCTTGTTATTTAATTGAGCTAACTTCCTTTTTTTTTTTACCGTACACTCAGACTGTTGATTTAAATTTTTTGTTTGTTTACATTTTCAGATAGCTGGTCAGTGGCTATATATATATATTGTTACAGATTATAGGGCTGGTGGCTTTATGACCCCTTAGAACCTGGCAAAAAAAAAAAAGAAATCCAGCAACTAACCATGCTGCAACTTGTCTTAGTCTGACTGAGGTGAATTTGTTTTGTAATGACAAATCACTAATCACCATTATTCCCAATGACCAATTACTAGTCACCATTTTTTGATGACTAATCAACTGATCACCATTGTTCTCAATGACCAATGAATGATCACCAATATTTTTATGGTCAATCCGTGAGCACCAGTGTCCCTAATATTCAATCCCTGATTGCTATTATGCCCGATTAACAAATTACTACTTTTTCCCAACCTCTAATCACTAATCATGTAAGTTACCAATGACCAATCACTACTCATTATTGCTCCTAGCAGCCAATCAATGATCACCAATTTCCCCACTAAAAAAATCATTGTGCCAATATAATCCTTAATGATGGCACGATCATGATCAACACTGTTTTTAATGAGCAACGATCATCATTCTTTACTCTAATCGTTATTGTTTGTTCCGCCTGCACACTTTTTTGTTCTTTATTATAAGTTATATGTATTTGTTTTCTTCCTGTCTGTTTCCTGGTGCCCCGCTGCTGTTCTTTCTTTAAGTCTGCGTTCTTGCTAAAAAATGATTACCGTACTCAAAAAAACCTGTCAATCAAAATTGTTAATCTATGAAATCATCTGATGACGTTCTGAGCACACGTTAGCTGATTTCTGCATAAAGTGTTGCTAACGACGTAACACACAGAATCAGAATTGTGTGGTTGTATGAGAAATGAAACACGGTGCCAAAATAGTTTTTTAAAAAACAATGTGTGTTCATGAAAGCTTTTGGAATCAGACATGGCAATTTCCCCCAATCAGACCATATTCAAGTTCGTAAATTAAGTTTAGGGATTTACACAAAACATCATGACCATTTTAAAATAAAAATTTATATGACTTGTGTCATGATGGCATTTTTAATATATGCTTTGATATACACAGTGCAAGATGCAATATCCTGACTGCATTACGGAACGCTGTAATGACTTGCAAAGGAAATCGTAGCCAAAAGACAAAATACGCTCTCTCTCTCACTCTTAGACACACACACACACACACACACACACACACACACACACACACACACACAAGCTGCCTTTGACTGCGGTCTTCAAAGCTCCCCCCTCCCCATCTTTTTTTTTTTTTTTGGCACGTCTCTCAATGCCGTATATCACCCTGATCACGGCAAAGTGACAGCGAAAGTGGAGGAAAGATTAAGGGCTTGCGCACCCAGGAATGTTAAGTGTGGTCTGAGCATGTGAGTAGAGTACGGACTTGGGCACCGTCAAGGCCGAGCAGTTTGGAAATAATTAAAGTAATGGAAGAGGGGGTTGAAAAAAGAGGGTTCCACGCCCCCCCTTAGCACCCCTAGAAACCCCCAGACGAGTGACTTATGGCCCCTTGGAGCGCCATCTTCACCTTGTAGTGCTGCTAGTACATCTAATCCCTTACTTTACGTTAGAAACTGGCTAGCCTGGCTTGTTTCATTGGGACGGGCGAGGAAACGGAGCGATCTCACTTCTTATAAAAGAGAAACTGCTCGACCTTGAGCAGCACCACAGTTAAAAGTGTGATTAAATCCTCCCTCGTGTCATGGTTGTGTCTTGAGGGGCACAAGGTGTCGTATAGTAACCGAACTCATGAGCATATGTTAGCCACCAGATGTTAGCCACTTTGCTTTCTTCTTGGCAGCACCGAGCCTTCTGCTCCAGGCTTAGGACTTTCAATTTTTTTTCCCTGCTAAGCTGGAATGACATGACGTCTCTGCCTTTTTTTTTCTTTCTCTTTTAACGTAGACGTCTCTCCTATAGAGGCCGTGTCTGTAATTTAGTCTTTTGTGCCAGAATGTTACACAGGGGAAAAAAAAGAATTGTGACAGACTGAAAGCAGTCATTTAAGAGGGTCTAAGCCTCGGTCTGAAAGAAACAATTAATGGTTCCATGCCCCCGATAAAGCTTCATGGAGCTGAACTTTGACCCACGGGGTCGGGGCACAAAATGGGGATTAGTACCCATCTGATTGCTTTTTGTTACAGGACGCTACACCGAGCTATTGGTGTGAAAGAGATGAATTTCTAAACAGGGGAAAGGACACAGAGGGAAAAAAAAGCAAAGGATTGTATCGAGGAATGGAGAAAAGAGTAAAGACTCAATGGCAAATAGATTTACATTTAATACACTTACGTTTTAGGAGTTTTTTGGCAGTTTTTTTTTTTTTTATTCGAGTAATTTGTTGTTTATCTCAGAGTCATGTGACAAGCCTTGTTCACGGTCAAAGCTGCGTTTTATCGACAGATTCAAAAGCGCAATGTGACAGCGATGCCCGAGACGTGCGAGGGGCCATCCAGCGAAGCAGATGAAGCCCTAAGATACAGCCATGAGGAACACCGTGAGTCTCCTCCACCTCTTTCTTTTTTTTCGAGCCATCTGGCTTCACCAGCACCATAAATCTTCAACTCGCTTTTTCTCTAGGTGGCGGATTTCACACTTTGCTAATTGGCAGTAAAAAAAAAAAGGGCGCAGACAATATCAAACATTTGCTCTTCATCCAAACACTTTGACCTTTTGCTCGGCACGCTTTGTTAATTAAATTAGGGGTGTGAAAATGAGACCAATCCTGTTAGCGAACACAATCAGTTACAGAGACATCTGGTGCAAATGATAGCAATTACAAAAAAAAAAAAAAAAGCACTGAAGGGGTTTTTTTTTTTACAGCCCCATATGAGAGGTAAGGAACATTGATGGCTGTGTGTTGTGACAGGACGTCGGAAAGGAATGCAGGCCGAGGCTGAAGTTAATTTTTTTTTTACTTCCCTCATAGAGTGATATAAATAAATCCTTTATAAAGGTCCCTGTGATGTTTAGCTTGAAGTCTGTATGGATTCGGATCTGACTGCCAAAGCCATATAGATTAGATGTCTTAACAAATTTATATCCGATTACTTTACCACAGCGTCGAGTGGATAAGCCAAGAGTTGTTATTTATTTATATTGGATTATTTCTCACAATTTGGTTTGCAATTAGGACTCATAACTGTATTATCTTTCTAGAAATTAATCAGTAATTCCTACATTGGATTCATACCAATACAAAACTTTTTTCTTTTTTACTTTTTTTTCCCCCAAATGGTAAATTCACCAACATTTACACAAGTGTTTGAATTAAAACGTGAGAACATCAAAAAACCCTGAAATGTCCTACCGACAACACATAGGATTGTGAATGAACTGAACTAATACATAATAAAAGCAGGTGGAAAAACAATGATTACTGAATGATTGAAAATAAAAATAAAAAAATTCTGAAAATGAATTTAACAAAATAAGGATTTTTTTTTTTTTTTTTTAAGAAAATCACACAAATCAAAAGCAATTGTGTAAAAGAAAAGCCTGAAAAACAAAAGACAAAATATAAGACATGCACAATAAAATGTATAAAGAAATCTTTTATAAAGTTTAATAAACTGTATAATGAATTTACATTCATAACATAAAAACATATACAAAAAATATTTTAAACAGTTTTAAATAGAAAAATAATTGTGACAAAGGAAATGTAGAAAATTCTCAAAAACATCACATAAAAATAAAACATGTACATGTAAATAAAGGACTAGTTAAAAAAAAAAAAAAAAAAAAAAAAAAAAAAAAAAAAAAAAAGATTATTCCTGGGAATAAATAATGTGCCAAGAAAAAATCTTAGATTTTAAAAATGAGTGGATGGATAAACTGCAACTTTTATTATAAAATGTATTTATAATGAAAATAAATAAATAAATATTTTTTTTCTAAAATATCACATGGAATTGAAAGACTAGTTAAAACTTAATTGTGTTAAAAAAGTATAAACAATTTTAAATACAAAAAAAAACAAACAAACCTTTTTAAGTGTAGAAAATACACTGTGGGGGGAAAATTGAGTTAAAAATAAAAGCATGAGAGGGAAATGTGAATAATGGTGTAAAAACACAGGTTAGCATTAGAAGTTAAAGGCTGGATAAAAGACAAAGCATTGTTCATCTCAGGGAGTTTACGGACTCGCTGCAGGCTGTCGCTGATCATCAGCGGGTTGATGGATGAGGAAAGTGCTCTCCTGGGTGAAGCTCAAATCCTCCATCCTAATCACATTTTCCCCTGACATTTGAGACGGGTCGCGGGTTAACTAGCGTACAGGGACGGCTTGATTTTAATAGCTTTCTACTTCACATATACCCTCTCATCCCGGACATCAGAACGAAACAAAGTGCCTCCTTCCTCCTCTTAATCTTCTTCCTTTTCTTCTTCTTTAGTTTCTCCCTCTCAGTCATCATCAGGCCTTGTTCAGACATGATTAAGTAATGACCTGATTGTTCATTTTTTTTAGAAATGGGAGAAAAGTGAACTGATGAAGCTTAGTGAGTTTTCTAGACTGCAGTGCGATGCATGAAGATTTCAGGCCGAATAGGTTTGGAGCAGTTTTGGCCCTGGTTTGGGATCTAAAAGTAGCATGTGAACATTTTCATGGTTTTCACTGGAGAGAGTGATTGTCTAACATGGCTTTTGATTTATGTCTATGGTAAAATAAATAAATAACAGAGAAAGAATCCAAAGCTTTAGCATCCATGCATGCAGTTCAGGCTGAAACATCTCCCTCGTCTGACTTTTGACAAATGGGACGTGACCTTGACCGATAAACTCGCAATATTCACTTTATCAAGAACTCATCAATATGGATCATGTGCTTCTGTGACAATTGTTTGACTTTTGACGCAACAGGACACGCTGCCATGTTAAATAGGGTGTGTGATAGAAAGAGTGTACGGAAGAATGAATAAAGAGAAAAGGAATTAAGATAATCAAGCTGAAGAGGTGTATAGTGGGGTCAATTCAGGAGTATATGGAGGGTGTACGGAGAGAAGGAGTGTATATATATATATACAGTGCCCTCCACAATTATTGGCACCCCTGTTTAAGATGTGGTCGTGGACTTCTAAAAATTCTCCTTTTTTTTAAAACAACATAGAACCCAAATGCAAAAAAAGAGAAAAATCCAACCTTTCATTTAAGTACATTACTTTGGTGGTAAAAAAAAATCATACATTTAGAGAAAAAAAAAAACTTGAAATCATGTGTGCCACAATTATTGGCACCCCTGACAATTCCTCTGAAAAATGTAATTGTTTTTTTTATTTTTATATATTTTTCTGTAGTTGCTAATGTTGGTCAGGGTATCTAGGGACTTTTAATTAGTAATTCATGATTTTCTGTTTCCCTGGGGTATAAATATGACGTGACACAGAGGCCTAATTCTCTTACCCATTTGTCAACATGGCAAAGACAAGAGAACACACCATTCAAGTAAGGCAGATGTGTGTCGACCTTCATAAGTCAGACAATGGCTACAAGAAAATAGCCACTCGCCTTAACTTGCCGGTATCTACAGTCAGAGGAATCATTAAGAAGTTTAAAACAACTGGAACAGTGAGAAACAAGGCTGGAAGAGGTCCCAAGTTTATCTTGCCACAACGCACAGTGAGGAGGATGGTAAGAGAAGTAAAAAAATTTCCCAAGCTCACCGTCACAGAATTGCATCAAAGAGTGGCATCTTGGGGTCACAGAGTCTCCAAAACAACCATCAGACGCTCTCTACATGCCAACAAGCTGTTTGGGAGGCATGCAAGGAAAAAGCCTTTTCTCACTAACACTCACAAACGTAAACGTCTGGAGTTTGCTAAGCGGTACTGGGACTTCAACTGGGATCGTGTGCTTTGGTCAGATGAGACTAAGATTGAGCTTTTTGGCAACAAACACTCTAAGTGGGTCTGGCGTAAAACAAAAGATGAGTATGCCGAAAAGCACCTCATGCCCACCGTGAAGTATGGTGGAGGATCTGTGATGCTGTGGGCCTGTTTCTCTTCCAAAGGCCCTGGGAACCTTGTTAGGGTGCATGGCATTATGAACGCTTTGAAGTACCAGGATATTTTAAATAAAAACCTGATGGCCTCTGCCAGAAAGCTGAAGATGGGTCGTCATTGGGTCTTTCAGCAGGATAATGATCCAAAACATGTGGCAAAATCTACACAAAAGTGGTTCAGCAGTCACAAACTCAAGGTCCTCCCATGGCCATCTCAGTCCCCAGACCTCAACCCAATCGAAAACCTGTGGGGCGAGCTAAAGAGAAGAGTGCATAAGAGAGAACCCAGGACACTGGATGATCTAGAAAGATTGTGCAAAGAAGAATGGTCAAAAATCCCTCTCTCTGTGTTCTCCAATCTTGTGAAATGTTATAGGAGGAGATTAAGTGCTGTCTTGTTGGCAAAAGGAGGTTGTACAAAGTATTAACATCAGGGGTGCCAATAATTGTGGCACACATGATTTCAAGTTTTTTTTTTTTTTCTAAATGTGTGATTTTATTTACCACCAACGTAATGTACTTAAATAAAAGGTTAGATTTTTCTCTTTTTTTGCATTTGGGTTCTATGTTGTTTAAGAAAAAAAGGAGAATTTTTTGAAGTCCACGACCACATCTTAAACAGGGGTGCCAATAATTGTGGAGGGCACTGTATATATATATATATATATATATATATATATATATATATATATATATATATATATATATATATAAAGTGTATAGAGGGGTGTATAGAGGGGTGTATAGAGGGATGTTTGGAGGGGTGTATGGAGGGGTGTGGAGGAGGATAGAGAATCAATGAAATACACATGAGAAGTAATATGGGAAGGAATTGAAAGGAATCAGGTTGAAGAGAAAGAAGGAAAAAAATGGAGGGAGGAAGGAGAAGGAAAAAGAAGAAAGGAGATAATTACATAAGAAAAATAAAAGGAAGCAAATAATTATTTACACATTGAGCAAAAAATTATAATAATAATAAATGAATTGAAATGTATATGAAGGAAAAAACCCAGAGAAAGAAGGTAGAGGAGATGAGGAGAAAACAGAGTAAAAGAAAAAGAAAAAAAGCTCAAAAAGAACAAAAAACAAATTGCGAAAAAAAAAAAAAAAAAAAAAAGGAATAATTGCATTCCTGGGTCTGTAAATATTGTGTTCTTGTGGTAAATTGTACAGTTTGTCACTCTTTCGCTTTCTTCTCCTCCTCCACCACTTCAAGTATTTTTTTTGGGCCAGTGTGTGAGATCTACCGCAGAAGTGCTGCTCCGGGAGGATGGAGGCCATATGGGCACCCTGTTGCAACAAGCGTGCAATTAATCCCGAATTAGTTGAGCCAATCTGCTGCACGCAGCAATGTGACGGAGCCTCGGCGTGAAGCTCAGCAAACGAGTCTGTCTTCCAGGACTCATCAGTGCGTCCATGTTACATTCGCTTGACACTGGGACTGAGAATATCCGTCCACACGTCTCTCTGTGACCCCTGACAGGGAATAATTCACACACATCGTCTCAACATCTACAACTAAAACATATATTCGTATATTTCAATTAGAAATGAGCTAGCTTGCTAACCTGAGAGGATTTGAAAATTCATAAAAGTTCATGACCCTTATTGCTAAAGCTAGACTGCTGGCTAATAAAAACTCAGTTGACAGTTTTCTGGAATGGACTTTTTAAAGTCATAATCATAAACATTTATAATCTTCTTTATGCCGCACAATTGCTAGCTTACCTGCCAATGTAAGCTAAACGGACAGGATTTATTAGGGGTTTTCAGGCTCGAATGTTAATTGTTATCACTGCTCACACTAGTTAGCTGAAGAAGATAGTGTTAGCATTAACCTAACATGATTTCTGAAAGGATTTTGTCACATAAGAGGATTTAATCTTTTTGCTAATTACCTGACTAGGAATGATATTTAGCTATAAATATTCAGTGTTGTCACTAAAGGTAAAGCTAGCCTGCTGGCTAATAGAAACTAGGTTGAAGAGATATTGGAGTGTATTTTCCTATGTCATAATCCTCAATGTTTATAATACTCATACTACCATACTAGTAATTGCTAGTTAGCTTTCCAATTTAAGCTAATCTGACAAAATTTCTTCCAGGCTATAATGTGTTTTGCCTTCACTGCTAGTACTACAGTAGTTTTTCAGGATAGATAGTGATAATATAACCTGTATTTTTTCTGATAGGATTTTATCTTAGAAGAAGATTTCATCTTTTAACTGGTTAGCTGATTAGCTACCCATATTCATTCGTCACTAAAGTTAATGCTAGCCTGCTGGTTAATTGAAACAAGGTTGAATAGACTTTTCTTTGTTAACATTTATAATTGTCAATTAGATTTCCAATGTCAGCTAATCTGACAGGATTTCTGAAAGGATTTAATGTGGTTTTCTACTATACTAGTTATTTCAAGCCACTCTGGGATTGCTGAGAGGATTTCACGGCCATTTTATTGATATTTAAAAGTGTACTGCGTATACTAGCTAGTTAACCAGCATGTGCTACTCAGACAGGATTTCCAAAAAGATTTTCAGCGTAATTAATACTTTAACTAGCTATTTAAATGATGTAATCTATTCTGACAGGATTTCTGGGAGGAACTTTTTATCACAGCTTATTGGTTAAGACCTTGGACTTTGGATCAGATGGTCATGAGTTTAAATCCCAGCCACACCAAGCTCAGACTTCTCGGCCCCTGAGCAAGGCCCTTATCTGCTCAATTGAAGGAATAAAAGAAATGTAAGTAATTCTGAATAAGGGCACCTGACAAAATGCCATTGATCTAAATATTATTGTTTGATTATTTAGAAGTTATGGAGTTGTTGCAACACGTGGCAACCTGTGAGCTCCAAACTACACACCTTGGGGTGTCGTGTAAAGATACTGCAGAAAGGTATTTGTTTTATCTACAGAGAAAAATATAATTTCCTGTGACACGCTTCAGCAGCATGACTTCATAACTCAACGCTGCTCGTCTCAAAGGTGCTTGTGGCCGGTCTCCATCAACTTCATGGCTTCTCTCCCTCAAAGCTGTAAGGTCCTAAATCAAACTCCAGATCTTTAAGCTGCACTTAGAATGAAGGAAAGTAAGCACATGATGATGGGTGCAATCGTTCACTTTTCCTGAGCTCTCGACTTATTCATCATCCCACATGACGGCTTCCGTTAATCAGCTTTGAAACTGATTAATTAAACAAGGAATCTTTACAGCTCGGATCGAACCTCACTGCTTTTTAACGTAGATTTCCTATTTTATTTACAGAAAAGTTACATTGTATGAGAACAATAAGGACACTAAGGAAGGAGAAAAGGATTTGTAGCGTTTGACCAGGCAGAGGAACCGAGCTGGGAAGGATGTGCTGCAAGTTAGAGCAATAAAGGATGGAGATGGAAATGTGTTGACTAGTGAGGAGATTGTGTTGAGAAGATGGAGGGAGGATTTTGAGCAGCTGATGAACGAGGAAAATGAGAGAGAGAGAGAGAGAAGGTTGGATGATGTGGAGATGTGAAGCGGGAAGTGGATAGGATTAGTAAGGAGGAAGTGAGAGCAGCGATTAAGAGGATGAAGAGTGGAAAGTCGGTTGGACCAGATGCCATATCGGTCATGTAGATGTTTAGGAGAGATGCAGTGGAGTTTTTAACCAGATTGTTGTGATTGTGGAAGGTGAGAAGATGCCTGAGGAATGAAGAAGGAGTGTGCTGGTACTGATCTTTAAGAATAAGGGAGATGTGCGGACCTGCAGTAACTACAGGGGAATTAAGTTGATCAGTCACACCATGAAGTTATGGGAAAGAGTAGTGGAAGCCAGGCTGAGAGAAGAAGTGACCATCTGTGAGCAGCAGTATGGTTTCATGCCGAGGAAGAGCACCACAGACTATTAAGTAAAATTGAGTAGAAGACAGGAGGTGGAGCTGAAGGTAGCAGAGCTAAAGATGTTGAGATGTTCGTTGGGGGTGATGACGATGGACAGGATTAGAAATGTGAGGCAGGTGAGATTGAGATGGTTTGGACATGTGCAGAGGAGGGACATGGGGTATATCAGTAGGAGAATGCTGAGGATGGAGCCACCAGGAAGGAGGAAAAGAGGAAGACCAAGGAGGAGATTTATGGATGTGGTGAAGGAAGACATGCAGGTAATTCGTATGAAAGAATCAGATGTAGAGGACAGGGGGGTATGGAGACGGATGATCCGCTGTGGTGCCCCCTAATGGGAGCAGCTAAAAGAAAAAGAAGGTGTACTGAAAAGTTACAATAAAATAAATAGCTGCTCTGTTACTCTTTTCCATCATATAAATGATTTGTCACATAAGAAATTATTTTAAAATAATAAAATAATAAATTACACGAATTTAAACAATAAAATACAAACGTAACAGAAATAAAAATGAAAATAAATCAAATTGAAAACATGTTTAAATTCATATAAATATATCTTTTTTTCATTAATAAATAAAAAATTAAATGATGCAAATGTAAAAAGATCAAACGCAATGGCAAAACAAACAAAAAAAAGAATGATGCAAATGTAAAAGGATGAAAGAATATCTCAAATATGTAATTATTAAATCATTTAATAATATACATTTATACTCAAATCTGTCGCTCTTTTTGTTTGTCTTCTGTCCATTATCATTTTTCCTTTTCCTTTATATTTATTCCCTCTCTCGCATTCTTCTTCTTTAAATGTGTTCTTCCTCTCTTCATTTATCTTTGTAGCTCATTATCTCTTATCTCTCTTTATCTCTATTTATCTCTCTCTCTCTTTCTCACCTCCCCCTCCTCTTTCTCTTTCTAATGCTCTGATCCTTTTCTCTTTCTTCACTCTATCTGTCTTCCCATCTCACTCTGACACTTTCTCTCCTCCCCCTTTCTCCATCCATCGTCTGTCCTCTCTCACTCTGTTTTTGTCTGTCTCTCCCTATTTGTCTCCTTCGCTCTCTGTTTCCCCTCCTCCAATTCTGTTTTCATTTATTCCTCCTCTCTTTCTCTCATTCTGTCTCTATTTCCTGTCCAAACTCCTTCCATCCTTCCTTTTTCTTGTTTATTTCCATCTTTTACTTCCTTTTTTCTTCTTCTCTCCTGCCTTACGCTATGTCTTTCTCATCCTGTTCCCTTTTCTACTTTTCCTTTACTTCCATTCCGCTCTCTTTTTCTTCTCTCTGTTTTTTTTTACCCCATGTCTCGTTTAATCTCTCTCTCTCTCTCTCTCTCTCTCTCTCTCTCTCTCTCTCTCTCTCTTTCTCTCTCTCTCTCTCTCTCTCTCTCTCAATTTCTCACTCTGCCATTATCCCTTCATATCTTCTCTGTCTATCTTTCCATCTCCATTTACTTATCTTCTCTCATCTCTCATGCTGTTTTCACTCCTCTGCCCTTCTTCTCTTTTTTCTGTTTTAGATCTTTTGCTCTAATTTCTCCTATTTTTCCCCAATTTTTTAATTTTTCCTTTTTTCCCCCCACAGTATTCCTCTGTATTTACATCTTTCTTTGTCTATTTCTCACCCTCTCTCACTCTCCCTTTTCCCCCCAGTCTCTTTCCCCTTCCTTTTCATGTTTTCTCATCTTTCATCTATTCTCTATTTTAATCTCTCCATCTCACTCTTGATTTGTCTTCTCATTCTCTGTATTCCATACTTTCTTTTCTATTTCTTTTCTCCCCAGTTCTCCCTCCTTCTCTTCTTCTCTTTAATTTCTTTTTCTTCTTTCTATCTGTCTTTTTCCATCTTTATTCCTTTTTCTACCTTTCTTCCATCTCTTTCTCTCTGTTCCCACGTCTTCTTTTTTCCCTTTCTTTCCTTTATATCTTACTCTCATTCGTTTAAAAATATTGTCTCCTTTTCTCATCTCCCATTATGTTCTCTCTTTTTCTCTCTTCTCTTCTTTTTATTCCCTTTGCCTCCCTCAGTTTCCCATCTACACTTCTTTTTTTTTTCATCATCTGTTTTCTTTCTTCCCTTCGGTGCTCCTATTGAAAGTCTATTGAAAATATTCCTGAGATATAAATTTTTTTGGATCTCTCTCTCTCTCTTCTTTTTTTTTCTTCTCTTTTGAACTTGACTCCCTTCATCACGGTCACTTGCTCATAATCTCCCTCTAATTTGTCATTTTTCAGTCTTTGAAAAGGAATTTGGAAGGTGTGAAGTCTACATGGAGCACACACACTCCTCCACATTCTCTTCTTCTCATGTGCACTTGATCCCTTGCTTTCATCCTGCCTGTGTGTGTGTGTGTGTGTGTGTGTGTGTGTGTGTGTGTGTGTGTGTGTGTGTGTGTGTGTGTGTGTGTGTGTGTGTGTGAGTAAGTGAGTGAGTGAGTGAGTGTGTGCGAATGACTTTCCCGGCCAGAAGGTTCCAATTTAACCGCACACAGTGTATATTTTGCATCGGGGAGGAGGGCACACTCGGCATGTCAGAGAAAAATGACTGAAAATGTATAATTATGAGACCCTAAAAAAAAAGGGTTATATAAACACGTGAGTGTCAGCGGGCGAGTCCAGTGCGGGGAGGAGGAGTTTATAAACACGTCTTGCAGCATGTGTTTGGCCTTCCAAACGCCCAGGTCATAAATTACAGAGATGTGTGTGTTTGTCTCACCTCCTGATGGTTTCCTTCAGAACCTTCGCTCCTGACAAGCACCACAACACAGCTGGGAGATCCGCTCCCGACCCCTGGGCAAGAGAAATAAATAAACAGAGTTAAAAGAAAAATCTGAATTTGAAAAATGTAAGTTGAAAAAAAGTGCTTTAAAAATGTTTGGGTGAAAAAAAAGAAAGATTAATTAGTAAATACAAAATAATAATAATAATAATAATAATAATAATAATAATAATAATAATAATAATAATAATAACACACACCAGTGCTTTGATAAAACATTTTTTTAAGTAAACTCATAATTAATTATTTTAATACAATAATTAAATACATTAATTAATTGGAACTTGGAATGGAAAAATCTAAATGAAAAAAAATGTATAAAAAAAAAGTACATTTCTAACACTACATGGCTAAAACGTTGCCGACACCTGAGTTTAGGATTGCTGTGTATTTTTCTGAACATTCCATTTAGTCCCCATTTGCTATTATACCAACCGCCACTAGATTTTATTAAGATTTGTGCTCATTCAACTGCAAGGGTGTCAGTAAAGTTAGGTACAGATGTAGGTGAGGTGAGGAGGTCTGGAATGCAGTGTTCACACTCATCCCATAGATGTTCAGTAGGGTTGGAGCTCTATAGCAGGAGATCTTTTACATACTTTCAAAGTGAATTTTGATGGAGCTGGCTATCTGCGTAGGGGCATTGTCATGCTGGAACAGGTTTGGGTCTCGTGGATCAGGTGAAGAAAAAATCTCACGCTCCCACATCCAAAGATGTACTGTACAGTGCTGTAGGCTTGTGTACAGAACCACATCTGGCTGGAAAAGTCATGTGTCCCAATACTTCTGGCATATGGTCTTTGTATGTTGGGCAAAACGAGATGGACACACAAAATGAATGTAAAAAATATGAAAGAAAAAAAGAAAGAATTCGTTTGTTATTCATGTTGATGAATCAAGTATGTTAATGTGTGTGTGTTTGTGTGTGTGTGTGTGTGTGTGTGTGTGTGTGTGTGTGTGTGTGTGTGTGTGTGTGTGTGTGTGTGCCCACCCTTCAGGATACGTTTCTATTATTTCAAGGTTGCATAAACCAGATTCCATTAAAGTGGGACTGCTGTATATATAAAACACACACACACACACACACACACACACACACACACACACACACACACACACACACACACACACACACACACACACAAATACACAGCAACACTGGGCCATTGAGTCCTCAGTGTGTGTGTATGTGTGTGTGTGTGTGTGTGTAAAGAGAAAGCATATGAGTGCAAATGTATGACATTTCTACTCAGATAATAAATCACACACACACACACACACACACACACACACACACACACACACACACACACACACACACAATCTATAACATACCCAAATATACTTGGCTTATATTCTCACTACAGATAATTCTTATTTTAATTAAATTTCTCTCTCTCTTTCTTTCTCTCTCTCTTTCCTTTTGCCTGTTTTCACTCTGACTCTACTTATTTCCATGTGTTTCTTTTCTTCTTTCCTGTCTGTCTGTCTGACTGACTGTCTCTCTCTTTCTCTCCCCAGCTTTCTATTTCTCTTTCCCTCTCCTCCTCCTCTCATTACAGTAGATGATATCCATTCAGTCCTCAGCTGTACTTTTCTGTAAGGTCTGCAGGTCTCTTAGAGAGCGCCCTCTACAGGATATTCCTGCAGCATTAAAGTCATAAAACAAACCCAATCACATTCTCTCTGTCCACTACAGTACGTAGATCTACACTTCTTTTATTCCTGTTCTCCTTACAGAATAGTTACAGAAGAGTTATCATGGAGTTATGACACAGTTACAGCAGAGACAGCTTTGATAGGCAGTGATCTCCAAGATGAAACAAGTATGATGTTAGCATGAACATTCATGCGGATCTGATTGAGAGAAGTGTATGGGTGTGGAGATGATAGTATATTTTAAACAATATACTTAAATATACATTTAATGGTGTCAGTGTCAAGGTTAATTTTTGCGTTTTATTAAATTGAGCTCAAATTGGTTTTCCTTTTATTCATTTATTCACTCACTCATTCATTTGCTGGTCAGATTTCAAACTAGTTTCCACATGTTATTTGATCCTGATGCACTTGGAGTGGAATGGTCCAAAAATATCTTCAAGTATTATGCAGCATTTGCCAAAATGATAATTTTTTTTTTCCACCCGTAAAAATACTTAGATGTTGAAGACCTTTAACACCAGCAGACTCGAGAGCATTGTTGCACAGATGTGGTACATTACAGCTGGAGTGAAGAAAAGCTGAGCAAAAGAGGTATTAGCATTTATACCTTTTTGTACTGAACGGGAAATAGTGTGTGTGTGTGTGTGTGTGTGTGTGTAGGCAGAAGGAAAAGGAGGCACATTGTGGCGACAGAGTTCCCCACCCAATGACACACAATAGAGGACGGCGTCTCTGCATTATGTATTGTATTCAGCATCGAGTCTGAGGCGGGGAGTCTGGACGATTCTGTGCACAAACCCAAATCCTGGCTCCGGCACAATGCCAAGAGACAAGAAAAAGTGTGTGAGCTTATTTAATGCTTAAAATTAGCACTAGCTACTAAATTAGCACATTTAATGGATCGAGGGAATGCACCATCGCATCTAAACTGTATAAACCTCATATCCTTTTATTCACACGTTTATTTTTTAACTGTCTTCTGTCCTCAAAACGGTTTTGAAACAGTTAGCATAGAATGACACAAACGTGAAAAGTTTTTCGTAGACATGTTAGCTAGGCTAAAATGAAAGCCAGTCATTTTCAAGAAATAAAAATGCTAATATTAAAATTTAAGAGTTAAAATAAAAATGGATTGTTTTCTTTTCCTTTAGTGCCAGTGGATAGTTGAAAGTTGATATACTATGGCTTTGGGTTGAATCCTGACCATCTGTTAGTATGTGATATGCCTAAATAATTGAGAACAAACATAGTTTTCAGAAATCATTCATCCTTTTTAACTTTCTAAACATAAGTGATTTTTTTTTTTCTCAAAAGTTTGCATGGAGGAAAATAGCATTTGTTTCTTTAGGCGCAAGCATGGATTTTTGGGTAAGGTGTATAAAAGTGCCTCTTCCACGTAATTTAACGTCATCATAAAGCGATGGGAAATGAGCCCGTCCATTCGGGACTACATTTATTTGTTGAAGAAATATATTTAAAGCAATGCAGCCTGTTGAGCGGAGAGAACATCTGTTCAGTGTCGCAGAAATGTAGAACGCAAGACTATTTTATGTTCCAGCTCGAGCGAGCTGGCAGCCGTTACACCAAATGGCTTCCGACAGAACGCCGGTGATTAATCTGGGGAGAATTCGTTTGATATATATTCAAGACAGGGCCTAAACGGCGTGAATTTCCAGAACGAGGAGCCTCTCCAACATCGCTGTAATATAATACAACCATCGATGGCTGCAAAAAAATCAAAAATCAAAACATTCAGAAAGATATACAACGTGGCTGGGAGTAATAACACGGCCATGCCAGAAGAGATGATATCACCAAGGGGATTTGAACAAATTGGGCAAATCCAATATATCTGTTCAGAAGGGTGAAGCCATCAGTCAAAACATATTGCTTTCTGTTTATCGGGATCGCTTTATAGTTCTCAAACCGTGTTCCACTACAAATCTTTTGTATCCTGAGACATTACAGGAAAAGTTCTCCTACCCAAGAAAGTGGAAACACACGTAGCACATACTTTCTTTCCATTTATTATATATTACGTTGCCTGTACTTTTGTAGTTTTACCTGCACGTATCTGTATGCATGTACGATTTTTACATTCTGCATATTTCCTCCTGACTGTACCTGTTTCTAGAAGCTTCTCCCAACGAGGCAATTTCCTTGTGCGTGTGTAAGAGCACACTTGGCAATAAATCCCATCCTGATTTTGATCCCAGCATAGAATTATAAAGATATACGTACATAGGTTAGATGCAGACAAAACACTCAGAAAAAAAAATTGCAAGCAGACAAATCATTCAGACAAAATAAAAACACCCAGAAACAAAACAGATTATATGAACATTCAGGCTAAATATGGTATGCATAAAATACGAAATGCAAATACAAAATTCTAAACAAATATTCTGTCACATATGGCAAGGAATTAATTAAAAGAAAATGACCTAAATATTATAAAGAAAAAAATAATGAATAAAGAGATTCTGACACACTTAAAACATTAGACAAAGCAATACATATAGACAAAAACAAACTCAACAAAAGTGGGAAAGATGCTTAGATAAATTGTCACAATAAAAATATGAGACAAAATGTTCAATTAATTATGACTTTTTGTTATATTTTAGAGCTTTTTCCAGTGTTCTGTAGTGTTTAAAGACTATAATCACACTCTTGATGTCACCCAAATGAGGATGAGGTTCCCCTTTTGAGTCTGGTTCCTCTCAAGGTTTCTTCCTCATAACATTTAAGGGAGGTTTTCCTTCACCACAGTCTCCATGGTGCTCATCAGGGATAAACACACATTGCTCACCTTAACTGTTAAATTCTGTAAAGCTGCTTTGAGACAATGTCTGTTGTGAAAAGCGCAAAAGAAATAAACTTGACTTGACTTTTGGCAGTGCACATTGTCCCACAGCAGTTTGATGGAAATAAATACAAATATACATATTTTTAATTATGTATCACTCACTATAAGCTTATCCCTAACTAAGTGGCGACAAGGGCAAGGTAAAACATCCTGAGACTTAATGAGGAAGCACTTAATAATAACCAGACTCAAAAACTAAACCATCCTCAAGTAGTTTCATCATTGTCGAGGTCATCAACTGTTCACTGATGGAAATGTGAATAAATGAACCGTCCATGGCAACTGTAGCTCCAAGCCAGTGTAGCAAACTGTCCAGTTTCATCCTCATGGTTATTGAGTTTAACCCACCATAGGGTTCCTGTGGAACTAAAAGACAAAACACTTGAACTTCTTCTTCCTTATCTTCTTCTTTCGGCTGCTCCCATTAGGGGTCGCCACAGCGGATCATCCGTCTCCATACCCCCCTGTCCTCTACATCTGCCTCTTTCACACCAACTACCTGCATGTCTTCCCTCACCACATCCATGAACCTCCTTCTTGGCCTTCCTCTTTTTCTCCTACCTGGTGGCTCCATCCTCAGCATTCTTCTACCAATATAATTAATGTCCCTCCTCTGCACATGTCCAAACCATCTCAATCTCGCCTCCCTCACCTTGTCACCAAAACATCCTACATGCGCTGTCCCTCTAATAAACTCATTTCTAATCTTATCCATCCTCGTCACTCCAAACGAAAACCTCAACATCTTAGACAAAACACTTGAACAAAACAGAGAAAAAAACAGAAAATAAAATGCAGACTAAAACAGCAAGTGACACCAAAAATTACAGGAATACTAAAACTTAAAAGGAAAAAAAAACCCAGATTATTTCATATACGGATAAATAAACATTTAAATAAACATCTAGTCAAAATATCTTATATATATTTGTCTGGGAAAATATCGAATTTTTTTTTCCAACAAATCCACTTAGACCATAGGAACTGTACGCAGAAAATCAACAAAAAATAACATCTACAGACAAAAACAATACAGAGGAAATACTGGCATGATGCAGTCAGTGACAAACCAAACAGTTCTAATATTTACAGGAACGAAACAATAGAAAGACACAATAATACAAATACCCAAGAAATGACACCTACAATACAGACAAAACACTAGGGGGGGGCATTACATACAGAATAACACTCGTTTAAACAAATTTATAGAACATGTGTAAACAAAATAACAACAAGAATAATAATGATAATAATAATAATAATAATTTCAAACAAAACACCTGTCAGGTCTCAGTCAACTGAGGACTACAGTTCCCAGCAACCACCGTGAGCGCCTAATACGGCTGATACACACACACACACACACACACACACACACACAGTCCTAGTCTTTCCTGCTCTGAATCTTCCAGTTACTAATTGAACACAGGTGTGCCCAACTACTCTCTCTTTCTGTCTCCACACACACACACACACACTCACACTCTGTTCATTAGAAACCTCCTCCAACCATCTTTTTGCAAAGTAAGTTCTCAGTGACTTCAATTCATTTCTATTTGATGTTATTTCTATAGTGCTGTTAACAATACACATTGTCCCAAAGCAGCTTTACAGAAGTAAAACGTTCATCATCTCTCTAAGTGACTTATGACACCCTAATGAGTAAACCAGGAGACAATGGCACGAAAAAACTCCTTGAGATAGTTTGAGGAAACTTTCCAGTTCTACAGAGTCTTAAAGACGTACGCAACTTTGACTCTCCACTCAACTACATTTCTGCTTCAATATATTTGCTTTTTACTTCACTCTATTTTAAATCACAATGACCATCATTTATTACATGTTGCAGTCGGTCAGCTCGCTCGGAATAGTTGGTTTTTAAATGATTTACTTACATTCGATTTGTTCACTGAATAATTATGGTGCTTCTTCTTTGCGGCATGTTACTGTTATTTTATTGACTGTTGACTGACGATACTGTTGTTGAAAGATTTTTTCTTCATTTTTTTTTGCCATGTTGAAGAAGTCGTTGTCTCGGTGTTGAGGACGTGCAACTTTGACCCTACGTTCAATAGGAGTAAAATACTGAAGTATTCTGCAAATCAGATATTCGACTTTTAGTTCTATTGGAATTGGAGGCTTTTGACTTGTAAGTTTTGCAATAAGTCATTTATACTTTTACTCAGGTATGATTTTTAGCTACTCTTCAAACCTCTGATAAAAATTCTAGCTTTGTCTTTGTTGCAGTAATGAAATGTTCAAAAATTGTTCATTGAAATAACAGCCAATAGCCACTGTAGCAAACAAATCCATCCTCATGGCTCTGAAGTTTAACCCTCCACAGTAACTACATGGATCTTTTAGACTGTTCATTTGAAGGAAATCTGAAGCATGTGGTCTCCAATTATAGAGAACTAAATTTTTTGTGTCAGCATGAACGTCAGGCAGGTCCATAAGAACAATGGGACGAAATCATGGGTACCTCAGGAGCATAGAGAGCGAGAGAGAAAGTCCTGAACCTAACTAACGGTTTAGATCATGTTTTAGATTTCCTGTTGCTCTAGATTTTGCCCCTGGTTTTGTTTTCTGATTCTTCACCTATGGACTCGCCTGATCTTTTTTTTTTTTTTTGCATCACAAATTTAGATTGGTCTGTTTTGACATTTCATCTGCACTTGCATCTACTTCTGGAGGTTTGGTTTCCATAGAAAAAAATATCCATAGAAATATTACACATACACATGCTTTTTAAAAAGTTTGGTGGATTTTTTTTTTTTAAACCAGTTATTCAACATATATATTTAGAATGGTTTTCTTTCTATACAACTCAGTGGTCAATATAAATAAACCACAGGACATGCTGGTTTCTCGCACAGCGATCTTCATACCGTCCGCTACACCGAAACCCGAGCGATCTTTTCTCACAGTGCGCGACTTCAAAACCATTTTAATGGAATTATCAAAGGCTCCGAATTGCAAAAATAAGCAACGAGTACAGAGATTCTGGTTTACATTAGACTAAAGCCTGATTAAACTGCCTAGTGTAGAGATAAAACTGACACATGAGCAGGACCAGACACACACACACACACACACACACACGTGCACACACACAAGGTGGTCTAAAACTATATATTACTTGGGATTAGCATTACAGCTCCTGTACACATACATGCGACTTAATCGTTTTTTAAAAGCCATTTGCGTTCGCTGTTTTATTTCCCCCCACAAACAATCCCTCTGCAAGACGTTTAAAAAAATGGCGAATTTGCTACAGGCAGCATCGTTCCTAGGGCGCAACCAGCTGGGGGGCGCCAGTGAGCGAACTTATCCCATGGCTGCCCTCGAACATTTAAATTATTTACCTGGTTTTCTGGTAAAATTTAATATACACTACATGTTTCAGACAGTTTTGCAATGATTAATAAACGTGTTTAACCTTTTATTTATTTGCGTTTGCGAATGATTTGTGGCCCTGGCTACAGGAGTTTCAGTGCAAGTAAAAAAAAAAAAAAAAAAGCTGTGTTTATCAATCAAATCATTGACTGGCCAATCAAAAGTGATAGTCAGCAAATGTTATGAATGCTTTATTCTGATTGGTCAGGAAGTCTTGAATCATTTCCTCTACCAGCAACACTGACAGTCGTGCAGATCGCGGGTTAATATTCTAAAAAGTTACCGTTCACATCTTATTTATATTTTAACAATGTTGATGTTTGACTTTTAAACATGTTGGGGCTGCAATCTTGCCATAAAAATAAATAAACAGATGGATAATTAAGGAAATTGGTGGTCAGTAGGTCTTGAAATGTTTAGAAGAAAAGGATTGTGGGTCGTGCATAGGTTTGCTCCTCTGATTTTTCTTTCTCAAAGCCGGGCCTCTAATGGGTTCTTTTTGGAATCGAAGGAAGGAAGCCGAGTTCAATGAGGGGAAGGTGTGTGTGTGTGTGTGTGTGTGTGTGTGTGTGTGTGTGTGTGTGTGTGTGTGTGTTTGATTGATTTGGACAGGAAAGGGTCGGGATAATACATGATACTCTGTAGACTGTTATCTGGAGGGGAAAAGGTCATTCCCATGCGCAAAAATAGACAGTCGCACGAACGCTGGATGGAAACGATGAGACGCTGAATTGTTGCAGATTATTTATGGAATTGATGATGTCGCGGGCCGTGTTTACACAGGGGTCGAGTGTTCTACTGTTCACAGGGTTCAGTTTGATTACAGAAAGTAGCTTAGTGAAAGAAAGGCTGTTTAATTGCTATTGTTTGTTCAGCATTATTTTTCTAGGACAGTTTTTTTTTTTTTGGTGGTGGTGGTAAAGAACATCTCATGTGTTTTCTCCATTTAAAGTTACGATTAATGGTAATGGAACAGCCCCGGAAAAAAGAAAAAAAGGATCCTGTTCAGAGTTCCTGTTAGATTAGACGTTAGACCTTTGTTGAATTGCTCATGGACTTATTTTTTTCAGGGTTATTTTCCTATAACATAAAACATTGCAGCAATTTTTTACGTTCTAAAGAATGTGTCATATATTGTATCCGGCTATAAAACAAGTTCTAGGGTCATGTAAAAGACGATCTTCTCTCTTTATGGTGTTTAACATAAAGGCCTCATTTCTATGTTGTCACTACCTTTTTTTTTATTTTATTTTTATCATTTCTTAGGGGTGTGTGTATTTTGTCAGATGTATGGTTACTTTTATGGCACATATGGCAGATTACCTCCTTTTAAATCACTTTTAATAGTCAATTTGGTTTTAATTGCTTTCGTTGACACTAATTTTCGACAACGGTGTAGAATTTCTCACTTCCTAGGGTGTATGTTGCAAGTTTGAACAGGGCAGATTTGAACTCTTGTACCACATGTGTCTAGTAGAGAGTCACTTTCTAGATCACGCTGTTACTTCTGATGAACACTGCTTAGAGTGTGAGGTCATTATTTATGTCACTATGTATGGTCACCTCTGTAGGTGGATGTTCAGTCCCGATTGTACCCTTGTTCCAGGTTCAGGCACAATTTCTAGTCGCCAGTTTTAATTATTTCATAATGTTTACATGATGGACGATCACTTTTTAGAATTTGAAGAAACTAGAACTAAAATGTCGATCCCTTTAATGGTGTGTAGTCACTTTAAAACACACGGCAACTTTTGCGGGGCTGTAGTCACTTTTGGGGGGCAGTTAGCTATTTCTGTACAGTGCATGACTGCGTTTTAGTGATTAGAAGTGTATTAAGAGTGATTTTATGTCGTTTCCTATTTGTATGTTGCACATAGTGGATTGTGCGAGTATTAAGTAAAAAAAAACAACTACAGCGCCATCTAGTGTTAAAAACCAGCTGTATATTACTGTATTCAGACAGAATGTGTCTATATTGTTAAGGTAAATATCTAACTATTACACCATATTGGTTCTAAATGATTTTTGCTGGCTCCTTTATAAAATGAAGAATTACACTACACTTCTTTACAATGTGAACAAAAACAGGGACCCAATCTTCTTCTGCAGCACTTTGCACGTGCCTTTCAATGATGTCACATTGCACACTGTACACACTTCTGTTTCTTACACACTATCATAACGTTTTACAATTCATGTCTGGTTTCCGTATTTCCTTTCAGAATCTGCATGAGAGTAAACTCTTGATTCTCGAACCTGGATTAAGTCTGCTGTTCGTGTCCACACGCACGAGGCCACAGGTGTAGAAATAAAAGTCTAGGACCAGAACTCAGAACCAGATCTTTATTACATGTTTCACAACATGACAACAAAACGATATTTATTGTATATTGTTGTTAAGATGCTTTGCACAAATTAACTTGACTTTAATTCCATTACCAATTGAATACTTTTTCAACCATTGAACAACACCGCCATCTATTGTTTAAAAGAACTTTATTTCCTTTTTTTTTTTTTTTTTTTTGTACGTGTATTATTAAACTGGATAAGATTTCTTACCATTTTGTGGACCAGAAAAGGATCTGATTTTTTAATATAAATATAAATTATTTTTTTATATAAAAAAAAAACTATTCCAAACATTGTTTCTTAGCTATGGAATATTTGACCATGCAAGCATTGCTTGCTCTGTATGCATTATGCATGATTGGCTCAATCCAGGCTAGAAATAAGACGTTTTTGTGGCGTCTTTCCAGGAAACGAAACCTAAACCGAGGCTTATTTTCGATTTCAGTAGGCAAGAGTCGTTTCACTGATTCGATTCTTTTGAATCGCGGCTGTATGAGTCGCTTTTGTTGTGAGCGTCTCAGTTGCAAGAACTTATTAGCCATTGTATTTATAATTTTCATTTATGGATATTTGCTTGACTTTGGAAAAATATACGAGTTCTTTTAAAAGTGGATGTTCAGTCTTTGTTGTCTTCCCCTCTGTAAAGCTCATTTCTACATTATGTAGGAGTCATGATTCTCTGTTTTATGTTTTGATTCCCGTATAAAGCTGTTTTAATTAACATAAATTTACATCGAAATTAACATAGAAATTATCACTTACTCGCCCAGATGTTTATCCACTGGAAGTTAAAACACTGTGGACTATTGATTAGTAATTGAACAACAGAATTGTGTGCTGCAGGTAATACACTGACATCATTTATATTATTTTAAATTGTGAAGGTGTTCTTTTAAATTAAAAACAAAAAATTGTTCGAGATTTATTTTCTTTTCCTTTCTGAACTATCCCCCCACCCCGGTAAATTTCACTCTGAGTACATTTTAATGAGCTGCTTTTTGAAGTAACATTACTAAAAAAAACAAACAAAAAAAAAAAAACTACAGCACCCTTTAGTGTTTAATACCATTTATATATCACTTCCTTCTTAGTTTGAAGACTACAAAATGAAACAAGGCTAAAAATACAATGTGGACTTTTACCAGGAATCAAAACTCTCAAATATTTAAAACTGGTGCTTGCTGTCACTTTCGGCCTTACAGGAGATAGATAGACAGACAGACAGACAGACAGACAGACAGACAGACACAGACAATATTAATATATATATATATATATATATATATATATATATATATATATATATATATATATATATAATATGTAAATATTGTTCTATGTATATTTGCTTGAATTTGAGCTACTTTGTGTTTGCGACTCTCAGGATCGACTCGGTTTACTAGCCCATAAAACCATAAATAATCTGTATTAGCAATTCTGAATCATTTTTGCGATGTGGTATACTTGGTGTCATATTTATTTGTTTATTTATTTATTATTTATATAAGAAACCATCATCCTGGTGGTCGTGCCATGTAACGTGGACATTGCCACTAGAGAAGCACTGAAGATGGCTCGGGAAGTTGATCCAAATGGTGAGAGAACCCTGGGTGTGTGCGGTGCTTTCTACAACATATCATTTCAATGTCGGTGTGTTTTCATCATATTCAATTTGATAATTTCTTCTTCTTTCGTTTTCTGGGTGTGATTTATTATAGGCATCCTAACAAAGCCTGACCTGGTGGATAAACGCATGGAGGATGTGGTGGTGTCCATCATCAATAATGAAATTGTTTACTTCAATAAAGGCTACATGATTGTCAAGTGCAGAGGAGCTGAAGGATTGTCTCTCCGTACGAAGAGATCAAGAATAACAAGAACTTCTTCGAAAATCACCCACATTTTCAGTATAAATTATACTCCTCTTAAATGTTCCTGAAAAATTCCTGTTTAATTTGATATTTTTGTTGATATGCTTTGCACACATTAGCTTTACTTTAATTCCTCTGATTTTGTGCCCCTAAACCCAACCATTGATCAACAGCGTTATCTAGTTTTTAATAGATTTTTCTCCTACGATGTCCATTTAAAGGAGTTTTATTAGATTAAGGTTTCTCAACATTTTGTTTATCATCTTAGCAGGTGGACTAGAAAAGGATCAGAATTCCTCCCACCTATAAACAACCATGGCCCAACTCTAATTCAGCACATACACCATGATGTCACTTTCAAACACATTATTTGACTATAAAAATGAGTGTGTGATGCGTTGGCTTTAGCATGTCAGGTACAGAAGGGCAGTGTCGGTATCTTCAGAAATAATGACTAATTATAAGAAATTTGATCTTTTCTGTGAGCTCTTACCACGAAGTGAAACCTAATGAATAATTTTCGTTTTTTTTTAGAACATAGGAGTGGTTTCACCGACACAAGGTGAGGTTGGAGGTTATTGCGCGCGGCTGGCACAGTGGCAAGCACTTATTTTTATGATGTTTTATAATTGTTTTATTGATGTGATATTTTAATGATTATTTATGCTTGGCTTTTTGGAAAAGAACAACTTTTTTGTGTGTGTTTATGACTCCTGTAGGTTCGATTTCGTTTGAGGAATCAATCATTTTGGGCATCTGTGTGTGTACCAGGCTCAAATTTCCAGGAAAACGCAGAGGGACTCGGTGTAGGGAGTTAAACGGTATCAGTTTGATTTGTAACATTTATTGATCAGTTCGTGGAGTTGATCAGCTGGTATTCGAGATGAGCGCGTGCCTGATGGAACAGTATGAGGAGAAGGTGCGTCCGTGCATCGACCTGATCGACTCTTTGCGCGCCCTCGGTGTGGAGAAGGACCTCGCGCTGCCGGCCATCGCCGTGATCGGAGACCAGAGCTCGGGGAAGAGCTCGGTGCTGGAGGCGCTGTCCGGAGTCGCGCTGCCCCGGGGGAGCGGTGAGAAAACATTGGCTAATATATATATATATATATATATATATATATATATATATATATATATATATATATAAATTGTGTGTGTGTGTGTGTGTGTGTGTGTGTGTGTGCGCGCGCGCGCATATATATATATATATATATATATATATATATATATATATATGAAAACATATTACAACATTTTTTATAATAATATAAATGGGAGGGAGGACAGTCGGATATGTGGATAGAAATAAAAATATAATTGCAATATAATGTATTAATTGCAATATAATGTATTAATTGTAATATAATGTCAAATTATTATATCTTCAGGATGTCAAACAATAATATGCGTAGTGAGAACTTTGGATTATGCTGAACGCCTAAAATTATATTACAGTAATTACACAATAATGTTGCATTCTGGGTTCTTCCCACTCCTCCATGGATCTCATCCAACATGAATCATTTACGCAAACAAGTGGCAATTATGCCAGCTTAAGTTCAAACTCAATAAAACAAATAGGAAGAAATTCTCTCATGATATCTGCTAACATTGCTGATGTTAAGAAGTTTCTAACATCTATATCTTAAACATTCAGGACAGCTGAAAAATGAAAGAACAGCTGGGAAAATGGAAGAGCCAGCTACTTATGACATGTTCAGATGTTTAGCAACAACATGCTCAAATCTCATTTATCATTCCTCAAAGATTTCAAACTAATCACACTGAGTGCCACACTGGTTCTTCTCTGGCCTCTCTGAAATCGCATGTGACTCAACACTTGTGGTGTGGTGCATTCATCAAGAAACAGTTGCAAAACTCTTGCTGGGTGTGGAGGACAACTCGAAAAACGGGTAGAATCTCAACTGTGGGCTATATTTATTTCAATTGGTCTTTTTAATGCACTGCCATAAAAAGTACACAACAAAACAAAATTCCCGGTAACTGAATATACAATAAGATGCATTACCTGCTGGTTTGACTGTTTTCTGACACCAACTCCAGCATCAAGTTTATAGAACTATCAAACCCAGCCATTAGGGAGGCACAAGCCAGTGCACTCTTAGTGCCGGTCCCAAGCCCGGGTAAATGGGAAGGGTTGCGTTAGGAAGGGCATCCAGCGTAAAACATGTGCCAAATCAAATATGCGGATCACAAATTAGATTTTCAAACCGGATCGGTCGAGGCCCGGGTTAACAACGACCGCCACAGGTATCGTTAGCTGACAGGGTACCAATGTTAATTGGGCTACTGTTGGCCGAAGAAGGAGAAGAAGAGGAGGAGAACGTCTACAGAGACGGCAGGAAAAGGAGCAGTGTAGGAGAGTGGGAGTTCGGGTGGGTACTTTAAATGTTGGTACTATGACGGGTAAAGGGAGAGAGAGATAGCTGATATGATGGAGAGGAGAAAGGTAGATATGTTGTGTGTTCAGGAGACCAAGTGGAAAGGGAGTAAGGCCAGGAACATTGGAGGTGTTTAAACTGTTCTATCATGGTGTGGATGGAAAGAGAAATGGTGTAGGGGTGATTCTGAAGGAAGAGTACAGTAAGAGTATAGTGGCGGTGAATAGAGTTTCTGATAGGGTGATGAACGTGAAGCTGGAAGTTGAAGGGATCATGATAAATGTCATCAGTGCCTATGCTCCACAAGTTGGCTGTGAGATGAAGGAGAAGTAAAGATTCTGGAGTGAATTAGATGAAGTGGTAGATGGTGTACCTAGGAAAGAACGATTGGTGATTGGGGCAGACTTTAATGGGCATGTTGGTGAAGGGAACAGAGGTGATGAGAAGGTGATAGGTAGGTATGGCCTTAGGGGGAGGAATGTGGAAGAGCAGATGGTGGTAGATTTTGCTATAAGGATGGAAATGGCAGTGGTGAATACTTATTTTAAGAAGAAGGAGGATCATAGAGTGACGTATAAGAGTGGAGGAAGGTGCACACAGGTGGACTATGTTCTATGCAGGAGATGCAACCTGAAGGAGATTGAAGACTGTAAGGTGTTGGCAGGGGACAGTGTCGCTAGACAGCATTGGATGGTGGTCTGTAGGATGGTTTTGGTGGCGAAGAAGAAGAAAAGGAGCGTGAGGACTGAAAGAAGAATAAGATGGTGGAAACTGAAGGAGGAAGAGTGTAGTGTGAGGTTCAGGGAAGAGGTCAGACAGGGGCTCGGTGGTGGTGAAGAGGTGCTGAGTGATTGGGAAACTACTGCAGGAGTGATGAGGGAGGCAGCTAGAAAAGTACTTGGTGTGACAGCTGGAAATAGAAAGCAAGACAAGGAGACGTGGTGGTGGAATGAGGAAGTGCAGGAGAGCATAAGGAGAAAGAGGTTGGCAAAACAGAAGTGGGAAAGACTGAGTGATGAGAAAAGTAGGCAGGAGTACAAGGAGATGCGGCAGCAGGTAAAGAGGGATGTGGCGAAAAAAAAGGAAAAGGCATATGAGGAGCTGTATGAGAGGTTGGACACTAAGGAAGGAGAAAAGTATTTATACCGATTGGCCAGGCAGAGGGACCGAGCTGGGAAGGATGTACTGCAAGTTAGAGCAATAAAGGATGGAGGGGGAAATGTGTTGACTAGTGAGGAGAGTGTGTTGAGAAGGTGGAGGGAGTATTTTGAGCAGCTAATGAATGAGGAAAATCAGAGAGAAAGAGAAGGTTGGATGATGTGGAGTTGGTAAAGCAGGATCTAGATAAGATTAGTAAGGAGGAAGTGAGAGCAGCGATTAAGAGGATGAAGAGTGGAAAGTTGGTTGGACCAGGTGACATACCTGTAGAAGCAGATGTTTAGGAGAGATGGCAGTGGAGTTTTTAACCAGATTGTTTAACAAGATTCTGAAAGGTGGGAGGATGCCTGAGGAATGGAGAAGGATTGTGCTGGTACCGATCTTTAAGCATAGGGGAGATGTGCAGACCTGCAGTACCTACAGGGGAATTAAGTTGATCAGTCACACCATTAAGTTATGGGAAAGAATAGTGGAAGCCAGGCTGAGAGAAGAGGTGACCATCTGTGAGCAACAGTATGGTTTCATGCCGAGGAAGAGCACCACAGACGCATTATTTGCTTTGAGGATGTTGATGGAGAAGTATAGAGACGGACAGAAGGAATTGCATTGTGTATTTGTGGATTTAGAGAAAGCATATGACAGAGTGCCAAGAGAGGAGTTGTGGTACTGTATGAGGAAGTCAGGTGTGTCAGAGAAGTATGTGAGGGTGGTGCAGGACATGTATGAGTACAGTGTGACAGCAGTGAAATGTGCAGTAGGAACGACAAACTGGTTCAGGGTGAGGGTTGGACTACATCAAGGATCGGCCCTGAGCCCTTTCCTGTTTGCAGTGGTGATGGACAGGTTGACGGACGAGGTCAGACAGGAGTCTCCTTGGACTATGATGTTTGCGGATGATATTGTGATTTGTTTTGAGAGTAGTGAGCAGGTTGAGAAGAGCCTGGAGAGGTGGAGATATGCGCTGGAGAGAAGAGGAATGAAAGGCAGTAGGAGTAAGACCGAGTACATGTGTGTGAATGAGAGGGAGGGCAGTGGAGTGGTGCGGTTGCAGGGAGAAGAGGTGGAGAAGGTGTTGGAGAAGTAAAGAAAAGAGTGCAGGCAGGGTGGAGTGGGTGGAGAAGAGTGACAGGAGTGATTTGTGATAGTAGGGTATCTGCAAGAGTGAAAGGGAAAGTTTATAGGACTGTGGTGATACCTGCGATGTTGTATGGATTAGAGACAGTGGCATTGAGTAGAAGACAGGAGGTGGAGCTGGAGGTAGCAGAGCTGAAGATGTTAAGGTTTTCGTTGGGAGTGACGAGGATGGACAAGATTAGAAATGAGTTCATTAGAGGGACAGCGCATGTAGGATGTTTTGGTGACAAGGTGAGGGAGGCGAGATTGAGATGGTTTGGACATGTGCAGAGGAGGGACATGAATTATATTGGTAGAAGTATGCTGAGGATGGAGCCACCAGGTAGGAGGAAAAGAGGAAGGCCAAGGAGGAGGTTCATGGATGTGGTGAGAGAGGACATGCAGGTAGTTGGTGTGAGGGAGGCAGATGTAGAGGACAGGGTGGTATGGAGACGGAAGATCCGCTGTGGCGACCCCTAATGGGAGCAGCCGAAAGAAGAAGTTTATAGAACCATCAAGTAAACAAAAGTTTCTGCAATGGTGGCAATTTTATGGTTCTCTGTGGAGTTTACTGCATATTTTTTAATAGTTATTTTATTTCTCACGATGGAAACAAAACCATCATTGAAATGTAATTAACAATAACCTGAAGCTTTTAATGTAATGGTCTAAAACATTGGACCCTGAGAGGTGAGAAGAAACAAGCACACCCTATGATTCAGTAACATTTCTCACAAAAAAAATTTACTTGACGTAATAGAATAATAACTAGCTAAAGGAAAAAAGGTGGGGAAGTTGAGCAAACTAACATTGTTGATAAATTCTGCAACCACTCAGGTATTGTGACAAGATGTCCACTCGAGCTGAAGATGAAGAGAAGCAGGAAAGAAGACTTCTGGCATGCAAAGATCAAGTATGAGGATAAAGAGGAAGAGATAAAAAATCCAGCAAAGGTTGAGGAACTCATTAGAGAAGGTACTCCTTAAAAGAGATTTATGCAAATTGAATTGAGTACTTGCCAACATGCTAATGTGGCTATGGCTATTTATGAATGTTCCTAATTGAGTCAAACACTTTGTAGTGTTAAGTGCAAACAGAGTATTATAACAAGCTTAATATCAGTATGATTATACTTATAATGTGTCTATCAAAGTAGTCCACAATACTGAATGGGTTACTGAAAGGATCTATGTGGTTTGCAACATTATTTTTAAAATACATAAGCACTTTGGTTACTTTGTGAAGTTAGCTAGCATTGTGCATGCTTTTTCTTTAATGTAAACTTCCTGAATTGATTGCTAATCTTCTCAAATTTGAGCTAGCGCTCTTTGCTAAACTATTATTATGTGCACGTTCTTGTTCAGCTCAAAATGAAATAGCTGGTAATGGCATGGGCATCAGTGAGAAGCTCATCAGCCTGGAGTTAACATCAACTCAGGTTCCTGACCTCACACTCATCGACCTACCTGGTATTACCCATGTAGCAGTCAAAGACCAACCAGAGGACATCGGAGACAAAGTAAATTTGGGTCGCCGGCGAGTAACCCATATCTAACTAAACCATAACAAATCTGTATTATTAAGATTTCTGAATAATTTTTGTAATACCTGGTGTCATATTTGTATCATAACCCTGATGGAAGATTCTACTTTGTTGTATTAAAATGTAATACAGTACCAACACATGTCTATGAAACACTTTCATTCAGGTTAAGAAACTGATCAAAAGGGTGATCACAAAGCAAGAAACCATCATCCTGGTGGTGGTGCCATGTAACGTGGACATTGCCACTACTGAAGCACTGAAGATGGCTCAGGAAGTTGATCCAAATGGCGAGAGAACCCTGGGTGTGTGCAACGTTTAATTTAACATATATTATATATAGCACATTATGTACTTTTTGGTGAATTTGATTACACCTTGTGTTTCTGTGCATTTGTGTGCTGTTTATAACAGCCATCCTAACAAAGCCTGACCTGGTGGATAAAGGCACGGAGGATGTGGTGGTGTCTATCATCAATAATGACCTCGTTTACCTCAATAAAGGCTACATGATTGTTAAGTGCAGAGGACAGCAGGAGCTTAAGGATTGTGTCTCTTTGGGTGACGCGATCGAGAATGAGAAGGACTTCTTTACAGGTCACCCATATTTCAGGTACGCATTATATTCAGCTTCAAACAACAGCTATGTATTTAGAACTTCTTTTAAAGTCATCCATCTTGACTTTCTTTTTAATATTCACATGCAATTAGTAAAATGTCAATTTTTCATACAAGAATGAACCATATTAGCTACCATAGTACGAGGATCATAATGTTCATTAAACCAGGTAAAAAATAAAAGCAAAAGAAATCTGAAAAAGTGAGCCAAGTGGAAAGTTGTTGTTTTTCTTTAAAGAAAACTATATGACCAAGGAAAAGCCACGATTCCCAACCTGGCTCAGAAACTCACACTGGAACTCGTTCTTCACATCGAGGTAAATTAAGTTTTTTTTTTTTTTTTTTTCACTTCAGAAGCGTCATTGTCTTTCAAAAGAACAAGTGTTGATCAGAGACAATCCATGTGATTTAAATATAACTCTGCTACCTCTTGTATTTTAGACTACAACAATATTAAATAGGTCAATAACCTTCAAAACATCTGCAGATTGTGTTGTGGTCCTTGCTCATATTAAACTGTATCTTTGTATCTCTTTGTGTGTGTGTGTGCGCGCCCTTAGCGATCTCTGCCACAGCTGGAAGAGCAGATCATGGTAAAGTTGGCAGAAACTCAAGCTGAACTGCATAGCTTTGGCCCAGGGCCTCCTACAGAACCGGAACAAAAGATCTACCTCCTGACAGACGTACGTGATAACGTAAAAACATTAAGCACAACCGTGTGGTTCCTGAAATTTGTTAAATAACATGGGCAAATATCACAATGTGTCCCTTAATTTTTCATATTTTATTGCCTACCAACTTCCAGAATAGAGATAAAGGAAAACAAAACACAAACACAAGGTTCAGTTAGCAAACTAATAAACTGGCAACAAGCGTACATATTCCCACCCAGCAAGTGACAACCGAAAGTTTAAAATACATTCTGACAAAGAAACGACTAAAACTGAAAATACAGTCAGGCAAAAATACTGAATGGCATGAGAAACAAATGAAATTAGGCAGTCCCCCTCCACTTTAGGAATGGCTCATGAAGTTTCTCCAAGAATGATCAGAGTGACAGGCATGGAAGTCCCTGATGAGCTCAGGATTCAAAATTTTCCTAGTGGGAATTTAAGAGTGCTCCTACAGGCTGTAACCTTCCCAGTCCACAAGCTACTGCAGCAATTTTTAAGTCCATTATCCATCGGACTGTGGTGGCTGGCCCCCAATGATGCGTAGGCGAGGAGGGGAAGTCCTCTTTAATGACCACGGTTAATGTAACTAGTAGGTAACTTGGTTTACTCTCCTGGTTATCCAGAACAGCCCAATGTTGCGTTGGCTGTTAGACTTGGGGTGGAAGCCCAAGGACAGGCTTAATGTGGAGCCTTTAAGCTGGCAGAAGGCTCTTCAGAACTGTGATGAAACTGAGGGCTATGATTAGTTGCTATGTCCCGAGGAAAGCTGAATACCCAAAAGATGGGTGCACACCAACTCTGCCATTATCTTAGCTTTGGGTAGTTAAGGCGAAGCTATGAAAAGGCATGCCTTGGCAAACCATTTGTTTGCTACTAGCACCACAATGTTGCTTTGAAATGGCGGAAGGCCATAGATAAAGTCCAGAAAAAGGGGCCGAGGCATCGGCAGAGGGTGGAGCAGTCTCTGAAGCTGGTTTGGGGTCTTGGCCTGGCTGCACGTGGAAAGGAAAACAAAACACAAAGTGTAAATACAGGCAGGCAAAATTACAAAACAGCATGAGAAACAAATGAGAGACAACTTATGGAAGCACAGTAGGCATCTTCAGAAGAGTCAAGGACTTGAAGTCTTGCTCTGTATTTTGATGGTTACTTTCATTTATTTTTATTCGGATAAAATTCAGTAGGTTCCTCCAAACAAAGTTATACATTATGGTGTCACACAAGCACTGAAATCCAACAGAAAATATATTTTCCCACCACATCACTCTACAAAGATGACTATTTCCCCACCACAACATTTTTGTAGTTTTTTCCTGCTTTGTTTTGTTTGCTGATATTTAGCCTGTTTTATATATATAAAAAAAATCATTGCTACAAAATTGGCTTTTGTTTGCCAACACTGTTATAATAAAGGCTTTCCTGCATATGCATTTATTTATGAGCATGAGCAAAATATCTCATTTGTACTATGGCAACATTCTTAGGGAGAACCTCATCTAAACTTCTCGAACCTTAATGTCCATTTCTATTAGCCAAGTGTTTTAAAGGTACTCAGGTTTTTTTGTTTGTCTGACCTATGTTTTTTATTTGTTTAATAGAAAATCACTGCATTTACTCAGGACGCCATTAATCTGGTGATTGGAGAGGAGGTAAAGTGCATGCCATATTATAACATCTTCCCACTTCTGAGGAAGCAGTTTGCTCTCTGGAAGAATGACCTAGACAAAGTGGGAGAGAATTGTGAGTAGCAGTGTGACAAAATGTCAAAAAGTTTCATACATAAAATAATATTAAGGTTAGAAATGTATTTTGGTCAATTTTAATATCTTTGAAATCATTTTCCAGGCGTTTTCATTGTAATTTTTTAGCATAAAAATAGACTTTTTTTGGACATGCTAAGAATTCATGTAAAGTAAACACGAAATCAGAAGCGGATATTATTTTTTGTTAGGCTAAGAATCTAGGGATTGAGTGAAGAAACTGGAAATTCCTCGTGTTATAAACCATGAAGTATAACGTGATTAATTGGAAGTGTTCATGATAGTACGAGGGTCTATCCTTGTTTTTACAAAGATGCAATTTACTTTTTACTCTGTTTCAAGTTGATAAGAGAATTGATAAAGAACTGCAGGTTTATGAGGAAAAATACAGAGGCAGGGAATTGCCTGGATTCTTAAATTTCAAGACTTTTGAGGTTTTTCTGAAGGAACAGATCAAGCTATTGGAGGAACCTGCCATCAGGAAAATGGAGGAGATCGCAGGTATATAACATGTTTGAAGTTAAACTTATAGAATTTATGCAAAGACTAAGAAAATGCTCTGTGTTGTGAATTCTGCAATAGTATAACAGTAAGCAGTCACTGTCTATTTTGTGGACTGGTTTTGTGAATGTAAAGGGTGAAAGATAAGCTGCATGCTGTTCCATGCTCGCTCTCTTTGCTCTCATCTCTTCTTCCTTAATCCACCATATTCTGAAACAAAGAACACTCCTTTACAAGCGTGGAACTCATCACTTACTTTTCCCAGATCCATTCAGAAACCTCAGTATAACCATTAAACCACTTCAACCGCTGTATTTATAGAACTCTATCATCTGTCTTTAGATGTCGTTCGGAAACAGTTCATCCAACTGGCTCATTCCAACTTCCCAAATTTCCCCAACCTCCTCAAAATGGCAAAGGTATATCCTCGTATTTTACCCACAAACTTGTATCTAATTAAAGGCCTAAGACATTAACTAACCTGTCAGAACCATTTCCAAGCGTGCCAATGTTTGATGCTTTTTCATTTCATTTGTTCCAGACCAAAATTGAGAACATAAGGCAGATAAAGGGGTCAGAGGCTGAATCAATGCTGAGGACCCAGTTTAAAATGGAGCTGATGATATACACCCAAGACAGCATGTATAAGGATAATTTGCAACTATTGAAGATCAAGGAGGAAGAAGAAGAGCGAAAAAACTTTGGTGTGGCTCGCCCCCTATCTAAGAGTTTATATGATCACTCAGACAACGAGGCCACTCTTGAGGAACTGGCGTGCCACATGAGGTCTTATTACTCAGTAAGTTAAAAGTAACAGTTAATTTCATTTCATGTTTTTTTGTGTGTATGTATATGTGTGTGTGTGTATGTATATGTATATATATATATATATATATAATAATGTATTTGCTCAGCATTATGTGCAACAAATTCATTGGTTTCCCTGCTGGAAGAATAAGAGGCATTTATTTACTTTCATTTTCACTGTACTAACATTACATTTTGTGTTTAGCTTGTGGGGAAGCGTCTGGCTGACCAGGTTCCACTGGTGATCAGGTATGTGGTGCTTCAAGAGTCAGCTGCACAGCTGCAGCGAGAAATGATACAGCTTATCCAGGACAAAAATAACATCGATGAGCTGCTGAAAGAAGATAATGAAATGATCAGCAAACGGAACAATGTGAAAAGCCGCTATAAACGTCTGATGGAGTCCTGCACCTACCTGTCCAGGTTTTAGAACCAAAAAATACTTCCAAATATATAATCTCCTTTGGTATTTAATATTTCAGTAAATTATACAAAATTATTAAGCAGATTTTCTTATGTTACGGAATTTTCAAGGAAACACAAATTTCTGTTAAATCAGTTTTTGACTAGAATGTTCTTTCATTTGAGTGGGTTTTTCATTTAAAGGTCTCGGGTTTTACTTTTTAGGTTTTGAAGGTTTGGATTTCTGTATCTTAAACATCCTGGGAAAAAAAATCATTACTACTATCTGTTCTGGAATAATAAGGATTAACTAGAATTTTTTTTTTTTTTGTATAAAATCCTCAATAAATCAAGCCTCACTTGTTTTTGTCTCTCTTCTCATATTAACTATGTATTATGCATCAAAAATGACGGTGGCCGAGAAGCACAAAACACATTAACAAATCCGAAAACAAAACAACAAATGCAAAAACAAATTAACAAATCCGAAAACACAACGACAAGTCAGACAAACCGTAAAAGGTAGGTATAGTTTGTGAATGGAAACTTACCGATCATTGGACGAGACACCTGTCATTCACCTGTATATTTTGACTGACAGGTGTCTTGTACCTACCTTTTCCGGTTTGTCTGACTTGTCGTTGTGTTTTCGGATTTGTTAATTTGTTTTTGCATTTGTTAATGTGTTTTGCACTTCTCGGCCGCCGTATAAAACAATTCGGAATCGCGGGTTGTGAGTTGTGGCAGTAAAAATAATAATGATAATAAATTGCTGATTAGCAGATACAATTTATTGAACTGAAATAATTTAGAAGCCAAGAGCAGCATCTTGCCGGGAGTGGTGTTTGGTGTCCACGCAAAATAAAAAAAAAAGAAATAAAAATAAATTGTTTTTTGTTTTACTGCTTATTTGCACGGTCATGTCAATTATATCATGTCACCATGTGGAGTCAATTAATTTGGTCAAGACTTTGAGTGTGTCTTTGAGTACCCTCACTCATACACTCAGTGACATTGAAACGTCATCGTATTCTTGCATATATAATCAGTTACAGCTTTTAGAAAATTTGAAAATGACAAAACGATTAACAGCGCCCTCTAGTCGTTAACGAGGTCATCTTATTCAGACAGAATGACGTAATTTTGTGTTTTGGCCATTGATTTGGCTTGGCATTTATGCTTTATGTCTTGGTTTGTCCCTTGACTACTACCAATACTAGCTCTGTGCATAATGCAAACACACACACACACACACACACACACACACACACACACACACACACACCCGTTTACAATACGAATATTAGCATACACCCAGTCTACCTTTGCAGGTCTTTGCACGTGCCCTACTTTGATACTACATTATACACTGTACACTTCTGGGGGTTTTTTTGGGTTTTTTTGCATTTGCGCTTTCACAACTCTATACATTTCTTATGTTTTTTATAATTTATCAAAGTTTGCTTGGATGATTCACATAATTTAATGGCAGGGTGTAACAGACTGTTTATTGTTTACATAAAAAAAAAACTTTAGACATTTTTCTTTTCCAGATTAATGTTCATGACCACAGTTATGTGGCCACAGGTGTAAAAATAAAAGTCCAGGACCAGAACTTTATATTTTGCTTCATAATGTTCTCGAGTTGAAATATGGGAAAAAGATAGATGGGGACCTTGTTCTTTCTGGTGTCATGTTGCAACCCAGTCTCACGGCATTCCACAAGAAGAATAAAAGAAGGTCTGGTCCCACCTTATTATTGTGTGTGCAAATTGTAGCCTTACAGTTCCTTTAAGTACATCCTTTTGGCACATTTTACCAATATATAGTGTGTAGGTATTAAACAAGCTAAATATAAAATATTTGTTCTTTTCTATTGACTCCTGCCAGGAAACGAAACCTAATAAATAATTAAGACTGTGGTTTGCTTTCGTTTTCCGCTTTTCACTCGGTAAGAGTCGATTCACTCGGTAAGAGTCGATTCACTTAGTAAGAGTCGATTCACTGAAAGCACGGCTGTATGACTTAAGGTTATTGTGTATATATGTGTATATATTTTGCGATATGGCGATAACTTATTTTAGTAATAATTATGAATATTTGCTTTACTTTGGCTGAAAAAAAAAAGGGTTTTTTTTGCGACTCTCAGGACCGACTCGTTTTGAGGAATCATTCATTGGGGTTTGCACGACAGGTGGAGCATCTCTGACCTTACAGGAACACAGAGGGAACCCAGCTGTGTACAGGATAATAAACCAAATCAGTTTTATTTCTAACATTTATTACTCGGATTTGATCCAAAATGAGCGCGTGCCTGATGGAACAGTATGAGGAGAAGGTGCGTCCGTGCATCGACCTGATCGACTCTTTGCGCGCCCTCGGTGTGGAGAAGGACCTCGCGCTGCCTGCCATCGCCGTGATCGGAGACCAGAGCTCGGGGAAGAGCTCGGTGCTGGAGGCGCTGTCCGGAGTCGCGCTGCCCCGGGGGAGCGGTGAGAAAAACATGGGTCTAATTATCAAAACAAATCTTCATAATGTATATATTTTAATGTTTATAAAACTTTGAATAATGTATACTCTATATTGCCAAAAGTACTGGTCATAAGTTTGGTCTGTATTTTTGATCATTTTTTAAACGTTTAAGCCATTTCTATTGAAATTTTATTGTTGTCTGACTAAGGATAGGGGATGAGCAAATAGGCAGGAGCTACTATTTGAAAATCTCTTCTTTCGGCTTCTCCCATTAGGGGGCGCCACAGCGGATCATCCTTCTCCATAATCTCCAAAATTGTCACTGCACAATGCAGCTAGCTCTATTAGCAGTGTCACGATTTAAGTGTAATGAAATGAATAATAAGTGTTATATATTTTAGATCTGCTGGTGTTGCATCAGATTTGAGTATTGCTGTATAACAAATCGTGTTTTTTTTCTACCTAGTTTGATCCCATTAATATGACCCCCTGTCTAAATGTAAGTGGGTACATGAGGTCATATACAGTTACATCAAATGTAACTGTGGGAATGTTAACAAACGTTGTTTTGAAGCCGATGATGGTACTTGATATGAGGTATTTGATCCTAGTCATCTTCATCTCTGGACCTTACCAGTGGTTGGAATTTAGCAAACACAACACAATTTCACATTCTATCACCTACATGTCCAGCTACCGCAAACACAATAGTTTCACTTTCACCAGGTTCAAATGTATCCACCAGAAACCGCACACCTGAGCTGATTTGATCTCTACAAACAGGTATCGTGACAAGATGTCCACTCGAGCTGAAGATGAAGAGGAGCAAAGAGGAAGATGTCTGGCATGGAAAGATTAAATACAAGAAAGACCATGATCAGGACTTCGAGGAACAGTTTGAAGATCCGGCAGATGTGGAGAAAAAGATTAGAGAAGGTAGTGTGTGTTCCAAGTGCATCCTATTTTCATGCATGCTTGGTTATTTTGTTTTGACATGTTATGCAATGTTAGCTAGTTTTGTTTGGGCTTTTCTTTGTCATTGTTTAGTTAATTTGTTTTGTTTTGGCTAGCACCGTTTGTGTGTATTTCTTAAAGCTTCATTTGTGTAGTCATGCACCCAGATGATTCCTGTCATTATCGTTCGTGTGTGTTCTACTCAGCTCAGGACCATATGGCTGGGGTTGGTGTGGGCATCAGTGATGAGCTCATCAGCCTGGAAGTGACGTCGGCTGATGTTCCCGACCTTACACTTATTGATCTGCCTGGTATTGCCCGAGTTGCAGTCAAAGGCCAACCAGAGGACATTGGAGAACAGGTAAAGCATCTGCTACTAAGTGATAAATACAGTCTATGAATGAATACATAAATAACATGACATAAACCTAGTGTCTGTTGATGACACTACTGTAATCTCTGTTCTGAGAGGAAAAAAATAGTCAACAGTGCCCAAAGCAGCTTCCTGCAGAACAAATAGAATTTGATCATTGCTAGCAAAAAAAACCTTAGTAAAACCGATTAGGGGATGCAAATAATTGCAGGAAGTACATTGCCCTTGACAATCCTGTAAAAGTTGTACACAGGCACTCCCAATCGGCATGTACCACAAAGCTACCTGTGTGTCCCCGGTTACAGTTCCAGGCCTTCAGTGGTGTCCTACCTGAATCAATCCACCTCTTGACACCACAGCTATAGAAACAGAGCGCTGCATCTCATACAGCGAGAATAAATGGCATTACCAAAGCAAGAAACCCAATAGACAGAATTACATTTCATCAGATGCCCCGGGTTTTACTGTGTGTGTTCATGTATTTTTTCTGTGCATTATGATTGATTATGAGGCAAATTGTAAGTCAAATTCTTCAAGAACGGAAAAGCTCAACTGTTTTGAACTGTTTTTGCCCACAATGTCCAGCTTTTCTAGAAAGCTCGATCTTCTGTAAGTGTCATTTCTTCTCCTCTTTTATCCATTGGGGAAAGAAAAAACATCTGTTAAATCCAGTTTGTTTTGCTACAGATGTGGGTTGCGAGCTCTGACTAGTATGCTCTCTGACCATCCAATCAATGAACATTTAAATGCATATGTTTTGGTTGGCTTCTAGGTGCCTTTGGAGTAAGCAAGTGAACAAATCTGATTGGTTAAAGCAGCAGCAGCTGTTAGCTACAAGATGACTGCAGTGTGCACAGTGATGGCTTAATGCAGACAGATAATTTTGACCCCGGCAACATGTGATGTGAGAGTTGAAATTTGATTGAAACTCCAACCATCTGAAAGTAAACATCTTCACTCAGATTTGTTGCTACTTGCAGCAGCGCACCCGAGAGGAATGCTATTTAATGAAGAGAATAGACTATTATATAATTTAAATGAAATTCATTGGCAAAAATATATTAAATCCTAGGCCAGTGATTCTGATCTGGGCTAGCAGAGAAGGCCTTGCTGGCCCTGACGGCCTGCCACTGCTAAATATAGATACTAATACACACTATTGACTTTTATTCAGATTAAAAGGCTGATTAAAAAGTTCATCACAAAGCAAGAAACTATCAACCTGGTGGTGGTGCCATGCAATGTAGACATCGCAACTACTGAAGCGCTGAAGATGGCTCAGGAAGCCGATCCAAATGGTGACAGAACCCTCGGTTCGTGTTGTGTTCTCTACAATACTTTTGAAAATTGAAAATAGATGTCTACATTGAGCATTTATGCATGTGTGCGTTTTTGTCGATTATAACAGGCATCCTAACAAAGCCCGACCTGGTGGATAAAGGCACGGAGGAGACGGTGGTGTCCATTGTCCATAATGAGATTATTTACCTCACTAAAGGCTACATGATCGTCAGGTGTCGAGGGCAGAAAGAGATCATGGACCGCGTCTCGCTGCAGGATGCCACTGAGAAGGAGAAGGACTTCTTTAAGGTCCACCCACAATACAGGTGATATGTTTGACTGTAGAAACTTCAAATTGTTCCTCAATGACAATTAATTGAGAATTATAATTGATATTGGTACTTTTTGGATTTGATTAGAGATATATTTATTATATATATTTGATTTGGATTTTAAGTCATGTCTGCGAATGTCAATGGTACTGCTTACAATTTTTTAACAGCTTGCTGTATGAAGAAGGAAAAGCCACCATTCCCAACCTGGCTGAGAAACTCACACTCGAACTCGTCCATCACATTGAGGTAAAAGATTTGTTCTATGATGCCAAGGATTGTACAGTAAACAATACAGTCCACTCTGGTAGTAAAATGTGTATGTGTTCAGCTATCTCTGCCACGACTGGAGGAGCAGATTGAAATAAAGTTGGCTGAAGCCCAAAGTGAACTGGATCGCTATGGCTCAGGGCCTCCTGCAGAACCAGGAGAAAGAGTGGTTTTTCTGATTGATGTAAGTGATGGACACCAATATAAAAAAGCAATACCACTTACTAATAACTAAGCAAGCTAGTCAAGACAACACGGTGTCATTATTTCAATGATCTCATAAATGAATACAAAAGGTCTTTTTAGTTTGACCCTTTTTAATGTTTTAGAAAATCACAGCATTCACTCAGGACACCATTAACCTCACGACTGGAGAGGAGCTAAAGAATGCCCAACATCTCAACATTTTCTCAGGCCTGCGGAGGCAGTTTTCTCTCTGGAAGTGTCACCTAGACAACTCCAAAGAGGCATGTGAGTGGTGGTGTGACGATAACATATCTTAGATTGTAGGGACACCTGGGTTGAAAAGTTGGAAGTGTTAACATTTGATTTTTTGGGTAAATTAACTAGTTGACATGATGATCGAGAAGGAGGTGAACGAGTATGAAGAAAAACACAGAGGAAGGGAACTCCCAGGATTCATCAACTACAAGACCTTTGAGGTGATCGTGAAGGACCAGATCAAGCAGTTGGAGGAACCTGCCATCAGGAGACTGAAGGAAATCTCAGGTATATGGCATGCCCTTTTTTCTTTTGAAGACAAATGATCAGACATGCACTTCTTTGTGTGGAGACAGACCTCAGTATTTTCATAGGTTCTGATCGCATCCTGGGTTTCCTTTGGTGCTTACATCAATGTTTATTACAGTATATTGTATTTACAGAGATATCTCCATCTGTCTTTAGATCTTATTCGGAAGGGCTTCATCCAACTGGCTCAGTACAGCTTCTTGGGCTTTCCCAATCTTCTCAAAATGGCAAAGGTAGGTCCCCATATTTACACAAGGAAGTACCAGATTATAAAGTATGATAAACATGAAGCCCATTGTTGTTCCTATAGACCATGATTGAGTGCATAAAGCAGAAAAAGGAGTCTGAGGCCGAATCAATGCTGAGGACTCAGTTTAAGATGGAGCTGATTGTCTACACCCAAGACAGCATGTACAGTGACACACTGAGCAGGATGAAACTCAAAGAGGAAGAAGAGCATAAAAATACTCAAATGATCGGGATTGTTTCGTGTAGTTTTTACAATAACTCGGACAACAGAGCCACTCTTTACGAACTGACGCGTCACCTCAAGTCCTACTACAGTGTAAGTGGTTTTTTATTTATTTATTTATTTATGATTATAATTTTTTTAACCTATGGCTTATTCTGTCTTGTAAATCGCAACATACCATGCAGTGCCGGTTGGCTTGGCTGATGTGGCAATTATTAGCAATTTTAGCTTTATTTGAACACAATAAAACGTCACAAATATAATTCCAAATCTTCAATACTTTATGATGGTCATTTTAATATTTATTACAAGAATTCAAGTTTTTTTCAGGCAAGTACATAATAAATCAGTCCAAATCATACTTAATAATAAACAAATCATGCTAGAAAAAAAAGTAAAAACAGGCTTTAACATGAGACGTATTGACTTACCTATATGGTGATTGATGTGTCAGATATTGGATTAACCATGTGGTGCTCCAGGAGCAATTGATTTCTATTGTAATAAACCTTTTTAAACAACTCGAACGCAACAAATGTTTCTTTCAGCCTTACTACTAGGAAGATCTTGTGATTTGCAACAAGAATGTACACACACATGTTACACATTCCAAAGGTTGTTATATTGGGCACGCATTCGTACATACTATGAAAAGCACTATAAAGAACAAGAGAAAGCTAGCTTCAGATAGCTTTAGTGCAGTTGGCTAGAGTTGGTCAAACTTTATGAACATAGTCAGCTATTCGTTTTCCTTTATGATACATGCTTTTTAAGTTTGGCATCAAAACTACAAGTTTTTAATTATTTTCCCTTATTGAACACGTGTTTAGATTGTGATTAAGCGTCTGGCTGACCAGCTGCCGCTGGTGATGAGGTACCTGCTGCTTCAAGAGCTGGCGGCACAGCTGCAGAGAGAAATGCTACAGCTCATGCAGGACAAAAACAACACGGATCATCTGCTGAAAGAAGATCACGACATCGGCAGCAAACGCACCAACCTCCAAAGTCGACAGAAGCGCCTGATGGAGGCCCGCAACTACCTGGTCAAGTTTTAGAGTGAAAGGTGGTGTCTATTTTTTGGAAATATGCTATTTAAATAAGCTTATTGTTATTTAAATACTTAGCATTTCAGTCGAAACCCTATCGTTTTATGTTTATTATTTCATTTGAAGAACTTACTTATGTGAACTTGAAGTTTTGCTGAGATCATCTTCATACAGTGAAGACCAAAATTTTGTTTGTTAGACCCAACTGTTCTCATATATTGCAACATTGGCACTGGCACAATGGCAAGCACACCAACATTAACAAAGGGGTATTGACATTAAACATGGTGCCTCTAATAACAACTATCCGCTGAGTTGACATAAGCAGTTTCACAACAGTGCCACCTACTGTTTGAGATATGAAGATTTGATGTTTTTGCTTATAATTTATTTAATAAAGTCATGAACCTGGTGGCTTTAGATTTAGTGAGACACAACATTTTTGATGTAAATCATTATGACTGTGGATTATAATGCTTTACTTTACAAACCCATTGGCTAATTGCTACAAAACTCCGTAGGTATCATCATCGGTAAGCTCTGAAAATACTAAAAAAATCTAATAAAATTAATGAATAAAACAAAATTAAAAAGTTTTATGTCAAAACCCCAAAGCTTTGCTCTGAACACCATGAATTTTGGTAATAATTCCAAGGACGCATGCATGTAAAGATCTTAAAGTGCTTAAACACCGATTTTATATATGAACACATTCCTGTAGTGCATCATTAAACTCTACTTCACTCTAGTCTTATATATAAAATGATAGCATGTCAAAACCTCTCAATAACTGGAGACAACTCCACTCGTGTTATAATCATATAATCAGATCAGAAGTTGAAACTTATATCCAGTGTCCTAAGTCTGTTTCTAAACATCTGGCATAAAAACTGATTGAAATGTGGACCTTCTTAAAGGTTTTGTATTGTTTTCTCACTTACCCTGTCTTTATACATAAGGTAAGTGTTGTATACTCTATAATAAAGAATTATTAAATAAATTCTAGGTAGCTCAATCATCACTTTTAAGTATTATTTAACTTGTGTCTATATTTCAGTTGCCTATTAAGTTTCATGAAAAAATGAATCTATAATGTTCAAAGATTAATGTGATTGTAATATATAGTGAGCGTTTTCTTAAAAAATGGCACCATATCTGTGGAAAATGTTGATGGTTTTTAATGTTTTCATCACCTCCATGTGGATGGTTAAAATTTCTTCATTTCCAATTTCAACCAAACCAAATTCCATTTTTAAATGAATTTACCTTCAATCATGTCTGAAACGTTCATATGCATGTTATCCATTAGAGAAAGCTTACGACAGGGTGGAGAGAGGAGTTGTGGTATTGTATGAGGATGTCAGGTGTGTCAGAGAAGTATGTGAGGGTGGTGCAGAACATGTATAGACAGTGTGACGGCAGTGAAGTGTGCAGAAGGAACGACAGACTGGTTCAAGGTGGAGGTTGGAGGTGTTCGTTGAGAGTGATGACGATGGATTAGAAATGAGTTTATTAGAGGGACAGCGCATGTAGGACGTTTTGGAGACCAGGCGAGGGAGGTGAGATTGAGATGGTTTGGACATGTGCAGAAGAAGGGACATGGGGTATATCAGTAGGAGAATGCTGAGGATGGAGCCACCAGGAAGGAGGAAAAGAGGAAGACCATGGAGGAGGTTTATGGATGTGGTGAAGGAATACATGCAGGTAGTTTGATTGAAAGAGGCAGATGTGTAGAGGACAGAGTAGTATGGGGACGGATGATCTGCTGTGGTGCCCCCTAATGGAAGAAGCTGAAAGATGAAACATGGTATCCATATTTTTTTAGAGGAAGTGTTCCAGGTGTATGCTGATGACATCACAAAGCCGTGTTTGGCCTAAAGAAGATATGTTCAGCGAAGACAAGGGAGAGAATAAAGTGACAGAAATAAGACACTTCCATAACTCATCACTTAGATTTAATTCTCTTTCCCCAAAGAAACCAACACACAAAGAACAAACACTTTAATGACGCCACATGATTTATCAGCATCGGAAATTCACGTCGTCTTAATAATAATCTACTTCCTTATTGCTAATAATGTCTGTCTAGTCAGTGTTTGGAACTACAACTGAGCAAATAGGTTAGTTGTGATACATCTGGAGGAAAAGTCAATGAAAGGGTATGATTCTGTGGTAAAAACAAACAACAACAAAAAGTGGCGTCAGAGTGGGAAAGTCTCATCACGTATGTACATGTACACATATTTTACAAAAGTCTGTCAGAGAAAACAAACAAAAAAACAAGGAACGAAAAAAAAAACAAAAAAAAGACTGGAAGCAGATTTAGAACAGAAGTAGTTATTGGTCCGTCTGTGTTTTGAGCTTCCTCTCCCAGAGCTTCTGGTGGTCGGAGAATCCTTGCTTTCCTTTGTTGAAGGAGTTAGGGCCTGCTGAAGTCGGGGTGTCCCTGTAATTACAAAGTAGAAAAATGTGCTTTTATTATATAGAATGAAAGAAGACCAGCAGTCACTTGTTTGCATTCAGAAAAATTTATAGTCAAGAAACATCCAACTATAACTGAGATATCTTCGCAATTCCTGTGTCATTAGGAACCTTCACAGCAACCATGAGAAATGGGAACCCTGAGTAGGTTTACGAATTTGTGACCTACAGCGCCACCTATAAGTGAATTTCGACACAGATTCTTGCTTATGATGAGGTACTCCTGTTATGTACAAAATATTGATCAGAATGTGTCACACTGATGCCGAGGTGTGCTCTTACTTCCTGCTTGGAGGCTCTGCCAACAAATTTGTTTACAGGTTCTTGAGAATTAGTGTTTTGGCATAGCCTTATGATGATGTGATCCAGATATATTGATGTTTGCACATCATTTGTAGAATAGTGAAAAAAAGATCTTAGAGGGTTGTTAAGATAGTCCTCTGTACATTTCATAAAAAGCTTACAACGAATTCTATAGACTGCCTGAGCCTTCCAATGTGAAAATCTAACACAAATCTGTGTACCTAAGAAAAAACAACCCAACAAACCTCCCAATGTTCTTCATCCTCATCTTCGCTTCCGGAGGCATCTCCTCTGGTTCACTCTATAAGGACAGACGAAGGCATTTCACATCAACCGCTAATGTCAATCCCATGACATCTCCCTGTCTGTGTCTGAGAGAAATTACTCACGTCATCGTCGTCATCAAAAACAGACGCAGGTTTCTTGGAGGGTAAAATGGGCGCCACTTCCTTCGGTTTCTGGAAAAGATCGACATGCTTCAGAGAGAAGTCTGTGTCACTTTTGAACCACAATCGACACAACGGAAATAATGGAACGGTCAAGTACTTCGCCACCGAAGTTATGAGCTTGCTAACTGGTGACTCAGCGATATTTTACAGTGCAGGCGGGTCACGTTTAGCTAGTTTGCAGAATCAATCAATTAGAGTCGAGTTGAGTCGACTCTAATGAGTGAGCAGAGTCAGAATTCGCAAGATCAAGCCAAAGTTTTTTTTTTTTTTTTTTTTTTAAAGACTATATGCTAGCAAGTGAACATGATCTATGATTTCTTGGCTCTATCATGGATCTGCGGTCTGTCCACAACTTTAGCAAAAAGAATTCACTTATTTATAGTTAATATAATTTTTGTTATCAAAATTAACTACCATATATAAGTCATGATCACAACTGGTAAACTACTACAAGTCTTGTTATTAGCATTACTCACGCTGACTCCTAGCTTGATGGAAATAGGAGCAGGCTTCTTAAAACTACTGAAGCCCGCTTTGGGGATTTTAGGAGGCGCCGGCTTGTTATGGAGCTCGTCCTTGCTGGCTGGTCGCTTCCCCAGACCTCCTCTCCCATCTCCTCCTTCTCCTGCTCCTTCTCCTATTCCTCCTCCAGGGCTGTTGGAGACAGTGTTACTTTTCCCACCGTTTGCCTTCTCCTCCGCTCCTGCTGGAGGCGAAACAACTTACCAAGGTGAGCGACTGTAGCCGTGGTGGCCAAAGGAGAGCTACAGTTACCTGCAAGACGAGGGACGTCAGGAGGACCTGCTCAGAAGTGCTGCTTGAGGGGGGGGGGCTTCCACCTCCATCAGCTTAACTGAGCTAAACTATTATCACTTTTTTACTCAGCGTTCACATTTTCCCCTCTGCTCTACCCAGTGACCTCGCGTTATACCACAGCGCTGCTGAGGAACCCAGTCGGTTCAGAAAAACGTTGATTTCGTCCGAATGCTTTCAGCATGATTGTAGGCTAAACCTCATGAAGGTAACTGTAAATGGATAAAAACGGACATGCCATTCTTTTGTGGACACGGGCAAATCGCTGTGGTATAAACCAGAAAAAAGAGACTCCAGAGTGTACCGATTTAGGAAAACTCCAGGGTGGGAATAATTACGCTGTGTATAAATACACCACCCTGCCGTTGATTCGTTTCCTACACCAGCACGCCCCAGGAGATGTTTTACTGCGAACACTGTAGATATACAAGTAATAAACATGATTTATATATGGAGTCTGCAGCATGCTGAAATGGTGGCCATAAACTCTTCCTAGCTACACACTAGATTAGTATTCCTGACGCATTAAGAGCAAATGAAGACAGTTTGCTGCTGATGCTAATAATAATAATAACAATAATAATAATCTAGCCCCTCCCCCGAAACAGCACAGCGAGCTAACGTTAGCTTAGCGCGCTAGGCCTAGTTAGCTTCTTGCCACCATTTAGATCATTTCTGCGCTTTCATGCAATCATAAACAAAATGACTTTAAACCGCTACAACCGGGCATGTTTTTCCCCCCTTTCTTTCTTTGAGCTATAATGAAAATGAGGGTTGATAATTTCACCTCCAGCCCGAGGTCCATCGCCGCGGTGCTGCACAGCCGCCATTACAAACACACACTTCCGGAAATGGACCCGTGTACGGGTGCGGCAATAGTACAAACCGAGTCCGTTCCAGAAATTCCGTTTCGCTTTCGAGTTGAAGTCGCGATTGTATAAATAACACAGGCACAGAATTTGTCTGCTTGTAGACTATATGGAATAATATAAATTGTGTAAAAAAAACAACAAAAAAAACCAATTGTAGCTTGTGAAAGTTAAGATAATTAAAGAGAAATATCGAACAACAAACAAAAGAAGAACAAAATCGTTGTTTCATTACATTTACAAAAAAAACCAAAAAAACCCAAAACTTTAATTCAAACTAAAACTGGCCAGTGCAAGAAAACACCTTCGAAAACTTTTCAACTTTACACCCAATAAATATTTTTATTTAATTCAATTAGTTCTCTTGATACCAAATCAAGTTGTCAAGCCTATTTTCAAAATTCAGTTCAAAATCAGAACATTACATAAGTTTTTTTTTCACTGTTATGGACCTTTTTACTTTTTTATAGAATTTTATTTCGTAATTCATTATTTGATGAAAGACAGATCAGAACAATTTTTTGACACTTTTAAATTTTTTTAATTAAAATAAAAAAAGTAAATTTTTTTTGTTGTGAAAAATCAAAGAAAAAAAGACAAACTTAAAAAAAAAAGTCAGTATAGAGCTATATTTTTTAAGCGTGTTAAACTGAAATTAGTGTGAGGGGAGTGAAAAACTATTCTGTGCTTCTCGGGCAGGGCTTTAGGTAGGACTGCTGCAGACTGATCTTCGTTCATAGGCTTTAGGCTGCCCACCCAATCAGAAGTTAGAAATTATGCTGGTATTTTCTGTTATATTCCCCTCTGGCTAAAATAATAAAGTCAAACTTTGGGTGTTTTATTTGATTTATACATTTAATACATTTTCATGATTTATTAAGGTAAAGGGATCCTACTGACAGATGGCAAAAATGTTTGGGGTGATTGCTTTTTAAAGTTGAATTACAAGAAGGGGAGAAGAGGTAAAAAAAAAAAAAAAGAAGATTCAAGATCTGATGTGTCACATAGTTATAACCAGAATACAACTTGCAGATGATAAAATGCATTAGATCAAGATAAAGTATTTTAAAGTAGTACAAATATACTTAAATGTACAAGAGAGAAGTAACAAAAAGAGGAGAGGAGAGCTGAGTAGGAGATAGGATAGAGGCAAAGAGAAAAGAGAGTATGAGAAAAAAGGAAATAAAAGAAGAGGAAGATAGAAGGAAAACAGAGATAGAAGATGAATGAGGGGAAAAGTAGAGAGAAGAGAAGGGGGATGAAAAAAAAAGGAGAGGAGGATAGGATAAAGAAGAAAACAGGAAAAAGAGGAAAGGAAAATAGAAGAGAAGGGGAAAGGAGATTAGATAGAATAGGAGGAGAAGAAGAAGAAAAAAAGAAGAAAAGAAACGAGAAGAAATTAAATGGAATGTTCTTAATTTGTTTACTAAAACATAAAATGGCAGATGGTGCTTGTGATTAGTGTTGTGGTAGTGCGGGTTCTGTGTAAAGCTGCTTTGAGACAATGTTAATTGATAAACGTGCTTTATAAATAAAAATGAATTGAATAGTGCTGACAATGATAGTATTGTGTTGTGCTGTAGTATTGTGTTATGTAATTGCTGACCCCAGCTTCCTAACAAAATTGTTATTAATCATTTTTACAATTAGACAACAGTTTAAAAATTTGCAACAGGTTTTTTTTCAGAGAAAAAACATTGTAATAATGTAATGTAATGAGTAACAATAACATTGTAATAACAGTGTAATAACTATAAAACATTATAAGAAGAATGTAATTACATTGTAATAAAATTGAAATTTTTTGCAACTAGTGAAAAACCTGATATGTAATACCATTTTAATAACTTTGTAACTGCTTTGTATTTACTATGTAATAACATTGTAATAACGTAATAACAGATCAAAATTTTGGCAACAAATAAAAACCTGATCTGTAATAACATTGTAATAACTATGTAATAATGTAATTACATTGTAATAACAGACCGAAATTTTGGCAAAAAAGAAAAAACCTGATGTGTAATAACAATGTAGAAACTATGTAATTACATTGTAATAACAGATCGAAATTTTGACAAGAAAAACCTGACGTGTAATAACTATGTAAAAACAATGTAATAACTATGTAATTACATTGTAATACCAGATCGAAATTTTGGCAAAAAAGAAAAACCTGACATGTAATAACTATGTAATAACAATGTAATTACATTGTAAAAACAAATCAAAATTTTGGCAAAAAAGAAAAAACCTGACGTGTAATAATGTAATAACTATGTAATTACATTGTAATAACAGATCGAAATTTTGGCAAAAAAGAAAAACCTGCTGTGTAATGTAATAACTATGTAATAACAATGTAATTACATTATAATAACAGATCAAAATTTTAAGGAAAAAAAACCTGACATGTAATAACAATGTAATAATGTAATAACTATGTAATTACATTGTAATAACAGACCGAACGTTGGGCTAAAAAAAAAACCCTGACGTGTAATAACTATGTAATAACTATGTAATTACATTGTAATAACAGATCGAAATTTTGACAGAAAAAAAATCTGACGTGTAATAACTATGTAATAACAATGTAATAACTATGTAATAACTATGTAATAACTATGTAATAACATTGTTATTACATTGTAATAACAAATCGGAATTTTGGCGAAAAAGAAAAATCCTGACGTGTAATAATGTAAAAACAATGTAATAACTATGTAAAACCAATGTAATAACTATGTAATTACATTGTAATAACAGATCGAAATTTTGGCAAAAAAGAAAAAACCTGACGTGTAATAACTAAGTAATAACAATGTAATAACTATGTAATAACAGTGTAATAACAGATCAAAATTTTGGCAAAAAGAAAAAACCTGACGTGTAATAACTATGTAATAACTAAGTAATAACAATGTAATACTATGTAATAACAATGTAATTACATTGTAATAGATCGAAATTTGGTAAAAAAAGAGAAAACTTGACGTGTAATAACTATGTAATAACAATGTAATAACTATGTAATAACATTGTAATAACAGATCGAAATGTTGGTGAAAAAGAGAAAACCTGACGTGTAATAACTATGTAATAACAATGTAATAACTATGTAATAACATTGTAATAACATCGAAATTTTGGCAAAAAAGAAAACCTAAAGTGTAATAACAATGTAATTACAATGTAATAACTATGTAATAACTATGTAATTACATTGTAATAACATCGAAATTTTGGCAAAAAAGAAAAAACCTAAGGTGTAATAACAATGTAATTACAATGGAATAACTATGTAATAACTATGTAATTACATTGTAATAACAGATCAAAATTTTGGCAAAAAAGAAAAAACCTGACGTGTAATAACTATGTAATAACAATGTAATAACAATGTAAATACATTGTAATAACAGATCGAAATTTTGGCTGAAAAAAAACCTAACGTGTAATAACTATGTAATAACAATGTAATAACAATGTAATAACATTGTAATAACAGATCGAAATTTTGGTGAAAAAGAGAAAACCTGACGTGTAATAACTATGTAATTACATTGTAATAACATCGAAATTTTGGCAAAAAAGAAAAAACCTGACGTGTAATAACAATTTAATAACTATGTAATAACAATGTAATAACAATGTAATTACGTTGCAATAACAGATCGAAATTTTGGAAAAAAAGAAAAAACCTGACATGTAATAACTATGTAATAACAATGTAATAACAATGTAATAATAATGTAATTACATTGTAATAACAGATCGAAATTTTGGTGAAAAAGAGAAAACCTGAAGTGTATTAACTATGTAATAACAATGTAATAACCATGTAATTACATTGTAATAACAGATCAAAATTTTGGCAAAAAAGAAAAAACCTGACGTGTAATAACTATGTAATAACAATGTAATAACAATGTAATAACATTGTAAAAACAGATTGAAATTTTGGCAAAAAAGAATAAACCTGAAGTGTAATAACTTTGTAATAATCATGTAATAACAATGTATTAACAAGGCAATTACATTGTGATAACAGATCGAAATTTTGGCAAAAAAGAAAAAACCTGACGTTTAATAACAATGTAATAACAATGTAATAACTATGTAATAACAATGTAATAACTAAGTAATAACAGTGTAATAACTGTGTAATAACAATGTAAATACATTGTAATAACAGAAAAAATTTGGCAAAAAAGAAAAAACCTGACGTGTAATAACTATGTAATTACAATGTAATAACTATGTAATAACAATGTAATTACATTGTAATAACAGATCGAAATTTTAGTGAAAGAGAAAACCTGACATGTAATAACTATGTATTAACAATGTAATAACTAAGTAATTACATTGTAATAACAGATCGAAATTTTGGCAAAAAAGAAAAAACCTGACGTGTAATAACTATGTAATAACAGTGTAATAACAGATTGAAATTTTGGCAAAAAAGAAAAAACCTGACGTGTAATAACTATGTAATAACTAAGTAATAACAATGTATTACTATGTAATAACAATGTAATTACATTGTAATAACAAATCAAAAGATGGTAAAAAAGAGAAAACTTGACGTGTAATAACTATGTAATAACAATGTAATAACTATGTAATAACATTGTAATAACAGATCGAAATTTTGGTGAAAAAGAGAAAAACTGACGTGTAATAACTATGTAATAACAATGTAATAACTATGTAATTACATTGTAATAACAGATCGAAATTTTGGTGAAAAAGAGAAAACCTGACGTGTAATAACTATGTAATAACAATGTAATAACTATGTAATAACTATGTAATAACTATGTAATTACATTGTAATAACATCGAAATTTTGGCAAAAAAGAAAAAACCTAAGGTGTAATAATGTAATTACAATGGAATAACTATGTAATAACTATGTAATTACATTGTAATAACAGATGGAAATTTTGGCAAAAAAAGAAAATACCTAACGTGTAATAACAATGTAATAACTAAGTAATAACTATGTAATAACAATGTAATAACAATGTAAATACATTGTAATAACAGATCAAAATTTTGGCTGAAAAAAAAACCTAACGTGTAATAACAATGTAATAACAATGTAATAACAATGTAATAACATTGTAATAACATTGTAATGACATTGAAATTTTGGCAAAAAAGAATAAACCTGAAATGTAAAAACTATGTAATAATCATGTAATAACAATGTAATTACATTGTATTAACAGATCGAAATTTTGGCAAAAAAGAAAAAACCTGACGTGTAATAATGTAATAACTATGTAATAACAATGTAATAACTATGTATTAACAATGTAATTACTTTGTAATAACAGATCGAAATTTTAGTGAAAGAGAAAACCTGACATGTAATAACTATGTAATAACAATGTAATAACTAAGTAATTACATTGTAATAACAGATCGAAATTTTGGCAAAAAAGAAAAAACCTGACGTGTAATAACTATGTAATAACTAAGTAATAACAATGTAATAACTATGTAATAACAGTGTAATAACAGATCGAAATTTTGGCAAAAAAGAAAAAACCTGACGTGTAATAACTATGTAATAACAATGTAATACTATGTAATAATGTAATTACATTGTAATAACAGATCGAAATATGGTAAAAAAGAGAAAACTTGACGTGTAATAACTATGTAATAACTATGTAATTACATTGTAATAACAGATCGAAATTTTGGTGAAAATGAGAAAACCTGACGTGTAATAACTATGTAATAACAATGTAATAACTATGTAATAACTATGTAATTACATTGTAATAACAGATCAAAATTTTGGCAAAAAAGAAAAAACCTGACGTGTAATAACAATGTAATAACTATGTAATTACATTGTAATAACAGATGGAAATTTTGGCAAAAAAGAAAAAACCTGACGTGTAATAACTATGTAATAACTAAGTAATAACAATGTAATAACTATGTAATAACAATGTAATTACATTGTAATAACATCGAAATTTTGGTGAAAGAGAAAACCTGACGTGTAATAACTATGTAATGACAATGTAATAACTATGTAACTACATTGTAATAACGGATCAAAATTTTGGCAAAAAAGAAAAAACCTGACGTGTAATAACAATGTAATAATCATGTAATAACTATGTAATTACATTGTAATAACAGATCAAAATTTTGGCAAAAGAATAAACCTGACATGTAATAACTAAGTAATAACAATGTAATAACTATGTAATAACAACGTAATTACATTGTAATAACAGATCAAAATATTGGCAAAAAAAGAATGAACCCCGACGTGTAATAACTATGCAACAACAATGTAATAACTATATAATTACATTGTAATAACAGACCGAAAATTTGGCTAAAAAAACCTGACCTGTAATAACAATGTAATCACAGCTGGAAATTTTGGCAAAGAGAAAAAACCTGACAAGTAATAACTATGTATAACTTACATAGTTATTTTGGCAAAAAAAAAGAATAAACCCTAACGTGTAATAACAATGTATTAACAATGTAATTACATTGTAATAACAGCTTAAGATTTTGGCAATTAATAAAGACCTGACATGTAATAACCATGTAATTACCTTCTAATAATAAATTAAAATTTATTATAACTAATTTAAAACCTAATGTGTAATAACGGCAAAGGGTAATTCCTTATAACAGCCTTGCGGATTCTCTCACTAACAAGTATCTTGTCTACCTCTGAGACGTAACATTAAACAACTTGCCCGTTTCTGATGTACTGCTGTGAGTCATATACATACAAAATGTAAAAACAAAAACAAAGACCAATAGGAACTTTTGGAAAAAGTGTTTATTGCGAAACGTGAGTGTGTGAGGTCTGAGCAGAGCGGGGATAGCGGCCAAGTGTCGTGCCTTTAACACGGCTGGAGTGTCACGGGTGGCCGAGGTGAACAGAAACCGCACCCTCACTTAATGAGCGGACGGTGACTACTCCCTCGATTTCCACCAAACTGTGGACCACTGTCCCCGGGCCGAACAGAAAGAAAAGATGCAAGGCCAAAATAAACTGCATTTGGGGGGGCTGACTTCAAGAGGGAGAAAAATGTGGGCAAAAAGGCAAAACATTTGAGAGAATGCATTTAGAAATGACACCTCATAGTCCTTTTTTGTTGTTCGGTTGGTCTTCAAAAACATAGTTGACTTTGACACCATGGGGTCTGTAGATACACCACCTTTCTCTCACCACTCCCTTGGAGAGGGGGGGCTTCTTACACAGACAGGACGTGCTTGACAAAGGCTGTACAAAGAGAAAACATTAAACAACAGATATGATATGATCCACTTTCAAAAGCCTGATAAGCATCAATGTTTTTAATTAGCAATGCACAATTCTGTAACATGTCCAGAGGGATCCATGGATTGGGGTTATCTATAAGCTTTTATTGTTTAGAGTACAGAATGTTAGACTGTTTCAGTAGAAAGCCTTACCTTCATAGTTGACAGAGCCGCTCTCGTCCTCCTGTCCTTGCATCAAAGAGTCAACCTCAGGCTCAGACATTCTCTCTCCTGTAGATGTGTTTGGCATTCAATGTTACAAGTTTATTCCATCAATAAAGAATCAAGTTCTTGGAAAATATGTTCAGGACCAACATTTACCATGATAGTTTTGAGGCAAAGACACTTAATTTACCAGTGCCTACCACCACTTCCCATATTCCTATACTTGTTCACTTACCCAGTGTGGACAGCACAATGCGCAGCTCAGCGCCCATCACTGTGCCGTTGCCTTCCTTGTCAAAGACACGCAGACCCTCAACGTAGTCATCATAGGTTCCCTTCTGGATGGCATCTACTTTCTTCAGCATAGGCAGGAAAGTGTCAAAGTCGATCCTCTTATTGGCCATTTCTGAAAACACACAATACCAATTGTGAAACACGCACTATCAAGCATCACCAGCGCTTTCGTAAAAATGAGGGGTCTGTGCTGAAGATTTTTACACACCTGCTTGTCTATGAAACAAGTCAGGCATGGTTAGCATACTAAATAGAAAAATAAAAAGCTAAGCAAAGTGACTAGCTGTAGCATATAATTTGAACAAAGATATTTGAAGAAGATATATATATAAAATTGGTAAACTGAAATTAGATTCTTGTTTTAGGTCCAGGTTTAAGTATAAGGTTATAATGTAATAATTATTTTTGAGTAGTAAATACAAAGTTTATCAAGGTGACCAAGCCTAAAACAAACATATTATTGTTTGATTTTATTTAATACATTTAAAATAACATATAATAAACAATTTGTAAGGAAAGAAGTAGGGTGAGATCTTGCCTTCAGCAGATGGGCTACCCAGAATTCCTTTGACGTCCTTGTTGGTTGGGTTTTGTCCCAGAGCACGCATGATGTCAGCGACCTGATTGTAGGCAATTTTGTTGTCGCCAACTCTGTCAAAGAGACCAAAGGCCTCTTTGAAGTCTAGAGAAAAGAGATTGAGAGATATTTAGGCTTTAAATTCACCAATACACTAGCTTTATCAAGCTTACAATCTATATACAATATATATTACCATTGTAAAAATTTCCATTGGTATCCTGTTATTTCTCTCACGAGGTCAAAGAAAGTGAAATGTTCCCCTTGCTCTGTGCTCAACACCATTCGCTAATTATCAAGGCCAACTGTGTGTTCAAGAAGACAAGGAGTGACCCTCACTTGGCATTGCTATTTCTATGGGTCTAAATGGAAAGTGATACAGTGATAGATTGATAGCTGGACACGGGACCAGCTGTCCACTCTTTAAGGCTCCATTTGGTGCTGTGTTAGCTGATACGTCTTAAGGAAACAGCTTTGGCCAAACATGGCCAAGTGTAACTTTGGAACGCTGACTGAGGTGTAATCCGCAACCCTAAGTTAACAAGATATCTTTTTCTGGGACTGCAACTGTACACATGCCTGCGATTCTTGAAAGACAGGGGGGAGCGTAGCAATCTAATTACGAGGAAAAATTAAAAAGCACGCTAATTCGCCATCGCTTTAATTATCCAATATAAGTGTTGCAATGAATCCTTAGACTGGGTCGCATAAAGCTGGTTAATACAAGCATTTTTGACTAGAAGATTGAAAAGCGCTTCACATACACATACTTGATATAATCCAATACATTTAAATATATGCTACTTTTTTTTATTTCAGGTTAAAAAATTATTGCGGGTTTACTGTAATTTAATGTCTTACATCATGTAGACGACATTTAAATCAAGATCTATCTGTGTACACTACAGAACACCCTCCACTACGGGATATATTTAGCCTCACTTTTCTTAAAGAGTTTGTTTGGTATTTCAACACTAGTGACTAATTGCATAACATTCGCTTAAAAAAATACATTTATATATATATATATATATATATATATATATATATATATATATATATATATACACACTTTTTTTTAATACATTTTTCGACTAATCTGAGATATTTGTTTTATACTCACAGAATTGTGGTACGATTTTCTCTATAGGTTTTAGGGTTGTGTTTTGAAATGAATAACAATTAATATAATAATAATAAACCCTTCAAAAGTCGCCTGTTATGCGAGTTGGTTTTGATTAATAAAAATAAACTAAGAGACTGAAACAGAGCCCAGGAAAATCTGCAACACTAAATGTACACCTGGTTTCAAAAATGTATATTTACATACCTCAACGCTCCAATTAGCACTATTTTTCTTGATTAAACGCATTTAAGAATGTACTAATAAATATATAGAACTTTAAAGTATTTATACAGAACATTTGTATACTCACCCTCAATCTGGTCAGCTGTGAAATCAGTCTGGAAAATTCAAATACAAAGTCATTCTTTGTTACATGACTAAAAAAAGGTTAATAAATACATGAATGTTGCTAAAACTAAACACAAAGGTTTGCTTTTGCATAAATACTGGACTTTATTTGAAAATAATTGTATGCTTATTTTAAAAAATCTCAGTGTTCACTTTATTCAATTTTTTTACACTAAATGCTCACTGCTTTGTTTTAAAAACCCTTTGGAAAAAAATCCCTTTATCACCAGCATCCACTGGCAAACGTAATCCCAGATTTGTGTGCAGAGATCGAAAAGACGGGTTTCTGCACCAAAATAAAGCGAGAGAGTAAAAGAAAGAAAGCAAGAAATATTTCCCAAGTACACACCATGATGCAGTTTAGATGGAGGGGAGAAGGGGCACAAGTGAAGAAGCCGTAGTCCCAGGAGAGTGGTCCTGATCTCTGGGTTCGAGGCCTTCTTATTTAAGATGGGCCGCTGATGTCACAGGGAGGATCGGTTGACGCTCCATGACTTTCTTTAACTTTCTTAGGGCAAGCTGAATGCTCAAGACGCGCCCTCCTCTAGGGCACTTGGGTATTTTTAGATTTACTCTGTGGGCCATTTTTTTGGAGACAGTCTCATGTTTTGGTCAGCATTAAATTGATTCATAATGTACATACAAACTGGAAGAACTGACTGCTCATCAGTGGATGAGTTGTGCACCAAAATTGAGTATTTAATGCAAATAGGATTGTAGTCTGAGTCAGTGATATTTTTAACTTGTGATGCTTAGCCTCTTATGGTTATATAAAGAGCTAAAACACAGAAACTGTTTACTTGGGTTGGATACTATGAGCTGTTTCTTTTTGGGGGATATTTTAATTCATTTAATTATCAACCCAAGTTACTATTATTGAACATAATTGTAATCTAGATTAGATTTTATTATATGACATTATATTATCCAAACCCAATATCACAGTTAACAGAACATTATATAAACAGGATGAAAAATCAAAAAAGATTCTTTTTTTTGTTACAGAAAATTCAAGTCTATTTATAGACAAGCGCGCATGCTGATTTAGCAATTCTAGCCTAGCTGTCTACATCGCTTGCTCTAAAACTAGCTGTGGATTGAGCTAAATATAACTACAGAAGCTAACCAAGTTCAATGAGAAGAAACGAAGTATTATATTGTTAAAAGTAGAAAAAAAAATGCCAGCAAACATTATAACAAGTAGCAGGTTAGCAGGGTACCAAGCTACTGTAGCATGAACAGATTATGCACAGTATCTTGTAATACATAAATAAGTTTGTGTTCTATCAGGAGGAGGCCGGCATTCTGAGATAAAGACCGCAGTCAATTAGAAAGCTCTAATCCAGCAAATGATTTAAATTATTATTTTTTTAAAGAGAAGTGGGCCATCTAGAACTCGTGTATACCAAAGAACGCTGTGCAAATTCAGAAACACAACTTCACAACAAAGAATATCAGTGCATTAACAGGCCTCTAGTGTGCACTCAGTCAATCTATAAGCTGAACAGTCAAACTGTTTATGAATTCCTGTAACTGTTGTTGGAAGTTGTTGCTTGCTCACCGGAGACTCCTTTATCACCATGCATATCTGGGCTCGTAAATAAGTTCTTAAACATGATTCCTAATCCCTGTCTGTCTTCTCACCAAATTAACATGTGTCAAGTTTTATAACACTAGGACACATAGGGATTTTAAAAGACAGAGAAGGAGGTGTGGTCTCTATGCCGGTCAGTACCAGTAAAGAAGGTGTGGCCTTTGTGCCGGTCAGTCCCATCTAAGAAAGGGTAACGTCTACGCCTGTCAGTCCAGGTGAAGAAAATGTAGCCTCTATGCTTGTCAGTCCAAGTGAAGGTGGTATGGTGTCTATGCCTGACAGTCTCAGTGATGAAGGTGTGGCCTTTGTGCCTGTTGGGACCATTTAAGGTAGTGCATCATCTATGCTTGTCAAGCTCATCAGGAGGTGTGGCCTCTATAATAGTCAATCACAGAGAAAAGCGCTTGGCCTTTTTTTGCTGCCAATCGTTGTATGTATTAATTTATCTTTATGATCTTTATCTTATTTATCTTTAGCCACAATATGACAAGTTCTCACATTTCAGGAAGGTTGCCAAACTTGATTTGGACTCTTGGAATCATATGCAAGTTTCAATGAGGGATCTCAGCTGGAGGAAAAGTAGAGACAAAAGAACAAAACTATGCACAATGAATGAACTGGAAATGATACAGTTGTGTCATAGCTTCAGTGCAAAACTATCACAGCCAACTCCACATGTCCAAGCAGATGTTGATGAGTTTGATTTATTTTTTGCCAGAAGTCTTCCTTTAACCAAATATTTGCAGGTGTTGCACAATGAAGCCCTGGACATTTAACCAGCTTTGGATTCTTCTATTAATCCTTAATTTGGGATGTGTTTCACATGTTCTAATGTAAAATTCGACTAATTATCTGTATGAGATGATGTTTCTTAGTTAACTGAACAATGCTTAGCACTTCGAGGAATATTGCTTTTGGAAAGAATTCAATAAATACAGTACACCTAGTTTGTCTGGTACTTCATGAATAACTAAAAGGTTCTCGAAAAGTTTAGAGGTACAGGTGAAATTCCAGATTGCAAGCCATTGAAGAAACTGAGACTGAATGATGGATCTGAAATCTTATCATATAAAATTTGAAAAAACAAACAAACAACAAAACACCCCCAAGAAAATCATGTTCTTAAAGATGTTCTTGGGTTTCACCACTGATATTTCACCTGCCCATCAGGGGCCATCAAGAGTAACCTGGACAGACTTATTAAATAAACATTATTAATATTTACTCCATAGAGCAGTTCTTGTATATATGGTAGACCTGCTTCATGGAACCTGTGTGTATATTTAGTATGCAGTCTGATCCGTCTTTTCCTGCAGGGGTCATGTGCTTACTTTAAAACCTTTCCCTTTATAGGTGTAGGTATAGATTACAAAATATCCAAAGCTGCAGGTTGCCTGTTATATTCCAATCTATGTTTAGGAATTTGTTTCAAAAGTAGCCATTAAAGCTATTAGGACTCTTGTGAGATTCTTGTACACTTTACAAAAGTCCTCTGCAAGATCTATGTTTAGTTCCTCTCAGTCAAGAGGTGTCAATTTCTTACACTCTGAGACTTCCCAAGGGTCCTAAATGTTTTACACCCTACCCATGTGCCCTAGCAGCAGACCACGGATCATAAAAAGATGCCTCACACCAGCTTGGGTTACTCCTTACACTTAAAACTGAACCGGGATCAGCTTCATCAGCTGGCTGATGGGGTTTTACACTCTTACAGTTGTAAAGCAAGACAGATCTCAGATCGTGGTATAAAAAAAGCTGTAGAAGTGTTGTGTATTAGTAGCAGCCTTATTTGGATTTGGCAGCAGAATTTTTACTCTGCATCATGTAATCACGCCTGCGTGTTTGGGTATTTTTTATTTTATACGATTGTGTTCTTCTTTTTAAATATGATTCAACTGTTTAATATTTTTACAAAATATTTTTGTAAATACTTCATATCTTACAAAAAAAATCATTGTAATTTATGTAATTAAATATTCAAATATTTTTCATTAACAAATAGAATACCTTATGAAACTGGGGTTTATACAACAATATTCATCATCCTTAATTTTAAAACCATCTGCCTATACACCGACACGAAGACCCCTGGACCCCATTAGACCTTTAAGAAGATTCCTGTAAAGTGCATGGAGGGGCCTCTATGGATCAAGACAGGAAGGTGAGCCCCAGCAATATCAACAAACCTTGGGCAGCTATGTTCCTGGCTAAACGTTGAGGGTCACCGGTCAGGAGTTTTAACGTTATAGCTGATCCGCGTTCTCCTTTAAAGACATAAAAATGACTAGTCCATCATGATCATCTTTATTTAGCTTTTATTTCGGGAGCAGAAATGTATTTTACTGAAGAAAAAACACGCAGTGTTACTTCCTTTCAAGAGACAAGATCTATATTGATCAGTTACTAGTAAGACTTGAAGAATAAACTTGCATAAACTAAAGAAATAATGACAAATTTAACTTAAAGTGCAGTACAAGTGCCTAACATCATAACTGCTAAACAGCTCACTGTAATAGAAAAAGCAAATGCTGAGACAAAATACAAAAATATCACATTCCTATTTCTTGACTAATAATCGATAATTCACCAAAGCTAATGCAAAATGCAAAGGATTTCATGCGCAGTTATAGTGCACAGATTTAGCTCACCACTTCCTGACTAAAAAGTTTACAATGTTCATTTTCAAAAAGGAGATAACCCTGAAACATGAACATGGACAGCGAGTAGGACCGTACAATAGGCATGCGCAATTCCCTACAGCATGGGGAGCAACAACAACGTGTGTGTGTGTGTGTGTGTGTGTGTGTATTAGTGTGCGTGTTTCCTTTTCTGGAGAAAAACCCCAGGTTGCCGCTGATTATGCTGCGACGTTGTGTAGCAGTGAACCTGGAACGCAACACAGCAGACCACAACAAATCAGGGTCAACGTCCTCATGTGCACAAACTATTCAAATATGTATTTTCACTCGGTTACAGCTAAACATTAAAGATGAACGCTTAGCCCCGCCCACTTGCTTTATACACAATTATAGCTCACATTCTAAATTACCTGCATTCATAAAATATTCTCTCATCCTAAGTTTGTAATACCTAAATTGTTGCTGGCTCAAAAGTTGGATTTATTCATCAGATATATCCTTTTTTATTCACCTTTACACCTCGAACGCTGGAAACTTGGCTATCGTCGGCTGCAGGAGATCAGCCAGGAAGTAAATAGTTCCGGCCATTCCTGCAATAAAGAGGAAGAAATTAATGAAAGATAAATTCGCACTGAATTTTGAAATTGCACAAAATTGCACATACTTTTACATTATAGATTCAATGGATTTTAAATGGTAAAATTCATTATCACAGAATTCATGAAAATAGTATGCCTTTTATTGTTATTATTATTATTTCTATGCAGTACCTTCAAAAAGAGAGAAAGGAGTGTCTGGGGTGCGGCAGCCATGTTTCCCATAGTTCATGCACCAATCTGCAAACTAACAACCGAGACATACATATCATAAACAGACACTATATTTCCTATCCTGCCTCGACGTTTGGATTAGTGATACAGCTTTCGCTAACTAAGGAAAATAAAAGACAACAGTTTATATTATTTATGCAATATATCGATATATGTGCTACCATGCAGGCCCTGTAGAGGTACTTGGCCTCCTGGGTGAGTTTGAAGAGAGCCAGAAAGGCGTAGGCGTTTCCTGCTGCTCCATGACACAAGCCGTAACCTTTCTTTAAGAGACCCCTTTGCCAGATCACTTCACCACACTGCATGGCTTCATGCAGGTAATGCTGCTCCCCAAACACCTTCCGGTTAGGAAAGAAACAAATATATAATACATATTATATTGTGCTGGTCAAAAAGAATGAACACATTCTCTACATAAACTACAACTTGATCTCCTAAAAGGTATTTAATATTCAACTGGTCAAACAGTGTTCAGTTAGTCAGGATTAATCAGGACATAAACAAGTTCCTTATGGTTTTGTTTCTTTTGATTGTACCTTGTAGGCCTGCAGAAGCATGTAGATAACTCCAGGAGAGCCGTGGCACCAGTGAACCAGAAGATCACGGGAGTCGCCAACACATGGGGGGTAATTACCTGATGGGAACTTCAGATAGCACACATAATCAACGCTGGGCTTCACGAGGGCTGTCATGAGGCTGTGGTTGGAGATGAAACCAGGCTACAGGGAAACAAATGGAACTGCTTAAATATATACATACTGTATATATATATATATATATATATATATATATATATTATATATATATATATATATATATATATATATATATATATATATAAGTCTAGGTTTTGCCAGAAGATATGCCTCCATTTTAAATTGTACCTGCATGAGATAGTAATAGATGCCTGAAAGGCCGTGAGCGGCACCCACATACTGCTCCTGGTACCACTCATACATGAGTGGAGTCTGATGCTCCACCCTCATCCTCTGAGCCAGATTTTGACCTGATGCCAACACAGCATCACAGATCTACACAAAACAAACACGGACCACAAGTCAGAACACTGTGAAGACCTATTCTTACTTCATCATTAAGTAAAAACTTTCCATAAATCGAGGTGGGATAAAACGCTTGTTATCTCTCAATCCTGTATGCTTGGGCCCAATGGTGCAAGAACGGTGGAACGCCACCTGGTAGGGATTATAATCCATTACATAAGTAGACTTCCTGAGCAAGATATCGTCAGAGAGTTCGGTTAACTCTTTATGCTGGTTTATCGGAAGGCTGTTGGTAGAAAAACACTCTGGTTGATTCACCAGTTTATGACTGTGCACCGAATACCATTAAATGATATAAAAAAAATTGGAACTGGAATCAGAATCTGCTCATGCAAGAAAATTGTATCTAGGTCGAGCTGAGCTACGGTATCTGGGTTACTAGATCGTCCCCTTCCTCATAAAGCCACAAGAAGGTAGCGGCTGTATAATGAACCTATGGTAAGACAGCACCATTAACACAGTGAGTAGAACCGGAAAAAATTGTGCATTTACACTTGATACCATTTACATTCACATTTGCGGCATTTAGCAGACGCCCTTATCCAGAGCGACGCACAAAAGTGCTTTGAGTCTCTATTAATGAATAAATCTACACTGGTACGCAAGATTACAAACTTAATATAAATATAACTCTTTAATTCCACAAAGCAAACTTGGAAAGTGCTAATTTAAGTGTTTCAGGAAGAGGTAGGTCCTCAACCGTCGCTTGAAGATAGTCGGGGACTCTGCTGTACGGACATCTAGGGGAAGTTCATTCCACCACCTCGGTGCCAGAACAGAGAAGAGCCTTGAAGTATACTTACCTCTCATTCTGAGAGAAGGTGGTACCAGTCGAGCAGTGCTGGAGGATCTCAGACAGCGTGGTGCAGTGCGAGATGTGATGAGGTCTCTGAGGTAAGATGGCGCTGGTCCATTTTGGCCTTGTAGGCAAACATCAGTGTTTTGAATCTGATACGTGCAGCTACTGGAAGCCAGTGAAGGGAGCGCAGCAGTGGGGTGGTGTGGGAGAACTTGGGCAGATTGGACACAAGTCGTGCAGCTGTGTTTTGGATCATTTGCAGTGGACGATAGATAGATAGAGGGAGAAAAGGAGGGGACCAAGTACCGAGCCTTGTGGTGAGTCACCAGTGGTGAGTCTGCACGGGGCAGATGTGGATCCCCTCCATGTTACCTGGTATGAGCAACCTTCCAGGTAGGAAGCAAATAGATACTGAGGCTCCTGAGGGTAGACAAGAGAGTCTTGCTGTTGACTGTGTCAAATGCTGCTAAAAGGTCCAGAAAGATAAGAACAGATGAAGCTTGGCTGATCGAGCAGCATGCAGTTTCTCAGAAACAGCCAAAAGGGCCGTCTCTGTGGAATGTGCCGCTTTGAACCCAGACTGGTTCGGATCATGAAGGTTGTTCTGTGAGAGACAGACAGACAGTTGGTTAAAAACAGTGCGTTCAAGAGATTTAGCAAACAAAGGAGAGAAGTGATACCGGTCTATAGTTGTTGATGTCTGATGGTTCCAGAGCTGGTTTCTTTAAGATTGGAATGACCTTTGCTTGCTTGAAGGTAGTTAGCCAGATGTTAAGGACCCATTGATGATTGTGGAGATGAAGAGCAGGAGAGCTTGTGTGATGGTCTGAAGCATAGTTGAAGGGATTGGATCCAGAGGACAGGTGGTGGGATTGCAAGATTGGATGACTTGCAGTATCTTATCTTCTGTTAGGGTTGTAAAGCTTGACAACAAAGGAGTAGTGGATTCCTGGCTGTGTTGTGTAGACGTTGTTGGGGAAAGTAAAGGTCTGGCAGATTTCCTTAATCCTATATAGTGGTATTATGGATACCTGGCAGGTATCCTTAATACCACTGCTCGCACAAAAAAAAATTAACACACCAACACCACCAACTATGCGTACCTTAAGTTCATGTTAAAAAACGACATGAACTGTGCACATGTTTATTTTTAGTAGTAAGGTCAAATCTGACTAGACCTCATACTGACCTGCTGAATGTACTGTGCAGGGATCTTCTCCTGCTGGAACTGCTGGTTGATGAAGATAAGGGAGAAGAGGTAGCCCACACGGCCGTACAGCAGCTCGTTCGGGAGGCCACCTGACCCTTTCACTACTGATCTGTGTGACTCCATCAACCTGGGACGCAGATGTGCAAACACAACATCACAAACGTGAAGCCAAACCCCCTCTGAAACCTTCTGGGACAATCGAAAAGAACATGATCGTAAACCTGTCGATGCAGTTTTCTGATTCCTGGGTCCTCTGCAAGCGGTGATAAATAACGGCTGCTACGGCGAGCGGCCCGGCATCTCCGCACAGAAAAGTCACCCATCTCTGGTTTAAACTCCTGAGGCTGCGGTCCACGTACTCTAGCGCCCTCTGGAGGAACGCACGGTCACCGAAGACTGAGTGAAGATGCAGGTAGAGCACGGCGATGCCTAGAATAGTAAATAACGGCATAACGGCTGCTTTAAGTCGTATATATGTGCAGACGAATCTAGAAAAATTGGTGCCCTTGGTAAAAAATTGGTTCAAAGAATTGTATGGTGAAATCTTTATCTAATTAGCTTTAATTAATTTAATAATAATTATAACTTCATTCCAATTGATTCTCATAGCAACATTATATTTTAATAATAAAAGTTAAATTCCAAAAATGATTTTGATTCAAATTATACAATAACATTTTTAATGATGGCTATTAAAAAAAATATATATATATATTATTTCAAGTTTTTTGACACAGTCTAAATGTGATAAATCGATGTGATATTTGAGCATCTCGAACCTGCCCAGCCCGTGTATCCTGTGCAGTCGTTCGGATCGGCCGTCTTCAGCCCGTTCTCCATCACGGCCAGCAGCTCTTTAATTTTACCGGTAATACGACCGGCAAAAGTGGGCGTGAGCTAGGAATGGAAAAAATTTACCACTTAGAATTTTATGTTCAATATTCATCCCGTCATTTACAGACTTGTGTTAAACTCACTTTGCCGTGAGAGTCAAACAGATCCTGTGAGTTCTCAAGTCCATTAAAATCCAGGTAGGGATTCTTCAGAGCTCGCTGGTCCACCATCTTTACACCTCGCTGAACAGGACTGAAGTAGTGAAGACAAGATTGTAGGTTAATTTTCAAACTGAATCTAGCTTATTAACATTAAACTCATTTACTGGCAATTTTACTCGTCTGATATAACACCGGAAAAAAAAAAAGAACAATAACCATGTTATGGAATTAGAACTATTCAAAGCCACGGAGCAAATCCCAAAGCACTGCTGAAATCAACCCTCTGTGGTGCAGCTGCTCTAGAAATCAATCAGGCATAGATTTATTAAAGGACACGTCCTACTTTTTCTAGTGGGAATGCTGCAGAGGAGCCGAAAACGACCACGCTCATTGGTTTTTTGTTTTGAAAATGAGAAAAAATATCCAATTATGTTTAAACAAATTTTTTGCTCTAAATGTAAAATATGTAAAATACACCCCAGTTTCTTCCATCTCATTGTTTTTGCTTTGAGTAATGTGGGTGTGGTTCCGCCGAACAATACAGATGTTGAAAAACTGATAAACCATCAGAAGCGTCATCTAAGCACGGGAGTCTCACACATGTCCTGCACCATGGTCTACTGGATTTCTGAATATGTTGCTCTGATTTTGCATCATATTCGGACCAGTGAAGAAATTCCAGATGTTAGATTGGAAATATTGAGCACTACAGGCCATTGATCAGATTTGGTATTTTTGAGATTAGAATGAGGAATACCACTCTGTGTGATTAAACAAATAGAGAAAATACATGTTTTGTTCTTTAATTGCAAATAACAAAAAAATTAATAAAATGACCCTGAATGACCCCCGATATACAAAAAAATGCAATGTCGATTATTCAACATTTCGGCTCGATTCTGACTCCGGGACACAGGAGACTCTTCCCAGAAATGTTTACAAACGTTTCATAACGGAAAGAGCGACACAACGTCACACGATTTCTCCGGTTTCACTTCCGTGTGAAAGAACCGTTACTATGGAAACGATGACTTGCGAACGTTATTCGGCAGCAATCTGACATCATACGGACAGAGTTGTGACGTGTACAACGTGCCATTTGGGCCTTGTGTGATGGCAAATAAATTTATTTACATTTTATTTACATCTCTAACGTGAGAAGTAAAAAAAAAAAACGCGCGCGCGCGCGAAACAGGATGTTAAGCAAAATAATGCTATTTATAAATAATAAAAATTATTATTATTACAGACACGAGCAAATATTACATGTAAGCGCTACACACACGCCCATGGCGTCTGTCCAGGACGCATCTTATATAATTATATACAATATGTTCGTGCAAACTAAAGAAATTCACCAGAAATCGTTTCGGGTTTTAAAAGAACATTTTCAACGCAAAACGTCGAGAATTTAACCACAACTACGCTGCAGCAAAAACATACCGTGCAGGCTGGGGCTGAATTCCAAATAGCGCTACCCTCAATACGGATGCACACTACGTAGGGTACGAGATAACGCGCCCTACCGACTCTCAAGTGCACTATCACGTAGGATGAGTGTCGGTTTGGGAAACGTGCCAGAGTGTTGACTCTTCTTCGTGTTACAATATTTTGGGGCGCAGCATAACAAATTCGGGGTTTGGCGCCATTTGGTGGACAAATGGCGCAACAACACTGCTTCAATATTCACTGCATTGATTGGTTTAGAAAATGGGTGTTGTTTTGCCGCCTTGTGGACAAATGGCGCAACAACACGCATTCAACCCACTGATTTGGTTTAGAAAATGGGTGTTGTTTCGCCGCCTTGTGGACAAATAGCGCAACAACACTGCTTCAATATTCACTGAATTGATTGGTTTAGAAAATGGGTGTTTCGCCGCCTTGTGGACAAACAGCGCAACAACACGCATTCAACGCACTGACTGGTATTAGAACGGGTGTTGTTTCGCCGCCTTGTGGACAAATAGCGCAACAACACTGCTTCAATATTCACTGCATTGATTGGTTTAGAAAATGGGTGTTGTTTTGCCGCCTTGTGGACAAATAGCGCAACAACACGCATCATCTATGCACTGGTTGGTTTTAGAATGGGCTAAGGCTGCACCAGAAAACGAAAATAAAATCAAGATCACGATCAACCAGTTGTTGTTATTAGAATTTATTAGCTTATTATCCTCACAGATTTATCACGTGAAAAAAGAAATTATATGTTCGTGCATAATTAATTACATAATTAATTAATTTGCAACTTCCAGCCGTATCCACAAACATTGGTAGTAAAGCATAAGGAAACCCACATCCACCCAGTCACAAAACAGACAAATTAATGAATAAATAAAGAATGAAAGAGAACGAAAGAAATGGAAAAATAAACAAAAAGGAAAAAAAGTAAAAGAAAGCAACCAAAACCTAAACAATACAGCCAGGCCGCTTGGTGGCGATGACGATTTTTTTCAATGAATAACTTTAGCGAAGAAGATGATTAAAAAAAAAAAAAAAAAAAAAAAAAAAAAACATTTTTCCATTGACGGTAACGCGCTGCATTTTTTCTGCTCGGGAAGATGAGCGCACTTTCCCCTTTTCTCCTCAGCCTGCCTAATCATCTTATTCTTTCATTTTAAGAATTGAGTTTTACATTCGAATATGACCGTGTTCGAGTTTTAAAACAATAAAAATCAAAACCTCGCTGTTTTTTTTTTTCCAGATAATAAAAATAAACCGACTTTCGCTGGCTGAGCTGCTCGGCTAACGGTGAGTGGCTGAATCCCAAATCGAGTTCCACTTCCTGTTTAGGCACACTACATAGGCCGCGAAAACAATGGCGCCTACGCCCTTTGCAGTGCACTTTGTATTCAAGAGGAGGTTATTTGGGATTCAGCCATGGTGAAGCTGCTGGTTCAGCTAGTTTCATTGTTTATGTGAATGGAGGTCCGGAGTCACTGATGGCTCAGGAATGATCATGAACTTTCTTTATTTATAAATAAGGGATGGATGGAGACTGAACCCCACCAGTTTGCTTCTGATTTGGATATTTAGATGATTTTGGGTTCGTGTTTCAGCTGCATTTTCAGACCCTTTTCTCAGGAACGGTGTGACACAAAAAACTAAATCCCAAACTCATGTCACGTGTAACAGCTGGATTAAGACCAGAAAAACCCCATCCAGCTGTGATCTGTCTCCTGAGGACCGTTACATTCACCGCAAAGCCCCTTAGCATTCAGCTAGTTAATAGCATGTTAGCTAATTTCTGAGGGCTGAAGCTAGTCAGCTCTGGGGAAAGTCCTCCACTGTACTCATGTACCTTTTGTGACCAGGTTTAGCAGTTGATGCTGATTTATTGTTTTTATTTTTAATAATGGTGCTTAAAAAAAAATTGTAATAAAAAAAAATTATAATATATATTTGTTGATACAGACGGTGGGCTCTTGCGATGCCTCGGACGCAGGAACCTGATCCTGCTCACTCAGAGGTAAAGCACAGCTACCAGAAACACTTCATTCATCTTCAAAATACTCATAATCATCAAACACTCTGAACATCTACATCAAACACTGAACATCTACATCAAACACTCTGAACATCCACATCAAACACTCTGAACATCCACATCAAACACTGTGAACATCTACATCAAACACTCTGAACATCTACATCAAACACTGTGAACATCTACATCAAACACTCTGAACATCTACATCAAACACTCTGAACATCTACATCAAACACTCTGAACATCTACATTAAACACTCTGAACATCTACATCAAACACTGTGAACATCTACATCAAACACTCTGAACGGTTTTGAGCCCAGTCCTTGGTGGTCCTGGGATTTGGACTCACAACCTTCCAATTAGAAGGCCAACCCCTTAACCACTGAGCTGCCACTTCTCCATTTGCCAGGTTTCGGAGCAATGGTTTCTCCTGTTTTGTTTGCACCTGTAAGTCCTGCTCATGCTTGTCTGAGTCAGAGGGAGATTCCTATTTTGCTTACGTTTCTCACAGAGGATCATGAAATGAAACAAAACGAACCCAAGGCCTTGAGATGATCTGCAAATGCTGGTTTGTGAAACTCTGTCCTTCCCTGGAAATCACATCCGATCTGTTGTTTGTGAAACCGGTCTCGGACCACTTGTTTTTTTGGTCCTCTTATCTGCTATCTGATGGTTGTGAGGACGTCTGTACAGCCAAAGCACCCCAGGGTTTCATTTACACGGCCTAACAGAGGGGTGAGAGTGGCAGCTTAATGGTTAAGTCTCTGATCAGAAAGTCAGAGGTTTAAGCTCCCACCGTTGGGCCCCTCAGAAAGGCCCTCAATCTTCTGTGCTTCAGGGGCACTGTATCATTGGTGGCCCAAGTTTCCTAACAAGCTGCAAAATCTAAAAATCCACTGTACAGTGAAAGAACATGTGACATGTACAAAGCCTCTTCTAAATCGGGTCTAACTTTTGTCCACGCCCATCAGGTTGAAGACGTGCCGAAGGAGGCGTGTACCAGCGGCGAGACCTCACGCCGGCGTCACGCCGACCCGGCGGATGACCGGGATGAGCTTCCAGAAGAAGAGTTTGGATCAGAGGAGTCCGGTTGGTGCCTCGCTTTATGTGAACATGTCGATGAACTTGAGTCAGTGTGTTCCTGACAATGCGTGCGTGTGTGTGTGTGTGTTTGATCTTGTGCGTGTTAGGACACTGCTTAAAAGAGGAGCCTGTGGAGCTGAACAGCGATGATCAAGGGAGCGATTTCGACAGGCTGAATATCATCTGCATCAAGGAGGAAGATCCCGAGGATGACGACTACCTCTGTAAGCCAGCTGCAGGACACAATGGAGTCCGCTCAGTGACACGCCCTATCCAGATCCCTAGATGGTCTTTAGATACTAAAAAAAAAATTCTGAAAATATATTTGTGTCTGCAAACAAGGTTTCAGTTCAATAAACGTGTGCGCTTTCGGATCACGTCAGATTTTTGGACGATGGCATTTACGGATGTGTTTGTTACACTGTTTACAGAAATGTCCTTTTTTGCTTCTGCCATTTTTCAGCTCCTGTCATTGATCAACATCTGGATTTGAGTCTTGTGTCTGTGTGCTTGATTTAATGTATGATTTTATGCACGTCATGTATCATGCGTCGAGTTTTATAAAGGAAATTACAATGGCATGCGCTTACATTTACGGCATATGGCAGACACCCTTATCTCATTCATACAACTGAGCAGCTATGGGGTTGAGGGCCTTGCTCAGGGGCCCAGGAGTGGCAGCTTGGTGTCAAAGTCCAATGCCATAACCACAAAGCTACCACCTGCGCTGCATTGAAACATAGCAGTGCACACGCTTTTTCATTCAAATCCATTTTTTGTTTCTCTCAACAGCATAAGAAACAAGATGCTGTGGATGCCATTGATCCAAAAATCTGAAATGATTCGCATAGCCACTCTGTAGTGTTTCGCCTTGGGCATTGTTTCATGAGAACCAAGTAAACATGAAGAAAGTGTGTGAACACAGATGCACATCATGATCATCAGTTACTGATATAAATCTATTCACAGATAAACTGCTGAACACCAATAAACCATTCTGACAAATGATGAACTACCTGAACACAAACGAACACCCAGATAAAAAATATTACTGAAACAAACAGCTCAACACACGAACTGATGCCTACACAAACATCAAAAAACTATTTCAATGATACTTCAGCTGATGCCGACTCATACCGATGATCTGTATGATGCACTTAAAAGCCAATATCCTGTTTAATTAATGACCCATGTGCACACTACTCCAGCTACCTGGAAAAAATTACGTTTCTGATCACGAAAATTAGCCATAAACCCGAACAAGTTAGCGTCTTTTTTTCATTTTTCCAGACTGTGAGGAATGCAGGTGCTTTTTCGTAAACAAGTGTGAAGTTCACGGTCCAGCTCTGTTCATCCCCGACACTCCTGTTCCCATGGGGGTCGCCGACCGTGCCAGACGAACCCTTCCATCAGGGCTAGAGATTCGGAAGTCCGACGTTCCCGACGCAGGCTTGGGAGTGTTTAATAATGGAGACACCGTTCCAGTTGGAGCACACTTCGGGCCCTACCAGGGAGATCCGGTAGACCGAGAGGAGGCAATGAACAGTGGTTATTCATGGGTGGTAAGTAATATAATCACAAAACTCACACATGAATTAATTAAATCACATTTTGGTCAACAGAATTGGTAAATGAATAAATACTTGTTACACAATTGTGCATAGAATGTAAGTTTAATATTATTTGGCAGATATACAAAGACAGACAGCGTGAGGAATACGTCGATGCTACGAATGAGATACATGCTAACTGGATGAGGTGAGGAATATTATATTGAGGATTTATTTCGAGTTATTCATATAGAATGTTTATTAAAAATACAACCTTGTTTTTACCTTTGCCACTAATTTAGGTATGTGAATTGCGCTTGTGCCGATGAAGATCAGAATCTCATGGCCTTTCAGTATCAAGGAGGGATTTTCTATCGTTGCTGCCGACCCATCAAACCAGGACAGGAGCTTCTAGTGGGCTACGAAGAGGAATACGCCAAAGATCTCAGTCTTGCTTTCGAATACCTCTGGAACAAAAAGTGTTCCCTAAATGGTTACGTACCAATATTTCAATTTCATTATCGTTATTTAGACAATGCTTTATTTATAAGCATACAAGATAGAGACTATAACGTACTTTACAGATTAAGGTATTAAGACTTGGCCAGTTGCCTGTTAATCCAAATGCCTGTTAATACTTGGTCAGCAGTGATTTTCTTGTCCATTCTGGGGCACCTCACTTGTGTAAGAGTTTCCAGCTTACTAATATTTTAAGTTGCTCAGTTATGAACTACTCAAGTAGAACTATTTCAATGGTTAATCCTGGGTTAATCCTTGTTGGTGGATTCATTATTTGGTCAGACCTAGTGGACTATATGAGCATAAACCTGATCCTATTCATGGCTATTTTTTGAGCTAGCTTTCTTTTCAGCCTATCCCTAGGCTGGAAGTGACATCTACTGTTAAGATGGAGTTGATTTCACCATGGCCTTTGTTACCTACCAAATTAACCTCTTTTTGCAGGCTTGGTATGATTGGTATTCATGCAGGACATTTGATTATGATAGGACAATGGAAAATGGGATTTTTGTGGGACAGGGAGAATGATTTTTGAACAAGGGTTTTAACCGGTCAGCTAAACATCTTTTTCAAAGACTGTTAAATATCAGATTTGTAGGTGATGTAGGTTTCTCAAGTTTTTAGTTGGTTCCCGGTGTATATTGGTATACTGGTCCCTTGGGGTACCATGTCTATGACTGTGATGGAGTGGTTTTGTCGTCCTAGTTACATGATTATAACACTGAGTCAGAACTGCGGTGGGTGATTTTGCTGTTGACAAACTTTTTTGCATCAACACTGAGCATAGTTAGCCTTGGTGTCTCTAACCAAAGCCCCCTGGTGCTACCATCACAAGAAGCTAATTCAAGTCTTGAAAAGATCTTCAGCGGTAATCAGAGTTGGAGATTAAGTTCCTGTTGAGAGGTTTCTGATTTCAGGTGCAGAATCCACTTGCTGTACAGCGCACCTATGGAAAGAGCTAGTGCCTGTTGGTCAAATGCATATTATAGCAAAAGTAAAATGCACAGATTCTGTTGTGAGTGCTTACCAATCTTGCTGTAGGAGTCAAGTAAAGGCAGTCAAGGTTTCTGGAGATGCGTGGTGGACACCAGCACGTGTAAGTGAGAAAAATTGTCTTGGTCTTTAGTTGGAGGATTTTTTGTGCTAATTATACAATGATGGACTGTGAACTTCACGTACAGCAGAATGCCCTGAAAAGGTGAATTGAATTAAAGACCTCTTGTAAGTCAGCAGGTTCTGAAGCAAACCCCAGGGACCACGGACAAGAACAAGTCCTTCCTAACCATGCCATTGACTGTAAAGATCAAAAAACACTTACTAGACAGATAGTTTTATTTTGATTGATAGGTTTGACAGGGTGGAGGAGCGCCAGTCCTCCCATGTAGAGAACAAGACAAGTTTTGCTCGCTAGACTCCAGGCCATGTGTGGGTGTGGTATTGGTGGGATCCTAAATATGTTCCACATGTTTAAACATGTTGGACCTGGCCCACCAATGGTAAGCTTCTAGATAGTGCTTTACCCACTTGGTCAGCACAGTGGGGCAGCTTACAACACATAAGTGACTTTTAATCTGGGCACTTATACCTCAAGTCAAGAGGCTTTTATTGTCATTTATACTATACACAGTGGTACACCGTAAAGCTACATAACATAAAGTGCATCGAGTGCAACCCAGTGCAAACAGTACAAACAGTACAGACAAACAACACAATCCTAAATTTGGGCTTATAAACTACCCCTCCCCAAGGAGTCAGATGTGGGATCTCACTTTTGTTTTGGGTACCTTTATTCCCACACCATTTTGACCCAGACAGGATGCTCTATGGAGCATTATTATAGACAGCATTTTTTTTTTTTTAGCTGACAGTCACCTCTGCAGAGGGCTAAGATGACTGCATGCCTTGGCAATAAGCCTGTCCCACATGCTCTGACAACCAGTTACAGAGTGATCTCCTGACTAAACTCATGGATCTTATTTTAGTTTATGTGCCTCAAGTACCCTGGGATTGATTTTGTGGTGTACAACAAGGGTCAGTCTGTTCAGTGTTCCCTACTATACCTATTAAAAGCATGGTACATTTGTGGCAGAAAATGGGCAACTCCACAAGGTGCATTTCATCTTTAAGAACTCAGACAAACATGCAATTCCAGGAGGTTTGTGCTGCAGCTACTTGTGCATTGCTGCAGATATTCTAAGAACATTATGCCTGAGTGTGATGAGTACAGCAAACACCCTCCTACTCAGAAGGTGAGTAATTTCCTCATGATATATGGGTTATCCTGCTTTTAAAACACTGCCCCAGCAGTGTCAGGAGGGGTGAAGTGGAATGTTAGGTTATGTATATTACAATGTTCTAAGAACTCCAGATAATAAGAAGGGTTTCCAGTCAATTAGAACCCAGGGAAAAAGTTCCATAGGGAATGCTGTCCACTACTGACAGCATTTTATAGTGTTGCATGGCAACCATGTGACTTTGTATTAAAGATCCTGCCTTGTGTGCACAGGTGCACTAGATGGTATCATGGTGTAAAAACACCACCGGAGGTTATCTAGAGTTCATAGTGCATGGCTACATATGTAATTCAATTGTTCCACTAGTCTTTTAAACGTAGCGAGTGGTTAAGGGCAAATACCTAATACTTGAATCTGGAGTAGAAGTCTAGGGTTATGATAGATTGTGAATCAATTCTAAAAGGTCTACTTCAATCTCAGTAGTGAGCAGACTCAATTAATGTAAAATCTTCAGTCATCAATCTACTGTAATGAAAAATTTACCTTTTTAAATACCTTTATTGGTCCACTCACAAAGTCCAAATTCAGTTTTGCTTGGCAAAACTACCCCAAAATACTACTTAAAAGTTTGAAACTACTATGGCAGAAGCAAAAATGGTTGAGGCTATTGGAAAAATGTCAATCTAATAAGGTAAGGTGTCAGAAATTGTGGAAAGAAGGTAGGAAACTTTTATCTTTTTCACATAGAGACACACGCATTCGTGACATACTAAAGGAAAAGCATTCTGCAAATTGTAAGGTTTGGCCATCATGAGTTACCTGTACACCTGTCTTTGTACTGTTACAGCAATGATACCGAAAAGTTGGGACACTGTACTGGCTCTCATTTAGTGCCTTGATAGTGGGGTGGGGGAACTGTCTAACACTCAAGCATTCAACTTGGTTGAGATCTGCCAACATTGTGATAACCATCACAACAGTGAGCTCACATGCCTTGGGGAAGGTGTTGGGTCACCCTGGAAGAGATCAATCCTATCATGAGCAATCAGAACAGTCAAAAGAATTTTGTATTGAAGTGGACCTAAACCGAGCCAGCAAAATGCCTCTACAGCATTAAAGAGCCATCCATCATTTTGTGTTGGTATTAGCCTGTTTATTGAATAACTTGCATTCAGAGTCAAGCAGTCAGGTGAGAGGTGCGCTGTCATCGTGGGTTTTTTCTTAATATAGAGCAACTGCACTAATTGGTAAGTCAGGCATTTGTCTTGACAAACTGCCATCTGTGGGGTTCTCAATCAGTTCCACCTTGATCTAGCTGGATTGGTGAACAGATGGACAGATCACTTTACAGATCAGATTAATGTGTTACCTATTCATTGTTCCATCTTTTGAGCCCTCATCAGACATCACCAAAGACTTTCTCAGTAATTTCTGTAGTCAGTTTGGTGGTTGACGTCTGCACGTTTTGTCTTAGAATGTAGCTGTTCTGGGTCATGCTTCTTTTACTGGCATTTTGTCTTTCAGGTTTTTTTCTGTAAATACGTCCAAGTGGCATTTAGTGGTTTGGTGGTTCATGATTTGACTTGATCTTAGGCCTTCGCTGTTGAAATGAGATGAGAACTACAGGATATCAGGTGTCTGTCTTGTCACTCTAGCTGGAGCATTTCTACATACTGGGTAATTAAATCTGGTCTAAATCTGAACAGAGGCTGCCACCTCACTTCTGCGTTAGAGCTATTTTTTGAAGTTTGTACTCTTATTATTATTATTATTATTTTTTTACCATGCTGCTTCGAGTGGTGTCTAAATGTTAGTTAGTTAGTGGTTATGTGAAGGTTTTTGGATATTGGTTGTGCTAAACGTCATGGTGTGGTTGGCTACTACTGATATTAGCAATAAACATTATTGTAGCTTATAAAGCAGTTCATATATATAGTTTCCTAAAAATTTTTAAACCAAAAAAAATTGCATTGCATTTGAAGTTCTCTGTTTCTTTTTGTCCTGCTCCAGAAATGAATGGCATCCTGTTGCAAGCCCTCTCCTGCTCCTTGTGTGCACTTTCCTATACATCCTTATTTCACTTCCACAAACATATCAAGAGATGCCACTATGAGGAGTATGTGAGACTGACGAATTCAGGAGAAATAAACTGTGAAAAATTCAATGTGATGCCCACCAACAGCTCCAGTAGTCACCAAATTGGAGCTGACTCCTCCGGTACTTTGTGCGTTACAACCTCCGACGGTCGCATGCGAATAAAAACGCACCACTGCTCCGATTGCGGTAAAAGTTTTCTTCAAGAGAGCGATCTTGAACTGCACCAGCAAATTCACGCGGGAAAGAAGATAAAGTCATACGAGTGCTCGCACTGTGGGAGGAGTTTTACTCAAGTGAGTCACCTCCGAGCCCACAAGCGCATTCACACAGGCGAGAGGCCGTATCGCTGTTCAGAGTGCGGAAAGAGTTTTATTCAAAGGAGTAACCTCAGAACACACCTGCGCATCCACACGGGAGAGAAGCCATATTGCTGCTCGGAGTGTGGGCGGGGTTTTACTCATCAGAGTAACCTTAACACACACCAGCGCATTCACACAGGAGAGAGACCGTTTCACTGTTTGCTGTGTGGAAAGACCTTTGCGCAACAGAGCGCTCTCCGTCTACACCAGCGCGTTCACACCGGAGAGAAGCCGTACCGCTGCGCCGAGTGCGGAAAGCGGTTTGTTCAGCTGGCAGGCTTGCAGAAACACCAGTCTATTCACAAAAGAGAGAGGCCTTATCACTGTTTACAGTGCGGAATAAGTTTCACTCATCGGACTCATCTTCAAGAGCACGAGCGCATTCACATTGGGGAGAGGCCGTATCACTGCGCACAGTGCGGGAAGAGTTTTTCTCACCAGCGTAATTTGCATCAGCACGAGCTCATCCATACGAAAGAGAAGCTGTACCACTGTTCTCAGTGTGGGAAAAGCTTTTCTTTCCAGCACAGATTGCAGCGGCATCTTCGCATTCACACCGGGGAGAGGCCGTATCAGTGCTTAGAGTGTGGGAAGAGTTTTTCCTCCCAGCACAAGTTGCAAGTGCACCAGCGCGTTCACACAGGAGAGAAGCCATATTCCTGTTCACAGTGTGGGAAGAATTTTACTAGTGCCAGTAGTCTCAAGATACACCAGCGTATTCACACAGGAGAAAAGCCGTATCATTGCTCGCAGTGCGGGAAGAGTTTCACTTGCCGGACTAACCTCCGACAACACCAGCGCATTCACACAGGAGAGAAGCCGTACGACTGTTCGAAGTGTGCCAAGAGTTTTACTTGCAAGTCTAATCTCCGGCAACACCAACGCGTTCACACAAAAGAGCGAAGCTGTACAGCCAAGACACAAGAGCAAGAAACCTGATTGTCCATATTACAGAGTTCAGGTTAACTTGTTTCCTAGTCGGGTAGAATGGCGACAGGTTGAGTTGGTACCTCAAAGCTCCAGGGTCCAGTAGATAGAGTCTGACATCCCTATTTCTGCAAGGACTGCATTCCACTTTTCAGACATACCACTAGACGGATAGTCAAAAAATGCCAGAAGAAATGCATGAGTGTTGTGACTTCCTTTGTTGTGCAGTATCCGGTGGAGGGTCTATTTCCAGTGTTCCTGGGATAGGATACACCCTGATGAGAAAATAGATGTTCTATAGGACTGAATGAAAATGTTCTGCATATTATGTAGCTGATGGTCTTGTATCTTTGTCGAGCGCATGTGTTGAATGTTGTGTCGCATTCATATGTTTTCTTTCTTAGATAGTAGCTTGAATAGTGTGCTAAATATATTAAGAACATTTTTATTGTAAATCATGTTCCATCAAATGGACTTTTTTTCGCCAACATTCTGTACCGTATCTGCTTATTTTAATACTCAGATGAAATGCGTTATATATAATGTTTATAATTGAATCAAAAATTGCAATCAAGCTCTAGAGTCAAAACATTCTTACTGAGGACTATTACTATTACACTACTATTCCGTTGTTCTTAGATATATCTTCTGTAGCTGTGTCTGCAAATTGCAAGAAAACAAAGGACGTGTAGCAGGTCTAACTTTTCGGGGCACCATATTGAAGTTCTTGAGGCACTAAATAGTTCCAATTGATTAAAACATTGGTTGTCTAACCCGAGCATGTTTTCGAACCTGTCTATTAAAATATCATGATTAAAACGGTGTCGAATGCTGTACTCAAGTCCACTAGTACCAACACATATACTTACAAGCCAAGACATGCGGTTGGTAATTTACACCATTAGCCAACACTGACTCTGTATTAGGATGCTTCCAGAAAAAAAAAACATCTGTTGGAGATCGAAAAGGGTCAAGAATTGGTTTCTTAGCAAAAGCCTAGCAGCAGATACTCTTAAGGCATGGCATGAGTTACTCACTGATACAGATAGTTGGTCTGCAGGAGTAGGGCTTAACTATAGCGCTAATTGTACACAGTGGGGCTTAACTTGAAGCCAAACTTCATTTAGATAAATGTTGGTCATCTACATCAGCTACATCATATTCAGTCTGAGTGATGATAATTCATAGCAGTGTAACACTGAGTCGTAAAATAATGAAAATAAAGGAAAAGCTCAAATAAACGAAATAAACCCTATAAAATATGAAAGCAGTGGGGGAAAACCCTAATCTGAAAAATCTAAACTGTCCAGTAATCATGAGAAAATAGTTTTTTTCTTTGCCATCATTTTTATGAGGTGCAATAATAATAATAATAATAGTAAAGGGTTATGCTGCCAATTGATAGTTAAAAAAAATGTCACGCAAGCAGTGTGTCACCCCTCCTAACTGCCAGAGGAGGTGATCACCTAGAAACCTTCTTGTGTGCCAGGTGACGTATGACAGTGTATGCAATAAATATGGCTGTCATACAGCAGTCTTTCTGCCCTTTTGTTACCTTGCATACATCAGACTACATGTGCATCATGTGGACCTGTCCGCTTAGCAGCTTGGGACCATGGATGGAGCTACAGGTATCCAGTCCTCCAAAGCTGGTGACTTACCATCTCCTATCTTCTCCTCTGCCGCAGTGAGTGTATATTTCATATATTTCCAGTTTTTTTTTTTCTTTTTTTCTCTAGCTTTTAACTGGTTTCCTTTATTATTGTCGCTAGCCTTATTAGACTCACTCACTGCGAAGTTCTCTTGTCAAGTTTTACAGACTGCTTTGTGCCATTGTTCAGTTGTGGCACTTACATCTCTTACCTTCCCGTTGGGTTGGGTTCATCCCTCGAGATTCCAATTTCCCTGAGCATTTCACATCCTCTATCATTTGGCTGTCCAGTGGGTCACAAGGGTAGTGGGGGCACCAGTCTTCTTGCACACATTTGCCTTGAGCCTCCTATTTGGGGCATAATGGGGTAAAGTTAGTTTCACTGTATTTTCCTCTTAAAACTCCAGCTTCCCCCTTAACCATTTCTTTTACACCTTCCACTGTCTAACTGGCTGGGGGTTTGATAGGGTTCCACAGGGGTTCTGGTTACTGTGTTTTTCCCTGATCTGCTAGTGTTTTTTGCAGGGTATAATTATATTAACCCTGAATCTAAGCTGTGTGCAAGGGTTGCTCTTTGGACCTTCTGCCAAAGAATCCCTGGAAAGGAGAGCACAGCATTCAGAATCACAAAACCACTAATCAGACTGGCCAAATGGTGTACTACCATTCCATCTTTCAGGATCCTAAAAGGTTTCTTTAACCTTGTGAGGGCTCTATGTGGGCAGGGCCATGCTTGCACCCATAGCCATCTTGGCATTAAAAGGTCCTATGTGGTATGCTCATGAAATACAAGTAATGGCAGTTTCTCTTTAGGTAGTGAAAAGCTTAGAGCTAACTGCTCGGTGTGTACAGTTCTAAACAAAGACACAAAAAAAAAAAAAATAAACTTTGCAATTTTGCACAATAGTAGATTTGAGAATGTTGAGCAAGGATCAACCAAGCACAACAGCATTATTAGGAGAATATATAAACAGAAAAGTGATTATCTCAGTCTGGAGGTAAAGCAAAGCAGTGCACGACAGTCTTTTTATATAAAATCCAAAAACATCATATTGATTACGTTTCTGGTCAGTGATCCAATGTTGCAAAAGGAATTTGAAGGTGTCTTGACTACTGGACAGGTTATGAAAACTATGAAATGTATGTACAGTGAAATTGTATAATATTGTTCAGGCATTTGTTGGGTTATTGCACTTTTCACTGGATTGGATTGGACCTTGAGTAACCTGTTGGCCGACCCACAGTAGACCTTTAATTAGACAAGACTGCTGCTTTTTTTTTTTTTTGAGAGCTTTATATGAGGATATTTTTTTACTGTTCTGGGGCTTGCTAAATATGATTTTAGATGTTGTCAAGAATAGAATGGAGACCAAATTTTCTTTGGTCAGGAAGTTTGTCTAGATGAATTGCCCAAGTGAAGAGCATTGTCTACGGTTCATAAACTGTTGTACCAAGCCAACTTGGTAACCGTGCATTTTTTAAAAGTCTGACAGAATACAGTCATGAGTACAGGTTCATACTATTTGTGTTCAGAAATTAATTAACGGGATAAATGGTGAAAAGACTGCAAAGTGCAATTCAAATACTAGAAAGAGATAACAGTGGCTTGGATGCAACATACCTGTCTCAAAGCCTGGTTGTCAGTCTGGTAGTGAGAGTGAATACTTTTGTATTTTGGTATTATTAAATGAAATTTACATTTTACATCTTACATTATTCCTTGCACTGAATTTGAAGTTCTGTTTTTTTTTGTTTTTTTTTGTTGTTTTTTGTTTTGTTTTTTGTCTTGCTCCAGAAATGAATGGCATCCTGTCGCAACCCTTCTGCTGCTCCATGTGTGCACTTTCATATACATCCCTATTTCACTTCCAAAAACACGCCAAGAGATGCCACTCTGAGGAATATGCGAGACTGATGAATTCAGGGGCAGTTGAATACGAGATATTAAATCTAATGCCTACCAACAGCTCCAGTAGTCATCCAATCGAAGCCGACTCCTCTGGTCCTTTGTGCATTACTGCCTCTAACAGTAAAACGCAGATAGAAACGTACCGATGTTCAGATTGTGGAGAGAGTTTTGTCCACCTGAGTGATTTTAAACTGCACCAGCTCATTCATGCGGGAAAGAAACTGAAGTTGTTTCACTGCTCGTACTGCGGGAAGAGTTTTACTCAAGCAAGTTATCTCAGACGACACCAGCGTATGCACACCGGCGAAAGGCCGTACCATTGCTCACACTGTGGGAAGAGTTTTGCTCAGCAGGGCAACTTCCGAACACATCTGCGCATTCACACAGGAGAGAAGCCTTATCACTGCTCAGAGTGCGGTAGGGGTTTTACTCGCCAAAACGCTCTTCAGCTCCACCAGCGCATTCACACTGGAGAAAGACCATATCAGTGCTCAGAGTGTGGGAAAACTTTTATTCAAAAGATCAATCTCCAAATTCACCAGCGCATTCACACTGGAGAGAAGCCATACCACTGCACCGAGTGTGGCCGGGGTTTTACTCACCCGACGTCTCTCCATGACCACCAGCGCATTCACACCGGAGAGAAGCCGTTTCAGTGTTTACAGTGTGGGAAGAGGTTTTCTCAGCAGAGCACTCTCCACATACACCAGCACGTTCACACAAGAGACAAGCCGTACAAGTGTTCAGAATGCCAGAAGAGTTTTACTCACCTGAGTCTCCTCCAACAGCACCAGAGCTTTCACACAGGGGAGAAGCTCTACCACTGCTCGCAGTGTGGCAAGAGTTTTGCTTACCAGCGCACTTTCCGACGACACCAGCGCGTTCACACCGGGCAGAAACCGTATTGCTGCTCTCAGTGTGGAAAGAGTTTTACCGAAATGGGAAATTTCCAAAAACACCAGCGCATCCACACAGGAGAGAAGCCTTATCAGTGTTCAGAGTGCGGTAAAAAGTTTGCTCAACTGGGAGGTTTCCAAAGACACCAGCGCATTCACACCGGAGAGAAGCCATACAGTTGCTCGGAATGCGGGATGAGTTTTGCTTATCAGAGTACCTTGCAACGACACCAGAGTGTTCACACAGGAGAGAAGCTGTATTCCTGCTCACAGTGTGGCAAGAGTTTTAATTACCTGGAAGGTTTCCAAATTCATCAGCGAATTCACACGGGAGAGAAGCCGTATCAATGCCCGCAGTGCGGGAAGAGTTTCACTTGCAAGTCGAATCTCCGACAACACCAGCGCATTCATACAGGAGAGAAGCCCTACCAGTGCACACAGTGTGGAAAAAGTTTTACCTGCAGGTCTAACCTCCGGCAACACCAGCGCATTCACACAAAAGAGGGAAGCCACACAGTGGAGCCGACACCTTAATATACCACAAAAAGAAACTGATAAAACTGAGCTTTGATAAAGATTACAGATTTCAGCTTACCTTGCTTCATAGTCAGGTAGCATGGTGACAGACGGTGGTGTTGGTACCTCAGCTCCAGGGTAAGAATCGTGTAGTGTGTTCTCCCTGTCCTCCCACCTACCAAATACAAGGCAGTAGACGGATACTCTAAATCAGTGGTCCCCAACCCCCGGGTCTCGACCGGCACCAGTCCGTGGGTTAATTGGTACCGGGCCGCACAGAAAGAATACATAACTATTTCCATTTTATTTATTATCTGATTCTGAACGGTTTTATTTTGGAAAATAACCGGATTCTCTCCGCCACATCTGTCTATGACTCACTCTTGATGCATGTCATGATGCCTCGGTCACATGTCTTACCTCCATCCGCCTCCTTCTTAAAGGAGAAAGAACACATAATACATTACCGCTAAATTCAAACCCCCAAGCAAACAAATGAACAAAAAACAACACAGTGGCTTCACGTTCATTATTAGATTTAGAAAATACCAATTTTTATGGTCGTATCATTTTATTTTGATGTATTTATCCGCCACACATTAAAGGCCGGTCCGTGAAAATATTGTCTGACATTAAACCGTCAGGTCCGTGGCGCAAAAAAGGTTGGGGACCGCTGCTCTAATTCACCCTAGGTAAAAATATGTATAAGAGCATATGATGCCCTGTGTCAGACTGGTGTTACATTTATGGTGTATTCCTATCTTGATCAGTGTGTTCTTGGAGTTGGCCCCTGGTCCAGGATAAAGCTGTCAACGAAGAAGGAGACGAAATGAAATTGTTTTGCATGCTATGTAGCAAATATTATTGTATTCTTGTTGAACGCATGATTTGAATGTTTATATTGCATTCATACAGTATGTTTGTTTATAAGCTAAACTAGTGGTTTAAATTGTTGATGAAATCCACACAGAACATTCGATTAGCCAGTCACGTTTTATGAAATGGTAGTTCCAGCTTTAAATCATGTATCTTGTATCAGCATTAAATCTTGTCCCTTTATTTTAATACTAACCTGAATGGCATTATATATGATGTTTATTATTTAAATAAAAAATAAATAAAAAAGGACCAGACTGTAGATTGAACCTTACCCTAGAACTTCATAAGCAACACTTACACTCTTTTTTTTTAAATTAATGAAACGTTATTTCTGTTTTATTGTGCTGTTGATGATGGACCATGGACATGGAATTTCAAGGCTTTGTGTGCACTTTTTTCTTCTTTTGTAGATAAGTTTCTGCGGTGTCTGTCAATTTCTTTTTATCACTGCAACAAGAGGATACACTTAAGAATTGATAGCTTGACAAGCAAGATACAGGATGAACAAAAGTAGAGCAGCTGGATCAGTTCGAGAGTCAAGAGCGCAAGAGGAACCACAGCAGGAAAAGTGTTAGAAAGTGGAAGTGGCATGCATGAGGCAACTTTTGTACATTGTCATCCTGCCAACCCACCATTTACCAACTCTTACAAAAATCAAAGTAACCTTGATGACTAAGAATATTTGGGGTGGGGACTGTTTAGGTAGATAAGAGGAATTTAAATGGTTCCCCAAAGCACAGTAGGTGGGTCCCCAGTAGGGAAAGTCAAAACACAGTGTACTTTTTTAAAGGCTCCACAGGAATGGTCCCTTTGGCAATGCCTTCTTCATGATTAGAAACCTGCACCCTCCTACTAAGCTGATAAATTTTGTAGGGGTTTTTTTCATCACACATTTTTCTCAAATATTTCATCAGATCAAAGACAGTGTTCCAATATTAGTCTGCAAATCTATGTACTTTTACAGCATTGTGTTTTCATTTAAAAGTCAGGGTTTATCCTGGACTCTGGTAGCACTTGCAAGACAAGCTTTTCCTGCAGGCAGGTGCCCTGGAGGCCCAAACATCCGTAAACTAGGATCTGCCTTGTGCTGGGGCAATGCACACCCTGCTGTAACAGAAAAAAACTCTGCTGTGGTTTGGAATGGGGTACCTTCCTAAAATCCAGTGGCCCTGCAATTTTTTGTGTGTCAGACTGGCATGATAACATGGTTTTGTAAATTCCTTGTTTGGTGCAGCTGGGGTAGCCCACTGGCCTTAACAAAACCATAAGAATTTCATTTTGATCCTATTAAGGAAGTAAAAGTCATAAAAGGCCTTTATCTTGCTGTCTATCATGCAAAGACACATGCCAGATCAAGTTATACAAAATTGAGGAGGCATAAAATGTTGGCATGAATACTAATGTACATTCAGATATTCTGCATTCTGGGGTCAAAAGCCCTCAACCTCCAGCTGTGTAAGTGCCATGATCCTGCAATTAATTTTTGTATGAATTGTGTTCGCCCTCGAAGAGGTGCTAAGAGATAAACCCAGACACTTAGTCCTACAAGATAAGTGCATTGATTCTTTTTAAAGCAAACCCAAAAACCATAAAACCTGATCATGTCTATATTTTGTAAGTAAACTCTTACTTGACAAGAACTATGGTAGGAAACATTATGAGCTAAGATATATAGCAAAGATACACTGCCAGTCCAAAAAAAAGTCACCACCTGGATTTAACTAAGCAAAGAGGTAAGAGCCTCCCATTGGATAATTTCTGCATGGATGATTATGTTTCAGCTGGCAACAAGTTATTGAACCCCAAAGTGCAACTTCTCATTTCTCAAACAACCATGTTGGAACACACGCCCTGTGGTCATGAAAAATTGTTCATCTGATTCAGAACGGTCAAATTATTGACATGCATCAAGCAAAGAAAACATCTAAGGAGATCGCTGAAACTGCTAAAATTGGGTTAAAAACTGTCCAACGCATTAATAAAAACTGTCCAACGCATTAATGAAAACTGGAAGAATAGTGGGGAACCATCATCTTCTAAATGATCGTGATCGGCAATCACGTAAACGTTTGGTGAAATCGTAAAAACAACAACAGGACTAAACTGCTGTGTAAAAAGAAAAACAACTTAGCAGTGAGGCTAATCTTAGGGGAAAAAAAGGCTTACATTTGCTAGGGAGCATAAAGATTGGACTCTGGAGCAATGGAAGAAGGTTGTGTGGTCTAATGAGTCTAGATTTACCCCGTTCCAGAGTTATGGGTGCATCAGGGTAAGAAGAGAGGCGGATGAACGGATGCACCTATCATGCCTAATGCATACCGTACAAGCCTGTGGGGGCAGTGCTGTGATCTGGGGTTGTTGCAGTTGGTCAGGTATCGGTTCAGCAACATTATGTGCCCAAAGAATGAGGTCAGCTGACTACCTGAATATACTGAATGACCAGGTTATTTAATTAATGGATTTTTCCCACCAATGAAGTCCAGACCTTAACCCCATCGAGAATCCTTAGGATGTGCAGGAGAAGACTTTGCGCAGTGGTCCAACTCCCACCATCAATACAACAATTACTGCAACTCTGCATGGGAATAAAAGATTTGACATTGCAGAAGCTTATCGAAACGATGCCACTGCGAATGCATGCCGTAATCAAAGCTCAAGGCGGTCCAAAAGAATATTAGTGTGTGTGATTTTATTTTAGACAGACAGTGTTTTTTTCTTGGTAGTCATTTTTTTAATACAGAACAATGACTGCTTGTGTAAAGAATATGAATCGAGTAAGCTAGGCTGCGCAACAGATAATAAGTTCAATTACATTCAAGGGCCCCGGCGATATGTGAAGCATCGTCTGTTGATCACATCTTCAAGCAGCTGGAGGAGGCACAAGATTACATCTGATAAATTGACAATGCTGGAACTGGATCAGGTTTGATATCCAGTGTTGGACAGGCATTAAAAACACCAGACAGAACAGAGAAGAGCCTTGAAGTATACTTACCTCTCATTCTGAGAGAAGGTGGTACCAGTCGAGCAGTGCTGGAGGATCTCAGACAGTGTGGTGCAGTGCGAGATGTGATGAGGTCACTGAGGTAAGATGGTGCTGGTCTATTTTTGGCCTTGTAGGCAAACATCAGTGTTTTTAATCAGATACGTGCAGCTACTGGAAGCCAGTGGAGGAGCAGCAGTGGGGTAGTGTGGGAGAACTTGGGCAGATTGAACACAGGTCACGCAACTGCGTTTTTGGATAATTTGCAGTGGACGAATAGCGTTCAGACCTGCCAGCAGAGAGCTGCAGTAGTCCAGTCTTGAAATGACAAGAGACTGAACAAGCATCTGAGCAGACTGTGTGGGCAGAAACAGTCGAATTCTTCAGATGTTGTAGAGAAGAAATTGACAAGAAAAAGCCACATTAGCAACATGTAAGGAGAAGGGGTCTGTAGTTACCCCAAGGTTGCGAGCAGTGGCTGAAGGGGAGAGCAGAGAGTTATGAAGAGTTATTCAGAGATCCTGACCTGGAGACAAATCAGGATCTCGTAATATCTGATATCTGGAAGGCTTGATCGAGCTCAATACCAGGTATTTCTCATCACAACTTTGCAGTTGAACATGTCACAAGCACTTGGGGCAGGTTTTAAAAGAAGCATGGAGAGCGATAAGTGATAGCGTACAGTGAACACTAAGCACTACCTTATCGGTGTGACCTGCCAGTTCTGCCATGTTTTATTCTCTATTCTTTTTGGTGCAAGAAGGGAGCCATGCAGTAAAATGCCACACTTTTAGCTACTGTGGCTGGGGAAGATCTGTAAAAGAAAAATGAGATAAGATGAGCTTGGATGCATTTATTGCCTTAAATATCAAACTAGTATAATTTCTAGTCACCTATAGGCATTTGCAAAAGCCGACTCATGATAAAAGTAATAAAAGACCATAAAAGGTTTCGGGTTGTAAATATTGTAAATTACGGCCTTGTTTTCCTCCCAAGATTCTTTTTGTCCTTTTCACTAATACACCTCAAATTCAATTTACTGCTACCGTGCATCTCCATATTTCTGGTACATTTGCCATAAATCCAGCTCGGCTCTGGTTCCTTGCACCTGCGCCAGTGGGAGATGTTTACATCATTTGTTTTGGCTGCAGGTACTTTGCACTGCGTTACCTTCCCATTTGCAAGCGCTGCGTGATTTCAAGCACTACTCTGGATTGTAGGCATTATAGTGTCTTAGCTAGATTGCTTAGTTCAAACCAGTGACAGACAAAAATTTAATCCCATACATCACTCAGGACAGTGCTAATCTGTAATTCACCAGCAGCCTGTTTCCCTCTTGACCATCTTGCAATGTTGGGCTTCATGATAATGTATGTGATTGAGATACAGGTCCTGAATTGAAGACAAACCCCTGGACCTTCTGGGTTGTAGTTGTTCATATTGTGCTGATTCGTCTATTCTCGCTTTGCTGAAAGCAGCGGCGAGCATTTAAAAGTGTTTCAGTTCATCCAATCCACATCTGTTACAGAAACGTACAAAACACTAAGTGCATGGGTAAAATACTCCTCTCAAACACACACACACACACACACACACACACACACACACACACACACACACACACACACTCTCATATATATAAAACATCAATACATAAACATAAGGGTTCAAACACTATTATTGGCCCCCTAAATGTGCAATGTTCAAATTCTTGCCACCAGGGGGCAGTGTGGGATCACAAATGACTGATGTTTCTTTTTTCTTTTTTCTTTTTGCAATTCCAGTCGGATCTTCAAGTGCATGATTTATGAAATCACATCTAAACTGGTTAATCTTACAGTCGGTTGCATATTTTATCAGGTGTTACATTGTTTAAAGTCGAGTAATGTGATTAAAGAACAGGTTAGAACAGAGTGACTGGGATCCCAAGCGACCAAACACAGACCACAAAGTCACCAGAGCAGAAGGTCTGATATTTGAAACTGGTTTGCAGTGCTTATTAACTTTGGAGCATTTTGGAGCATTATGAAGCCCCCGCCCCCCCAGTTCTCATAGGGCTTTTTAGTTTTATTTTCTAACTGAAATTGATTATTTTCTAACTGATTATTGATTGAAATTGATTCCTTTTTGACCATGTATGATTTAAATTCTCTCTAAAAAAAAATTAGACTAGATGTGGACACACATGACATCTGCTCAGCAGTTCTTTAGCCTGGTCCAAATGATGACAGTCCTATTGAAAAAGTTCAGATATGGATCAGGAAACTCTAGGCTAACTTATTTGTAAGATATTTTATTTATTTATTTTATTTGGCCAAAGCATTTAAAACATGTTTTTTCTGCCATTATAGCAATGCTGACTACACTGAAAAGTGCCTTGATGAGCGCACCAAAGGTGCCTAATTATACTTGTATATACACTACACATACTTGGGCTCTTCTCTTACTGTATAAAAAAATAGGGTTGGTGTATTCGGTTCAAGGGTACTGGAACTACCAAACTTGATTGAGCTCTAATTATATGGTTTAAGTCTAATGGACAAATTTCCATTCCAGGGTTTCCATTGATTGCCTGATGTCCTATTTAAATGACTGGAATATTTGAGTATCTCGCTTTACCACGTACAAATTCTATTTGTTAACGCCACTCGTCACAGTCCTTCTACATACAGAAATAATGCTAAAAATACATCAAATGTAATAAATAAGCAGTTGCTCACACACATTTTATTCACTTTATTTTCGTCAGTGATCCTGCGTCTTTGATTCCTGAAATGTTAGCATTGACGCTGATGTCTGTGCCTGGGAAACCCCCAAGCATGACACGCAATCGTCCTCCCTGCTGGCTGAAGGCTAGTTATGCTAATCTCAATTCTGTGCTAGTATGGCCATCATAAGCATACACCTTACCCTGTTCTCCACAATACTGATCAAAGACAGAACACATTAGTAGGCAGAGAGAAGACCAAACACGCTGCAGTGTTGATCCTCCTAAAGCCACAGGAGTTTTGCAGCTGTACAGCTACACAAGGGCAAACATATATACATACAAACACACACACGCAAACATTGTTCCAGGGTCTGTGTACACGCTTATCCGCTACAAATCCAGCGTGCAGCCTGTGGCCACCTTTTCTTTCTCCTTGAAGGTCAGGAAGTCTAGTGTAGAAGCAACACACACTTTCTGTAACCTCAAGCAGGATAATAAGTGTACATGAAGGTCACATACAGTACAGCACTGAGTTTTCTACCCACTCCTACACTGTCAGGGATACGTTTTACTCTCTTGAAACCAATTGTCCACCCACACATACCTGCATTTTCTTTTCTTTAGGGAATGATTTGTATGGTTTAAACATTGTTTTTTTTTCCTTTTTTCACCCCCATCAACTGTCATTCTGGAAGTTTCCACAAGTTATTGTCATCATTCAGGTAATACCAGCTATACGCACACCACAGATTTCTGTTTTGCAGACCCTGAAATACCGTTTGGGTTCAAAGGGAAGAACAAGAAATATGGTTCCTTTGGCAATATGCACTTCTTGTTCAGTCACTCTCGATATCCCAACATATTTATCCATTTCCAGACAGCGCGACAAGACGACAGATGAAACGCAGAGCAGGCGAAAGATGGTCACCAGGAAGAGAACTCATGGGAAGAAGAACATTGAGGAATACAACATGACTTGGTGTACTCCCGTCACACTCGATACTATCAGACATTATTCCATCCAGACCAGAACAGTTAGATACACTATTTGATATTCAAGTCAAAATATTACATTCTACACAACAATTTATTACATATATTACATCATCATTACATTTATTACATCCAGTTACGTTTTTATGTAGGTTCTGTATAGATACATATGAGAATAATGGCCTCAGAGCAGAGACTTGTGGACCACTAAATTTACCTTTGTATCTGTCTGTCAGCGAGAAGTGTCAGTTACCTAAAGCAAAACATCGAGAGACACCACCCTGGTGGACAGTAAGGAAGTAAACGTGATATCGTTTTGTACTTAAGTAGTTTTTTCACGTATCTGTACTTTTCTGAAGTGTTTCCATTTGGTGAGACTTTTACTTTAACGTCACTACATTTCAAAGTCAAATTTCTTACATTGAAGCAAAATCAGTCGTCCCTTTTTATTTGAGTGGATAAAAACGTAACTGGTCAATCACACAGCAAGCCACCAATCAGGGCTCCGTTTGAAACTTGTTTTGATCGCCGCTCAGTGGTGTGTACGTACTTATCACCAACATACAGTTCAGCAGCAAGCAGAACATTTAGAAAGGAATAAATGATGAAGAAACTCCAGACTCGAACTCACCACAACAACATGTGGCCTCATTTGCACAATTTATTTGAAGAAGTTGAAAAGGAGGTTTTGGGCTCATGATAATTTGAATCGAAAATCAATCAGTGTTGAAATCATTAATATTATTCTATTAATAGATCAGTGTGCTGAAAGTCACATTAAAGTCTTTTCACATTAACAAAGTTGATTAAGCAACTTTGTTGATCAGAGTTGTTTGGATACTTAAATGCATTTGAAGGCAAATACCTTTGTACTTTTACTCAAGTTTAAAGGGAGCACTTTTACTGAAGAACTATTTTACTGAGTGTATCTCTACTTCTATCTCTACTCCCTAACTCAAGTACAGGGTTTGTGCACTTCATCCACCACTGGTAATTTACCATTTTACCAGATCAGATCAGTGCAGTGTTTCAGTACTGTCAGAAGATCTAATCTCCAACTATAAGACTTGATGGTAGAATATGGTATATGGTAGAACCTGAGTGATCTCTCCAGCCAGCTCTGAACGATTACCCAAGCCTGTCCTAAGACTGCAAGGTTGTTATAAGAAATGGCACCTTCCTAAGTGTAAAGGATGCCGTACCACACAAAGTTTAGACTTGCTCTCAAAAGTATTTACCCCATGTACATTATGCAGTTTGGGACATAATCTTGAGTTTGATTCAAATGTGTGCCCTCACAGCTAATATGCAAAGTGAAGGAAGAGGCCAACTTTGCCCAAAGTAAACTATTTTTTTTGTTTTTTGTTACCATTTTGTTTGAGTACCTCAGGGTTCAATTTTGGGGTTTTCCTCATCTCTGCCAGACATAAGAGGGTTATGGACCTTTCCTCAGCACCTCTCTCAGTCATGATTCTTCCTGGCCACCCCTGTATGTTTTAATTTTAAGCAGGTCCCATCTTTAGTGTTTGTGCTGCTACATTGCTATGATTTATAGCTTTATGTTAATGCTGGATTAAAATTCAATTATGGTGACCTCTGAGGAGAGAAGGTCTTTAAGGTTTGGGACAGACAGTTTGTGGGATTTGTCATTAGTCTTGAGGAAAGAGTTCTCATGACTTATTCACAGTGACCTTTCGTAACTCCTGAGGCATAGGCATGAGTGTTTATATGCATAGATTATTTATTTCAACAACAAAGTCGGCAGAACGAAACAATCAATCCGACACCTGACCGTAATTTTTCAAAACGGAGAACTTTGTAATTATGATCTGTGCATTCGCAATCTGTACCGCAAAGGTTCCTTCTAAAAATATAACAAATATTTTAGCCAGCACTTGAGGAAATGAATAGTTCATGAGGTGTAGGATAAACAAAAGTCTTAAAAACACTTTTTTCCCCAACTTTTGCATTAGGCAGTACCACAGAAAACTGGTATAAGTCAGTCAGCTTTTTTGCTAGGAACTTCCAAATTTCCACTATCCATGTGCTTTCTTAGCTCATTACATGACCAACAAAAAAACGACACAGCTCAGCACTCTCTCTATTGTGCTGGGACAATTTATGGCTAATCATACAATTGGTCAATATTCAACAGCAAACAACTCATAACTATTTTTGCTGAACTTTCCCATTTCTCATGAGCACTAGTAAAACTACTTGATTAGAAAGAATTATTTGGTTCACAATTTGGTCACTTGCCTAGTTCTATCCACAAGCCATCCACTTTTCCCATCATACAACAAATACCTACTTTAAAGAGTGAAGATTAACACATACTGTGCCTCATAATAGTAAGTTACAGGGTGACATGACAAAGCACTATGTCTTCTGTGCTATGAAAAATTGCAGAGAATGATTCAAATGACATGGGAGAGAAAATATCCCATCCCTTCAATCCAAATTTGCTCCCCTTGGCTCCCGGCCATGGATGGCTGTGTTTTAAGCTGAGTAGATTTCTGAGGAGCTGCTTGAGATCGATTAGACAGGATATTTACAAGCTGTCAGAGATTGTAGCATACAGTATATAGCAATAATGCATAGAAATCCATCTATAATATTTTAGAATATAGGAGAATGTCAGCTTTCTAGCTCCAAAGGTACTGCTGGGTAAGCGATCTAAAATAAAATCAGGGCATCTGTAAAACTTTTCAAAGAAGCATAGCACCGAACCACGGCGATAAATCCACACTGATCAGCTCGTCCCTGGTTATGCCGTTCGTATCTGCAGCCAGATGGAGGTTGTGAGAATGCAAACATCTCTTTGCTTCCATCTTTCGTCGATTAAGGTCTCAGCAGCCGCACAGAAAATCCGTCGAACACGGAAAACATTGTCTGTTTGTCTGTCTTTGTTCTATAATATGCTTACACGTCAATATTGTTGCAAAGAGAAAGATTAGATGGCATTCCCTTTTCTTTCTAGATCTTTACTTGCTATTGCTTCTTGCAGTGAGATTTCATCATCTAGACTCCTCTATGGGTGAAAAGGACATATTTGTCTTTAGCCTTCTGGATAGGGGTGAGAAACAGATGCAAACGAGGCTCTTTCCCATACAAGGTCCATTGCACTGGGATATGTGTGTAAAAAGACTCACCTTTCCCCTGTAACCACATGTAAACACTCTGTACATGGAGACTTGTCGGTCAGCATAGCCATGATGATATAACAACCTCTCGAAGAGGTAAGACTTCAGACATCGTTTGAAGGCTGCAGCTAGTGACTCAGCTATTCAGACATCAAGTGAATTTTATTCCACCACCTTGGTGCTACAAGAGAGAAGAGTCTGAAAGCATACCTTCCTTCTGGGACCAGTCCAGCAGTGGTTCAGGATTGGAAGGAGTGTGGTACACTCCGAGGTGAGAAGTGCTGAGGGGTAAAGGGATGCTGGTCTGTTTTTTTTGCCTTTGTTGGCGAGCGTTTTAAATCCGACACAGGAAGCTACAGGAAGTCAGCAGAGTGAGCATGCGGGACACTCTGGAAAGTGTGAAACCAAGTGGTGCAGCTGCGTCCTGTAAAGATCCTGTACACTGTATAAAACATTTGCTTATTTGTCCACTTGCAAACAATCTTTCTTAAAAACGGTAAATAATTAATTTCAAGCCAATATGACTTCTAACGGCTGTACGATTTCAGCAATCTTAAAAGAGCTATACAAATCACAATGTGCTTAATGGATCTAATAAACCTAATTATGGCATATGTGTAGAGTGTATAATGTACAGTTAGAATATAAGAATAAAATGTCATTTATCTTTATAGCATTTGTCAGATGCCCTTATCCAGAGCAACTTGCAACTTAACAGCTGAGGGTTAAGAGCCTTGCTTAAGGGCCCAACAGTAGCAGCTGGGCGTTGCTGGGATTTAAACTTGTGACCTTCCCTGCCTTAACCAATGAGCTACAACCTCCCCCATCATCAGGCTGTGCTGTTAGTATGGAAGGTCTTCAGAATGCACTAGAGGGAAATAAATAGAGCAAGCTGAATGGCAGTTAGGAATTTCTATGTGTACTAAAAAAAAAAAGAGGAGGCATGGTAGGGGTGGAGGAGAATGGATCCAGTCATGACTAGGTAGGTCAATTTGGGATGCCAATTTTGCAAAGCGATCTTGAGGTAAGCTTGAACAAAAATGTAAGCCTAGCCAAATACAATCAAACTAAATACTTGTCAATTATTCCTTCTTGGAATCCCACATACTGGTATTCCTTTATTCGCCTCCATGGTATTTAAGTTTTAGCAGCATTTTTTTGGTGATCGATATGTGATATATTGTATATAGTAGGCGAGCCAGTCGATGTAGGTAGTGTCAGCAAACATACTCTGCCAGATGTATATCCGGTACAGATGTTGAGACTGAATACATCTCAAGGTGAGCTCAGTCCTAGCAGTAGAAGGTTAATAGACTTGTAAATGGCTTAAAACAATCACTTTTTAAATGTCCACAGATGTAATAATGCAACATTTCAGTTACCAGGAAAGAATGTCTAGCACTTAACCAGCACCTCCTGTTTACAACTTGGAGATCCTTCTCTTTCCCCTGATATCAGTCGATTTAACCGTGCTGTTTCTCACAACAGGCCATGCAACTGCTCATTGCCCAAATTATTCATTCATTCATTCATTTATTCATTCATTCATTCATTTAATCATTGATTCAATACTGACATGAAGGTCACTTTTCTTCGCCTTGATCTCCAGATGAAAGCTATGGTTACAGCTTCAGGCTTCACAACTGGTGAGTGAAAGGTGTTTGAAATATGCATGACATGACGCGAGAAAGCCAATTAATCTGACTTTGTTTTTTCTTTATTTTAAAGGCTAATTTCAAATGTCAATAACCTTTAGGTAATTTTGGAGCCATAAAGGGATTTCTAGAAGCACTGAAGGACAGGGTGGAAAAGGTTATTTATGTTTTTTTAATGTTACTTTTGTTTCTATGCAAAAACCTCGATAATGCAACTAAACAACTATATAAATGTCTGGATGTTCTACTTTATTTCCATTAAAAAAATCCTCCCCTAGCATGAAAAACAGCTTTACACACTCTTGGCATTCGGACAGGTTGTTTCTCCAAACATTCAGCTGAAATACAGCGATGCCTCTTGTAAAACTTGCCAATTGTGTTCTTCACTAGTTGAAGATTTCTCAGATCAGTTCAATAGGATTTAGGTGCGGTGACTGGGCAGGTAATTTCATGAAAAATAACACTCCAGATGACTGATTTCTAAATAACACTTGCAGAGCTTAGATGTACGATTCGGCTCATTGTTTTGTTGGATGATGAGGTCGGTTTCAGTGAGCGTCAGTCCAGCCGGAATTGCATGGTGTTGAAGTATAGAATGCTAACCATTTGGTGGTCAGTATTCCTTTCACCCAGAATAAGTCTCCAAGCTTGAAAAACAAACCCAAAACAATTACCCTCCCATGTTGAAGGTGTGGCAGTCTGCTAACATCTCTCCTGTTCTTTTAGAGAATTTCCTTCTTCTGTGTTTTTGCCTTTTTTCAGGTTTGGTGTATCCACACCAAACCTGCGTCCACACGAGTCTATTTACCTTCTTTCACCGGTGCCTGTTTGTGCTCAGTTGCCATTCGGCTGCATTTCCTCTCATATCTGCTTGGTGGCTCTCTCTCCGGAGGTTGGCATCTCTCTCCTCTTTATTGGCGTCACCAAACTAAAACAGATTGCACCGATTAGTCTCATCTGCCGCAGGTGTTCCTTACCGCTCGTTCCGTACGGCTCCGCCCTCCACTCGCACACCGCTGGCTCACACCCCCACAATGCCCAACAGCATAAGAGGCAGAAGGTGGTGGAAAGTGCTCCCAGATTCAGAGGAGCTGGTGAGCGGGTGGGGAAGGTCAGTGGAGAAGGAGAGGAGAAGTGAGAGAGAGAGGTAGAGAAGCTGCCTGTCCGTGGGTACAGCACCATCTGGACTTCCCAGGAGAGGTGTGGCGGATAGTGTAGTGGCCGTTTTCGCCACTGGTCCCATCTCGCTGAACGGTCCACAGCGTCGGCTGCAGCACTCCTTCTTGGCCTGCTCCTGCTCCCTTGGCGGCAAAGTCCCTCTGGTGACATACGTCTCTTTCAGCACCACTGTAACACACTCACTGGTTCTTCGCTTTATTTACTTTCATTTCTTTATTTACTTTCATTTTCACCCGGTGCTTTCCTATCCAGAACACAAGCCTTTTCTCTTTCACGTCCGCCCGTCTCACCGGATCATCGCTCTTTTTCTCCTCAGTGCTCGCCCGATTTTCCACGCAGACTGGCACACCTTTTACTACCGTCCGCCTAAGTGCACTCGCCGGCCAGCAGTCTTTCTCCGGCGCCTGCCCATGCTCAGTCACCATTCGGCCACTCTCCCGCTTGTCTCTGCTTGGTGTCTCTCCCTGAGACTGGTGTCTCACTCATCTTTATTGGCGTCGCTGGACTGAAACCGAATGCACTTATTAGTTTTATCAGCTGCAGGTGTTTCTTACTGCTCATTCCGTCCGGCTCCGCCCTCCACCCGCTCACCCCTGGCACATCTTCTTCAACAAACAAATTTTTTTACCAGTGATAAAAGCATGGTGGTGAATCTGCAATGATTAAGGCCTTTCTTATTTATTTGACTAATTGATTGTTCTCCTTTCGCATAATTTGGCAATGAAGCTGCTTATGGAGTAGCAGCTATTAAAAGTCTTTCCTCTCCCTCTTTCCTACTTTATTGAAACTAATTAGACAACAATTCAACATGTTATATTATTACTGAGAAACCAGAATGTGCACAGTGCTCTATCCTGAAGATCACTGTGTCCTGGAGAACTCATTATAAATAATAGTATCATACCAGCCCTTGAATGATAAATGGGCCGTTCAGGGTACTGAGCGTGTGCTGACAGTACCTACCTGCTCTCTTCTTAAGGCATAGAGAAACATTGGCGTGGTGGACTGGGCTGAATGTTAATCTACACATCTCCTGTTCCAGCTTCTAGCAAAATCTGAATTACAAAAATCAGTAGTCTTTCAAAGGCAATTATTTTTGCACTATAAATGACTCAATCGTATCACCATACTGACGTCTCAATTCTTATTTTATCCATGCAGTGCCTTGCAGAAGTATTCACCTCCTTGAACTTCATTTACTGTGAAAACTGAAATGGTTTTAATTGGGATTATATGTGACACATTTACACAAAGTAGATCTTTAATAATAAAATGGGGCTGCAAAAATCTCACAAATAAGAAATTTCCTGGTTGCATAAGTACTGCTGTGACTTCCCTTAATCAGCCCTGGAACAACCAGTAGTACCAAAACTAGTAGAATAAACTGTAATTTATATATAGAAATGTTCGAGGGAAAGGCACAGTGTGTAACTTTAATACAAGTTGAATCATTATGTATTTGAGTGCAAAACTATGCATCATATACTCTACAATTCCACACGATAAAATTGGTAGTGTTGAATTCTGTCGAGTTTCTTTCTGATCCATTTGGAAGTGCAATGACGAGGGTTTTTCATGGCAAGGGCACGTGCATAGGAGCATATGTTTTGCCAAAAACAACATATTTCCTTTCAGAAGCAGGAAGCAGAAGCATTTCTGTCCATGCTACATTACCTGCAGAGCTCATTTGAAGACTTTTGGGAAGGAGACGACTGGCCAGGGCGCTCCATTAAACCCAGCATCTGTTCGACCCAAATTGCACCGGTGCTACAGCAGCAGGTTAAATCGTGCAGCTTGCTGCATGAAGGTGCGCCCCAAGCTTTCCAAAGCCTCCAGAGAAAGTGCGGAAAGCAGGCTCCTTAATCAACACGTGTTTACTTTAAAGCTATTATTGCGCATTTGTCAGGATCAGCAAGATGTTGCATAACATATTGTTGATGATGCACAGTAGATCTTAAGTAGTAAATGTTTCTATATTACAAATTTACATATACAGTGTTTGTGAAAAGCTAATCTTTTATTTACATCGGTGGCATCTGGCTCATTGAATGGCCTGCCCAGTCACTGCACCTGAATCCTATTGAACTGCTCTGGGAGGAACTGGTTTGCAAGATCAGAAAGAAATCTCCAATTAGTGAAGAAACAAACTGTATGCAGTATATATGTAACATCATGGAGGCAAATATGGTGTTCAATTTAATACCTCATATGTCTGATGCAGCGATGACTTTTCAAATCTTGCCTTGTTTTTGTTTTGACTGATGCACCAGCATTTCCTTTATCCTTCAAGTAGCAAATTCCTGACTCTTCTTTTTTAAAACCTAAGATGGACAGAAACAAACAAACAAAAAATACAAATGCTGCAACCACATGCTTCATACATTAAGCTTAAACACACTGCCACACACAGAGGTTGTGCTGATATAATCAATCTTACAGCTGTTTTGAAGTTTGATGACACACATTCCTTTCAGCCTGAGGCTGGAACATCAGATAAAGAAGCTCCTGGTGGACTGCAACAGCAGACAGCATATTACAGCATCCGTCTTCTATTCTGTTCACTTCAGCGGATCAGCTGAATCTCTTCCTCACGCCGCACTGACAGCTTTTGCTCCTCGTTTGGCTGCGTATTTCTATGTAGCGTTCTAAGAAGTCTATCTGGTCTAACACTATATTTGTCTGTTCATGATTTCAGGAGCTTGCGTTCATATTTTGGAAAGACACTCTCTACCCGTGTCTGTATGTAACGTATCGAAGGAGAACCTGTGGAGATTAAGTAGTCAGCTATGTTTTAGAGCTGAGTTCAGTAACTGGATGATTGCGGTCGCTATGAGGATCAAGCAAAGATTTTCACTGGTCAAAGACTTGAAAAATACAAAAAAAAACTGACCAATGAAAGAAGAAGAAATGAGAAAGGAGAAAAAAGAATGAAAAACTCTTCTAGCAGAATCTAGAGCACAAAACAAAAAAATCAAGTATGTAGTTCATTACAAGAAGCCAGATTTGAAGATTATGGGTTCTGCAGGGATTTTCACTCGTTTTTCACATTCATGTGCACATTCATCCTTCTTCAGGATGTTTATTCTTTCTTTAAACTACCAAGTTTACATTGTAGTGTTAGGAATTCCTTTACATGCGCTGGAATCGATCAGTTCTGCTGAGCAGCTCAGGCAACACTGGGGAAAAGGAGATGCCCACCACTACAAAATGATGTTGGAAAGGTCTGACTGGTGTATTATAGTTTAAACAGCATAGACTAGAAATAGACTAAAATAGACTAGATAGGCAGCTGGTTCTCCTAACAGAACTCACCCTTGGCCCCCTTCAGGTTGAATTCCGAGTGTGTTATCTGTGTATTGGAAATACAGCCAACTATGATTGCTAAGAAAATATAGTCTCTGTATTCTCTTTTGTATGAATCAATGGCGTGAGACCCAAGTGGCAATAACAAGCGCTGGTGTTAAACAAAATGCAGCTGCTTCAGCTCTTAATTATCGCCGTGCAATGATACTTAATGGTTCAAGAGTCAAGAGTCATTTATTTGTCATTTGCGTAGTTACACTGTGTACACTAGCCGCTGAAATGCTCCGGACGAGGCTCAGATTCATTCTTATTAGATATGACTGGTTGAGATAATGCTGTGAAAAGTGGCTTGGGTTATTAAATAAGTCAATATAAGTAAAATAAATAGTCAAGAGTACACCTGAATAGTGAATATCCAAGTGTCCTTGTGTTGCTACTGCATCTATGTGGAGGATCTAGGAGAGATCAAGTCAACTAGCTTTTATTGTCTTTTCAACCATATATAGCTGAGGCAGTACACAGCGAAATGAGAACGTTCCTCCAGAACCCTGGTGCTACATTTAACAACATAAAGCTACTTAACAGAAAACACAGGGTTAAGGACTAGTAAGTGTCCTCGCCACATAAAGTGCATCATGTGCAACCTGGCGCAAACAGTGCAAGACAAAACAAGACTGTGTAGAACAAAAACACAAAACACAATATAGCGCCGCCAGATACCTAGAGATGAGGACACCAAGGAACTTGTAGTTCACCCTCTCGAACTCCACCCCACTGATCTGGATAAGAGCGTGATCCCGTCAATGCGACTTACTGTAATCCATGATCATCTCCTAGGTCTTGCTGACATTCGAACAGAGGCTGTTTCATCACATCATGTTGAAAGCTCTCTAACCTCATCTCTGCAATATGTCAGATCTGTAGAATCCCAGGATGGTTGTATTTTTAACCAATTTGAAGAGAATGATGAAGCTATGCTGTTTGGTGCAGGTGAACAATGACTACTAGAGAGGTCTAAAGCCCACATCCATATGTAGTGCAGCAGTGTTGAGAGGGGGCATGGATCCTAATCAATAATGACCGCCCAGTCAGGAAGTACAGAGTCCAGTTATGCAGGTGACTGTTTATCCCAGATCATTCAGATGAACTATGAGTTTGTTAGGGATGATGTTGAATGCAAAGCTCTAATCAATTAACAGCAGTTCCTCATAAGAATCTCTTTTCTCCGTATATGCCTACAATGCTTTGCAATGACTTGATCAGAACCATTAACGCAGTAAGCAAACTGGAAGGGGTCCAAAGTCTCTGGTACAGAGGAGCCGATATGGTATTGGACAAGAGTGGTAGGTGTTCAGACAGGAGACTGCAGTTTACTTAGGGACAGTGGTGAGCATGGTCAGCTTGAAGCAAGTGGGGATTATGGTCTGATTCAAAGAGAGTGAAAACAACTGCTAAATGGCTAGCACAATCTGTTAGGACATGTCCATGGATGCCTTCAGGTCCTGCTGTTTTATGAGGCTCTGATCAAATGCAATGGTATTGCCTGTCTTGAAGCAAGTTTAGAATATTTTTAACCTTAAGGAGCAAACCCAGGCTTAGTGTTTTTCCTGGGTTTGGTGCACACACTACTTGGAGCTGGGATTGTCTGTCTACACTGTCATTAAAGTCTGCTTTGCAATATCTGCTAGCCTTTTGAAGGTTACATCTGGATTTCTTGTAGGCAGTCAGGTGCTGAGGCTGTGGTTTGCATGCTCAGTCTTTTCTTTTACCTATGATTTCTGGTTGGGAAATTACATTGATTGCTGGGACAACATTCACAAATGTGGATCTGCTGTAGACCGTGCATTCATTTATGCTGTCCCTTGTTGCTTTCTAAGATATTTGTCAGTGTGGGGATTTAAAGCAGTCGTGGAGTCTGGAGATGGCATATTTACTCCATGTGTGAGCAGCAATATGCTAATATGGTCTCCATTGCACTCCAAAAGCAGGGGGGGGGGATCAAGGTTGTAGCTGTTCTTTAGTCTTGAATCATAGTGATCTAAAGTCTGGTCCCCTTTTGTGGGAAAATGTACATAAACCGGTAGTGTTTATGAAGACCTTTTCATGCTGGTCCTATTGAAGTCCACAAGAAGCAATGAGAGCAGGCTGATGGGGAATCATTTGCTGTCCATTCCTTTGTGTCCTTTCAGTTTAAACTTCAGATTTAAACTTTAGAGTTCAGATTCTCTGTAAAACACTATTGATAGTACGACGTCCTTCATCGGTCTGTTTGCTGGAGACTTGATCTTTAAACACCCGGAGGACCCGGTCTAATTAAGTACGCAAGAGATGCATTACCAGATGGTTGGAGAAAGAATTTTAATAATCACATCATCAGAATTCCTGAGGCGGTGGATGATGTTAAGGGACTGATACGGTGAGACTCACAGCGACAGGATGGATTTTATTTAGCAGTGTTTTACTTTGCTAGAAGGGGACAGCAATGAATTGCACAGTGATGTGTTTGAAAAGTAAAAAAAACACAAGACCATTGGTATGACTAAGTAATGTAACCCTCAAACGTGATTATTTCAAAAGTCATATTAGTAATCGTTTCATGTAACAGTATGGAATGTGAATAATCCCATCAACCACACAACAAGTGTTTTACAAACAGCACGTCTCTCACCAGACTCTGACGATTTCCTCATTTATAAGCCAACAGCACGATTTAATTGCATGGGGGCTGAACCTCTCACAGGAGGCTTCCTAATCACTCCGGAGCCACTGGTCCAAACCATAAGCGCACCTGAATCGGAACCTGCGGAGAGAAAAATGAGAAAGAATAAATATGGAGAAGGAAAAGAAAGAGATAGTCTTTTTTTTTTTTTTTTTTTTTTTTTACTCCTTCAGAAAAAAAAACTCTTTCTCTTTATTAAGGAAATGCAGACACACTCTTTCACCTGCATGGAAGGGAATGCAAATGAATCAGGGGTTAATTAGAAAAGAGGCTTCGTTTCCTCAGACTTCAGTCGTGAGATTCCAGGGGGACTTAGCAAAGCTGCGGCAGACCTTTTACAAAATCTGAAGGTAAACACGAGATGATATTTAAACTCCTCGAAAGTAATAAAAGCTTGTATTAAACTATTCGTTCCATTCACGGCAGGCTCGTGTCCAAACTCTATTTATAAACTCGCAAGGCAGCCATGTTGACTCGGGTGAACAAGAATCTCAGTTAGGCCTCACAACACGCCCTCCATTTTCCCGTCGCTGCCCAATCTTCGTGCTAATTTTTAAATCTTTTGGCGCGGTCATGGAAGCAGACACCCATTATTTCCCATCTCACCGCGGCAGTTTCACGTGTCAGAAGCACTCAGTGAAGCTATAATAAAAGCACAGAGGGCTGTTATGAATGCTAGCATGCTGTGAAAGCTAAGCGCTACCACTGCTTCCTTTCACCACTTGCTGATTCTGTCATGGTTTATAATCCTGCCTGTAATCCTGACGGGTAGGAATGTGAACGAGACAGGAAGGACAATGATCTGAGAGAGGCAAAGATAAAAAGCCTCAATGTGCTCTTAGCACAACACATTGGCTGTCACTATTGCTAACAATGACATAGCAATGTCTATGTTCATTTTTTACTGATAATTCTTAATAATCTATCAGAACTGGTCTTTAGGCTAAGAATTTCAGTCTGTAGTGCATATAATTAAAATTGTTCCATTTTGGCTTTTGATAAGCACCAAAACTCCCAACATTTTCTCACATTTTAGACAAAGTTCCAGAAAACGATTTGATGCCTTCCGACCAACCAGAATCATGAATTGAAGTCTGCTGTGGTGTTTAGAAGCGCCAGGCTCAAGTAACGACAGCACAACACCGCTGTTGTGTTTTACGAGGCGGATCAGCTGTAACCGGTGGCAGATTGAATAGAATCTACCACCTCGCTCGGAGTTCAGTATTGATCTGCCAGACACGCTGTAAATCTCAAGCCGTTTTTTCCTGTTCGCTCAGGATGATTTGCCATGTTAAAATGTTATTTACGTCTTGCCGGTAGGTTTTATAAAACAGAAAACGCCTTCCAGGCCTGTCCTGTAGCAGGTTGTTAGTTATATACTGTTTTCATCAGAAATAAAAGTGTATCTTATAAGAAATTAAAGAGAGTCGATAATGGAGTAAATATCAGAGGTATCAGAACGGGTGTAGCCAGACCTTTTACAATAAGCCCACTGGGGTGGCAAGCTAGTGTGTACAAATACCTATCCAATAACAATATTATAATCTGTGTAGGTTTAAAACCAATCCCTATTGGACATTAAAGACATGCATCTACGCAACATTTGCTTGTCGTCTAGCAAGCTACAAATAATATATCATAATTAAGTACAAGGTGGTATCAGAAAGTTTCGAGACTCGCTCTGTTTATAAGAAAGTACTTTATTTATCTATGTTTGCACACTATCGCCTTCAAAATAGTCCCCCTGCACAGCAATACAGAGCCTCCCAGAGTTCCTGCCACTTCTGGAACGTGTCCTGGACGTCGTCTTTTCAAAATGTGTCAAGCACCTTCTGCGTTTTGCGTTGTAACGCCACAAATGTGTCAAAACGGCGACCTTTGAAGTTTGATCTTAATCTTCAGGAAGAGGGCAAAATTTGCCAGAGCCAAATCTGGTGATTAGGGTGGGTGTGTAAGTGAGATCACGTGGATCATTCTCCGACGCTCATCATGCGCGAGTTGCTGAATGGTTTCAACATTATCGGTGTTTGAGTTCTTTGAAGATTTTCCCAATCTCTCGAAACACATCGAATGACTGGTCGTGGCATCGCCGTATGTCAACCCGGTTTCAAACAGAATTTCACAGTTGCTCTTTGTTCAAATTTGCTGTCCGTGTTGAAATCCCAGCCATGGTAACAGACGTGGTCGGAATAGCAATCTTGAAATGTTTTGATAACACCTTGTACATGTCCTGATATATGCTGGAGTTACAATTTAGCAAATGGGATCTTGAATTTAGTCTTATTCCTCTCAGCAATTCAATTTATTCTGAAAAGTTTGGTTTATTGCGTAAGGGGAAGAGGTTTTATGTAAGCTAGCTAAACATATTTGCTCCTGCACAATATTAGCCTACACTTGATAGACAATGATGATACCTTTTCGTACTGTAGTTTATTCTTTTTAAAACGACATTGGGAAGTAAATAGTCAGTGGAAGCTCAGAAGTTGGAATTGAAGGTCATGAGTTTAAAATCGCAGCACCTCATATCTGCCAATGTTGGCAAGGTTTCTTCCTCATAACATCTAAGGAGGTTTTCCTTGCCACCGTTACCCCAGGCTTCATCGTTAGAAAAAATGCACATAATTCACTTAAATTCTTAAGTTAAGTTCTGCTTTGAGACAATGTCCATTGTTAAAAGCGCAATATAAAGTTTTTTTTGCTACATTGTTCCAATGTTCGTGTTGTGCTGTTGCACATACCCACTTAATGTAACGTCCTGTGTATAGATCTACTTGTTCGGATTTGTTTATTTTATCTTGTGTTAATTGTCGTTTTACAGAGAACCTTGGTTCTGGAGGTTTTATTGTGCACTGTCGTGGATATGGCTGGAATGACAATTAAAGCCACTCGACTGGACGTCACTGAAATAACATGCCATTTTTAGTTTGCAATTTAGAACTCCCTGCTTGCAAATGAATACACGCCGATGGATTAGCGAGGCCTTCATGAGCCAAATCCCCTGTGTTAGACCAGGAAAAACAAAAGGATACAATGAACTCCATTAACAAGCCATGGGAAAATTCAACACGCTTCAGTGTTAATCCTTCTAAAGCCAGTGCCTGGGTGTGTGTGTGTGTGTCTATATGTATGTATATATATATATATATATATATATATATATATATATAATATATATATATATATATATATATACACATACATACATATAGACACACACACACACACATATATACATATACATACATACATATATATACACACACACACACAGCTCGCAAACAGATGTCCAAATTGTAAGTTAAAAAAGCAATAACTCTGTATTATAGTACACATACATATATTATAATTCAATACATACCGCTTTAATGTATATTTCTTCCAGAGTGTAGTTTTTACACCATTACACCTTACATACACACACACACACGCTAAGGAAATCAGATCAGTCATTACCCAAAGGGCAACAGGAAAAAATCAGCTGAAGCGGTATTTTTTAAGCCTGAATGAGTTCCTGTATGGTGTACGGCCTGTGGGGACTCTTATTAAAAAAAAAAAAAAAAAAAAAAAAAAGACATATTTGAATTATTTTCCAGCTGGAAGGCGTCATAAGCATGTCGAGGATCTCATGTCGACCTCAGGCTCATAGATCAGACACACATACACACACAATCAGTGACACTTGCTATGGGTTTCATTACCTGTTTAGAGGCAGGTCACAAGAGCTTCATTAATTCAACATTAACATTTTTTCAGAACTTTCCTGTCGAGTTGCTGTTTCTTTGTTGACTGTGTATTGTTTTAATATACAGTGTGTCTGTGGGAATTAAAAACAAAAGATTCAAATAAATTACTTCGATGCATATGATGTAAGCTGTTTACACTTATTCCAACATATTCCAGTTTCCAATATGTTGTAAACTAGATATAATGCACTAGGGGTCCTAAACATTTTACATGAGGATCATGAAGACCAAAGTAATTTATTCCCACGTGCTCTCCACGAAAGACTGGGAAAATCAGCCAAACTTATTATTTATGTGGCAAATGCAATTTCGTGATAAAACCGGGGTTCGAGATTCGAACCACGGTAAAGCGGGGGTTTACTGTACATCTTATTTCGGGGACTACCCGTATATATTTTTTGTATCTGCCAGACGCCCTTATCCAGAGCGACTTAAAAAGATCAGTTACACATTATTTTCAGTTACACAATTAAACTGTTGAGATATCAGGACCTTGCAGTGGAAGTTTGACAGTGCTGGGATTTAAACTCGCAATCTCCCGAACCAAAGTCTAAATCCATAACCACCGAGCTCCCACCTCAACAAAATCATCGAACAAAATTTCAGCCAAAAAGGCAACATTAGATGCGCAAGGGAATTCTCTCTCCAAATGTGTGTGACATTCATTTGACAAATCTAATGATCAAATCTTCAATCATTTCACAGCACAAATGATTGCAATCGACAATCATTTTTATAAGCGTCGCTTATACACTGGTTCAAACGCCGATTCCAAACTTTTGAATGATATTCTATTCAGTATATTTATGTGTTTTGGGTTTTTTTTTTATACAGTGAAGGTTGGGCAGTAATTGTTCGAGGTCTCTAGTGCGCAGTCAAAAGCGTTGCACAACAAGAATTCAATAAAGAAAAGTGGGTTCTTTTACAAGAGCACAATGACAGAATCAATAAAAAATATATATGAGGCTGTTTATTACTGCAGCTGGTGTAGCGTTCTGTGTGTAAGGGTGTGTGTGCGGTTGAAGTGTTTAGCGCTTTTATTTGTCAGCACATTTTGCTCTAAAGTTTTGCTCTCAGTCAACTGCTGTCAAACGGCATCTTTGTGACTTTTTGTACCGCGAAACAAAAAAAAAAAAGGATTTAAATGATAATTGAAAATTTGTACATGTATTTGACACAGGTATTAAAAGTGCTACTGGGAATAGGAATGAATAAACTGTGCCAGAAGTTACATTAGGATTTACACTCGGAAAACTATGTTTTCCTATATTTAGGCTCGTGTCATGCACTTTCTGATTATTCAAAACGCCCCATCTGTGCATCATTAGTGTAGTTAGTCCGTTTGTTTCACGTTCTTTATACTCTTTTGTCAAATTCCCTTAGTTTTCCTCTACTCACGTCTCCGTCAAGGTTCGAGAATTATCCCTTTGTTGTTACCTGATTGTGTTCACCTGTCTCATTTTCATTTGTTTAGCTCCTCCAGGTTCGTTGTTCAGAATCTTGCTATGCAATAAACTAAATGTATTTAGCATGTGATGCTAGCACTGAAGTCATTTTATGCTAGCACTGAAGTCCGTACCGATGTCTGAGGTCCGACTCCCGATGTGTGCAATTGCAGTAATATCTGTACACCGCATGGCCCAAGTTCATTATCCTGACAAATATACAAATATAATCACAGAAGTGCAGGTACACACAAGTAAATTTGCCAGCATGCATTTTAGGTGATTGCTGTAACAGTGAATTTAATCAATCTGACAGACCAGCCTGGGAGCTAACCTCCACACTCTGCTCTGTTGCACCGCAAACACTCCGGGGAACGCCACTGCACAGACACGCATCAAAACATCAACCCTGATTTCGCCTCATCACTCCCATCTGGTGCAATCAGGTCTGGTTTCAGGTTGTTACAAAAAAAAAACCCTGCAGAAAAAAGGAAAAAAGCACTTCAGGTTCGGCATTGCTGAGCTGTTCCTCAAAGTCCACAAGGCTTATTATCTTCTAGATGCCTTTATCCACAGTAAGTTGCAACTGATAAATGTAATGAATTTTATTTTATAGATTTTTTTACATTTTTTATTTATGAACAATAAAATATCCAGCTGTATCGTGACAACACACACAGTGCACCTGGAAAGTTTTTACAGCGCTTCAATTTTTCCACATTTTTGCTATGCTACTGCCTTCTTCCAAAATGGATTAAAATCATTAAATTCTTCAAAATTTTACAAACAAAACCCAATAATTGCCACGTGAAAGAAGTTTGTTTGAAATCTTTGCAAATTGATTACAAATTAAAAAAAAGGGAAAGAAAAAAAAAAAATAAATAAATAAAAAAAAAATCACATGCACATCACAAATAGCCTTTACTCAACACTTGGTTTAGACCCCAAAAAATGCAGATAATATCGCACAGTAAAAAAGTATAGCTGTGAAAATAGTCCTAGTTGTAAATATGGCACAAATCAATGCTTTAAATATGAATATTTAAATTTATTTAAATATTCATATTTGTTATACCTTTTGTGTGGTGAGCTCATTAAATCGCACTTGATCTAGGACCGCTTTTTGGTTTTACCTCAACGGAGGATAAATTAGACCATCTCAAAGTACCCTAGGGGTGATATGGTGACATTTGTGATATTTGGTAGATGCGACTATCCAGAGTGACGTAAGGTGTAAGTCCAACATCGTACCCACTTGTGTGAAGCTCCAATGTATTCTGAATGTAAATTCGAAAAGCCGCAGTAGAGTAAAAGCTGAGAGCAAAGATGATATCAATAAATGTGACATTGTCCCCTTCAGTAATTAAATGTCATTAAAGGTTTTCAGTTCTTGGTGGCTGGAATAATTTCTTGCACAGTGTTTGCTTCGAACCGCTTCGCTTTATTTATCCCCCATAATTTCAAATCCTAAATAGGTTCAAGCCAATGTCATGCCAACATGCTTGAGGCCTAAAAGCGGTGCAGATGAAAAACGATTTCTCTTTCAGACCAACTCCTGTTTAACTTCGGAGTAGCACTTAATTACATCTGAGGATTTGTGGCATAAAAATCCCAATTACACCTGTTTAGCTCTGCTCTAAATATGGCCCAAATATAACAGTTACAGCAACACAGGTAACACAATGTGTCTGGTGCATGTAGAAACAAAATCCCAGATGCTTTCTCTACTCACACAATTAGGTATGCTTCTCTTTTTTCCCCTCAGTCCCACTAGGTGCCACAGGCTGCTTGTTTTGCCAGTATCTTGCAAGAAAAAGCCTCAGAGACAGAGCAAGACCTGGAATGTGTTATGTAGAAATCGTAGTACTGAGACAAATGTATTTTGAGGACAAACGTATAATAATTTTTAGGCAAGCAACTTGGACAAGCTATGCTCACTTTAGAGACTCGCAGGAAACCCTTCAGACAGGAAACGTGACCGGTTCGGCTGATTAGCTACATTTTGGCGCCTTCTTTCCGATGGTTTTGTCTCTATAAAACCATAAATGCTTGAACGATGTTAAATGACGAGTATATTGAGGTAAATAAACATTAAAAAAAGTGAAAGTTCACAATAACGTCCCCAGAACAGTTCATGGTCGCTCAGCTCACCAACCACATACTCGCTGAAAAAAGTGTGGAAGTGTCTAAAAAAAAAAAGGGGACGTGTAAATTTTCACTCGATGGGATTTTTCTTTAAGGGTGTATACTTTATTAGGTGAATAAATCCGGTCTTTATGAGAAAAATTCAAATGCCAAATCACAAAAGCGAGGCCGTCAAGGTCAACAGTAGCAGTGAATTCGATCCCTATAGCAAAGTCACCGTGAGTGGAAAAGAATGAAGGTCATCCCAAGCACCCGCTTTGAAAAAGGAACGGACACGTTCAGGTTCTGACGGCCGTTATAAGGGATCTCATTTCTCCCAGCTGTCCCCTGACTCGTTTGGAAACGGACAAAAAGCTTGATTTAGTAAGGGAGACGTTTGATATTGCAATCTTCCATCGGACACGGTTGACGGCCGTCTCGAATAATGAATTAAGGCGTTTCAATTAGACTGTCGAGTTAAATAGGCTTCTGGCTCCTGTTGTCGGACAATAGTGAGAAACGTTGACGAGATGACATGAATTGTTCTGCTGGATTTTAAAGGCAAATTATACTCATTCTAACTTCATAGTCCATAACAAATGTGCCTTAAGCAAATTCCTTAAGCATTCTCATAGATTGCAAATTACCCTTTAATCAAATGTACACCGATCAGGCATAACGTTGTGACCATCTGCCTAACATTGTGTCCCTTTCTGCCATCAAAACAGTCGTGACCTGCCAAGCATCAACATCATGAACCTCTTCAGCAGTTTGAGCTACAGGAGCTCGTCTGTTGGATCGGACCACACGGACCAGCCTTCGCTCCCCACGTGCATCGATGAGCCTCGGCCGCCCACGACCCTGTCACCGGTTTACCACTGTTTCCTCCTTGGAACACTTCTAATAGATTCCGACCAATGCAGACCAGAAACATCCAATAAGAGCTGCAGTTTTGGAGACGCTCTGACCCAGTCGTCTAGACGTCACAATTTGGCACTTGTGAAACGCTTGCCCATTTCTTCCTGCTTCTAACACGTCTACTTTGAGGACAAAATGTTGCTGCCTAATTAATATATCCACCCACCAGCAGGTGCCATGATGATGAGATAATCAGTGTTATTGAATTCACTAATGCTACGATGTTATGACTGATCTGTGTACACTATGTAGACTAGCTTGTGGACGCCTGACCATAAGATTGGTACATGCTTCATTTTGAACATCCCATTCCACATTTAGTCTCCAACTGCTGAAATAAACAACTTCACTCTTCTGGGAAAATGTTCCACTAGATTTGATGGAGATTGAGATGGAGAGGCTATATAGCAGGAGAAGTTCCACTCCGACCCATATCTTCACGGAGCTAGTTTTTTGCAAAGGTGCATTGTCATGCTGGAACAAAAGTTCAAATGATGGGATAATCTCAGGCTTCCACATCCAAAAGACATTTTATCCAATCGTATGCCTCCAAGTGTGTGGTAGCAGCTTTGGAAAGAACCACACATGGCTGTGGAAGTAAGTCAGGAGTCTCACTCTTTTTTTTTTAAATTTTTTTTTTTTATCCATATGATGTAACGTACAACATCTCCCCTTGTTCCTTTACAGTTGTTTTGCACGTTCCTGATCACCGAAACACAATAAGCAAATATAGACTTTATGTACACAGAAAACTGAGGCCAAGCTCCAAGAGATTTTCAAGATGTAGCACGTTGTAGCTTTAAGAAAGCCGAAGCCAATTCGTGCTCCTGCTTTATGGATGAGATGATGCAAGAACGAGGCTGGTGTTTAGATGTGTATCCGTGTCTGTAAGGTTCCCTCCGTCCCTGCACTCCCTTCACCTCCGCGCTATTCTCCATGACAGCCACGTGAGCCCCGGAAAGCAGAGGCCATTCATTAGTATAGACGCCGTTTGGAATTTCAAACGGTGGCTGGTACAGAGACGGCATACACAGTGTGTTATAACGGATAGATCCTTGATGCTTAAACACACACACACAGCTTCATCAGCTAATCTCTGGAAGTGAATCTCACCGGGACTGTCAGAGAAGGCTGAAGGGCAGAATGTGATGAGATGTTACCAGACAGAGAGAGAGAACAGGTAAACATGAGAGGACAGCTTGTTATGGTCTCTCTCAGGGACACAGAGGGATGAGGTGCGAGACGGTGTGTGTGTGTCCTGTGTGTGTGTGTGTGTGTGAGAGATATTTTAACTGCAAGTATCGCAGTCAGCCTCTCTAGAGAGTACACACTTCTCCTTGTGATGATTCCAAGCAAAATGATGTAGGGTTGTTGCGATAGTGAAAACTGGGAGGACATGCATCTTTTAGTGGGACTGAGGAACACATTGTGGACGCATCCGCCACTATCACCGACCCGCACATGAGACACGCCTACTCGAATAGGGCTGATAAATATGGAGGAAATAAATCATTCCCTAAGGGTGATTCATGCAGAGGCCACACCTCCTATCCTGGGATATTTGGTACTTACTCACTTAAATACCTACCTTCATGCTGTCCTTTTTTCCTCCATTCCTTTCCTTCATTCCCTGGTACAAAGAAAGGAAGGGAGGAGAAGGAGGAAACAAAGAAAGGAGGGCAGAATGTGAGGACTGTGCTTATTTCTATCCTTTTACTCATCCCTTTCTTTCTTCCTCCCTTCTCTGTATCCTTTTTTCTTTTCTTGGTCCCTTTCCTGTTTCCTCACTTCGTTTTACTCCCCCCTTCCTTAACCCTCACTTCCCTGTTTATCCTTCCTTCCTTGCTCCTTCCTTCCTTCCTTCCTTCCTTCCTTCCTTCCTTCCATTCTTCCTTCCTTCCCTGCTTCTTCTTCCTTCCTTCCTTCCTTCCTTCCTTTACTTCCCTGCTTTTCCTTCCTTCCTTCCTTCCTTCCTTCCTTCCTTCCTTCCTTCCTTCCTTCCTTCCTTCCTTCCTTCCTTCCCTGCTTCTCCTTCCTTTCTTCTTTCCTTAGTGATATTTTACAGACAGTATATTCTAGTTTGTTATAATTATGATGAATTCTTCCCCCTTTTTCTGACTTGTGGAAAAAAAAATTGAAACATACAAAAACATTTCACTTACTTTTCCCGGTTTTCTTCTTTTCTTTCAGAAATTAGCGCAGGTTTGTTTATGTTCCTGAGGTAACACATTCTTTGTTAGTCATGAGGAGAATAACCATTATAATATATACAAGATAATAAAATTAGTAATAATTGTCTATGAAGAGAGAGTATATATCAAGCTCTCATGGACTTTTCGAGGTTTTTTTTTAAAGCTTACTGTAATGGTGGTTTATCTGGTCCCGGCTGGAGGGTGATGTTCAGAGACAGGGTTGCCCTAATAACTTGTTTGCATAAAGTTGACAATGGCCAATGGCTTCCTCTGGGTCTATGAATGAAGAACTTTTTGTAACTTTTTTTTCTAAGTGATTAAAGATGACACTAGGTTCCTGCTCAGGATCTCCTAAATTGTCTGTGGACATAAAGAACTTCTAAAGAACCCCCCAGTGAGGATACTGGCCTCCAAGTTAAGAGTTTAAACCTCATTAAACCTCTCGAAGTTTTCAAGGGCTTACGATAAAAAAAAAAAAAAAAAGAAAAAGTGCGAAAGGCAGCAAGTAAACGCATCGCCACGTAAACAAGACGAGGAACACGCGGCGAGAGAGAAGTCGGCTGATTAGTATTAATAGCGGTAACTTCACAGAGATTGCATTCAAACGTCGAACAGTTTTGTATTATTTATGACCGGAGCGAAAAGTCTAAGAGCGCGGAGAAAACGCGTTCAAGGGAATTGCAAATGATTTACTTCGAGTTAATCAGGACGGCCCGCGAGCTCGGCGCGAAAATATATCAAAAACGTCAGCAACATTTCTGCATCTTTATTACATTACACTTTTTTCGACACGGTTTTTCTCCCTTTTTTTCCAGTCGGGAATTTTGTTCCCCCTCATCATCCGCATGCTAACAATCTCAGTAGGATGAGGCTAATGTTACCTGCGCTGTCCATTGTACGCATTTCTGGGTTTGTGGTGTGTTCATGACGGATTATTGACGTACAGACACAACGGGAGCTACATAAATAAAGTGCGATGCATATTTATGTCATAGTGTATTTTTGATGCTCTAGTGGTATCGGCATGTTTGAACGATTTGCTCCGAGGTCTCGGAAGATGGAGTCTAAGAAAGAGATGCTTATTCACTGCCAAAAGCCAGGGTGCAGAAACCCACAATTTATTGATCAATATACCTACTCGAGTCGACACGAGATTGCTCTTGACACTCTGGGCATGTTTTGGAGGTTACTTGAGAAGCGCTCATCCTGCCTGCCGGCCAGACATCCATCCTCATCAGCGCGTGTCCCTAGTGTTCTCTCTTTAATGAAAGGATCTATGCTGTAGCGCAGACAGCGGCTGCTCTCAAACCTCTTTTAGCACTTCGCTCTGTGGAGCTCCATCACCATGTTCACAGTTACCTCTGGGAAACAAAAAAATATACAATTAATAACTAAAAGCAGAAGTTGATACAACTAAGTGCTGTATTTCTGGAGTCTGATCAGATGGAAGGGGTTGACTACCAGTTTTGAGACCTAAAAGTTTAAAAAAATTTAAATAATCATCACTTAGCCATGCATGCTTACATTTGAGCCAAATATCCATCTGGTGGGGAAATGTTTTGTAGTGAATACAGTCCATCACTTTAACATCTGTGCAGGAGAACATATGATGTGTGTTATACTTATCAGGAGACCATTGAGTTCATGTGTACTGGTCCAACAGTTTTCTACAGATCCAGAGAAGTGTTTGAAGGAATGCTGCAACAGTCAATTAGTACCAATAACCTGAAAAATATGATTACATGGTAAAAACAAGGTCTCTGGAATGCTTTTTTGTCTTTAGATAGTCAGTTATTTATAGACACTTATAGACAGCCGGACACTGGCAAATGAGTTAACGAGTTGTAACAAAGAGTGAATCGTTCATGTTGTACTGGACATGCATTAGCAAAGGATCGCAAAATCTCCGTAGGTTGTGTACAGGGAACAGAATGGAGTAGTTTATCTCATCCTTTGTTCTCGAGTCACGTGACTTCCAAACACGCTATGCAGTTCTATATACATATATAAATTATTGGAACTATCAACAAAGTTTGTGTATGTACACATATTGGGTGATCTGAGGTAACATTTTATTTTATTTCTGACCAAAAGAATGAAAAACTAAATTTTTAAGAATAAGATTCATAGAACCGGGTCAGTAAAATAATCCAATCTTCTTATCACTATAACACAGCTGGATCATTCCCCTGTTTGGAAAGACCTGACACATTAAATCCTGAGTAAGCAGTTATATTTTCAAGATGGGGTAATTGACACAGACCCCACACACTCCATCTACTGCCGAAATGTTCAAATGTACACAAACAGTGCGCTAGTGAGCGCAATTAGCATTAGAAATATAGATATATAAAAAAAAAAAAAAAACTTTTAAAGCTTAAATATTATGTGAGAACTGCAAAGTGTATCCGCTAGCCTAAAACCACGCCGAGCTGTATCAACAACCGCTCGTAGCTCCGCTAACACACCACTAGCCTTAAGCTATCATTACACACTCTGGTGGAGAAGTGCACAAGGAAATGAGCAGCTCAATTAAAAAAGAAATAAAGAAATAAATAAATGCTAAAGCTAATTAGCATAGCCGGCTCTTTTGCATGCGCGGCCACGTTTATGACGGCGGAGCATCTGCTACAGGCAAGATTCCAATGTGGACATTAGCTGAGTTTAAATTTTCACTGGTGTCAATAAAGAGACATTTCCTGCATGCACTGATTTCATAATAGCGCTGCTCTGGCTGGGGGGAAAAGAAAAGTTTGTGCTTACAGGATGCAGAGGGGCTCATTAGGCTGGAAATAAAAAAAATAAAAAAATAAAAAAAGGAGCACGTGGAGGGCATGCAGAGAGACCGAGAAGGAATGGGGTGATGAGAGAGAAAGAAAAATGATAAGTGACCTCTATTCACCTTTATCTATAATGTGTTGGGAATTCTCAGGAGCACAGGTGACCTGATAACCTTGTGTCCTTTAAATTTTAATGCGAACCTTAGATTATGTAAGGAACGAAACACTCTTGTGTTGTGCCGTTATGATGAAATAATCGGAGTGGTGCGATGGAGCTAAGATATCCTGTTTTATAAAAAAATAAAAAAATATAAACATATCTGTTCTACTGCTTTATTTCACTTTACCACAGCATCGATTTATCGATTGTGCCACTTTTGCAACCACCAGCATCATAATTCTATCAGAAATGGCACATTTTTAACCGACGATGTCATATTTTCTGACATTTGTGCTACTTTTTCAACCAATGATGCCATATTGGTTCCAATTATGACATATTTAACCAACAGTGCCACATTTCGCTCAGTTGCGCCTCTTTTTCCGACCAGTCATGTCATGCTTTCCAAATAGTGCCACTTTTTAAACTGATATAACTTTTTCCCACTTGTGCCACCATTTTCCCCCAATTGTGCCACTTTTACAAAAGCTGAGGCACCATTTACACCAAGAAAATCCTATTTAAACCAATTACCTCCCTACTAACTAAACCATATCTAGACCAATATAGCAACATTTTCAACCAATTTTATTATGTGTATTTTCCTGAACACTGAACCGTATTTTTTCCCCCTAATTTTCCATTAACTGCACCAAAATAGCCCCCCCCCCCCCCCCCCCTCTTCTCCACCAGTGCAAACTCTGGATAAATTGGCTCATCTTGTGATCAATCAAAATTCTTTAAATTTGATTTGTCATTTACTGACTGGAACGCAATATTCTGATATACGGAATAAGTGCCCAAAAAATGCATCCAAACAACGACATGTTTTCTCAACCTACCTGATAAAAATCCAGACTTTGGCAGAATGATTGGGATGCCAGTGTTTCCTCGACAGCTTTATTGAGTGCTTTAATTTACGTACCAGGCACACAGACCCTGGAAAAGATCCAGGAAGCGCACACCTTTCTCTCCGGCATGTTCCTATCGATGCCAAGTTGGCCTCGGAAAGTGCTAATGAGATCTGTTATAGCCAATCTGTTCACCAAAATGTACTTCCACAGCTAATTAGTTCATCAATAATCCATTCCGCAATTATTTGGCACCCGACTGAACGGGAATGAACATCCAATGTTCCATTACCTGACCTTGCTGCTTTATACGAGAGTCTGTTTGAGTACAACAGAATCCTCGGTGCTAATCTCCTTTACATTCATCATACCGCCATTAGCATAAACTCATCCATTATTATTCCTCCCCGTGTCAGACATCATCTCTAAATGAGGATCCGCTGCCAACCCGACTGTCGGTGTGACCGGAACAACCTCGGACAACAGGGACGTGTCTCAGGTGTGTGGGGGATTGATGCGGCCGATACCTCTTCGTGATGAAGAGCCGGTGTCTGTCTCGTGTACACAAGTCATCAATTCACAGTGGACAGGTGACTTGACAGTGGCACATGGCTGAGTAAAGTCATACCCTATGAACATTGAAACATGACAGAAAGACAATGAATGACAGTTTACAGCATGTGTACAGCTGTAAAATGTACTACTCTGCCTTAAGAAATCAACAGCAAAACATAAATAGAAGGTCAACTGCAAGAATTTCAGTCTGGCTTGGTCCATCCCTGCATATAAGAACCACCTCGCATTTTGAAGACATGTTCTGGCTATGGGGTAGAGGTTTCGCATCAAAAAGATATATAATTAATACACAGAATTGTTTAACACACAAATAAAACCCAAAGCTTATTTCCCAAAGGTCACTATAGCCATGATGAAGCCTCGTGGATACCTCCAGGAGGCAGAACAAACCAGAGCACAGAGAATCCAGAAGAAACCCCAAGTTCTCAGGCACAAGAGCATGGGATGACACCCCCACTATTTCCACCAAGATACCCTGCTTTCTATTAGTCATCCCTTGTTTTTATCCACCTATAAATAAACATTCATTATGTTATTATTTATCAAGCAATTACCCAGCTACCTTATTAGCAGGACAGGAAGGGACAAATTAGCAAGTGAAGGTCCAATGTGCTACCAGTTACAAGTGATTTGTTGCCTGGAACTTGACTGTGTGAAAGGTTTGAATCTGACCTAGTTTACGAGGTGGTATCAAAATGTTTCCAGACTAGTTTTATAACACGCCAACAGATGGCAGCACAAGGCTGCACGCACAGTCACAGGGAGCAGCGATCTTCATAAGTCCTGTGTACATCGGGAGCTGTGCAACTGGTGCTATTCTGACCACTCGCGCCGTGTTGCTGCCAAGTTCGGCCCAGGGCTGCTGACCCCGGAGCAGAAAGAAAAAAAAAACCTGTAAAAGTCTGCCAAGAACTTCATCAGTGTGCAATGGATGAGCAGTCCTTCATGTTGAGGATCATTACTGAGACGAAAACTTCTGTGTACGGGTACGACCCTGAGACGAAGCAACAGTCTTCAAAGTGCTAGAGCCAATCATCTCCATGACCGAAAAAGGCAAGTCAGGTCTGCAGCTTCATTGAGTGAATGCTCATAATCTTTGACATTTTCTGCATCGTCTTTTTCGACCTCGTGTGTCAATAACGAGTTATACTGGCATGTTTTATGGTGTCCGAGAGAGGACATTTTGCAAAAGCAAGCGGATCACTGGTGCGCTAGTCTTGAAACCTTTTGATACCACCTCGTAAGTGCACCAATATAACCTTTTTTTTTATATCAATATAACCTTTTGTTCTAAGAGTTGTGTACGAGTTTTTGGAGCAAACTAAGCATGATAAGTGGCTGTGATCTCTGGGCCCTGTGCCAAGGCAGCTCAAGATAAATCGTATGTAAGGAAAGAAGAGTAGGGCCTTGCAGAGAAAAGCCTAGTGGGTGCTTTCTTGCTGGTAATTTGGGGACCAGGATCCTGTAAAAAGGAGAAGTGAAGCATGGGGCCTCCCTCAGACCTTGATGCTAGTAGGGAGTGAGATTGGAAAGCAGGTAAACAATATCTGAACCTGTTGGTGATTTCGGCTTTAATTAAAAGAGACTGGCCGAAGGACGGCGTGGGAGTTTATTTGACGCTTCAAAGTAACAGAGGCTTGGACATTCATAGGTGCCGATATAGCAAACAGAGATAGAAAAAGACCTCTATCAGACACAGCAGGAAGCGGGATCCATGCTGAACACCATCAGAGCCTCCTGCTGGACATGGACAGAGACGTGACCTTCAGATCAAGAGCCTTGTACAGTGAATACGAGATGAGCAGAGTGAGTCGTCCTTTGCAGAACATCATCATGGTCGCTAACAAGCACCTGATGGCCTTTTGAGAAATCTTTTTTCAGGGGATGAGCTGCTGTAATTTTTTGTTTATTTTTTTTTTCAACTCGAAATGATAGAAAAGGCTGCACAATAACCCTGGCCTTTAAAAAAACGAAGAAAAAAAAAAACAAAAAAAAAAGAAAGAAAAAAAGGGCATGAATTTCCATCCTTTCAAATCCCAGAGAGAAGCTGTGAAGAGTGAAAAGAAAGAGACTGGGGTGGGTGGGTGGTGAGGGGAGAAAAAAAATAATGAGAGCGTGTGTGCTTAGTGTTCCCTCGCCTCTCAGAAGAGGTGACCCCAATTAGCGAGAGCAACACGCTGCATGTAGTCATCTCCACTACGCATGTGGGTACGGCAGCGAGGGAAGCATGTTTCTGAAAGGACGTACTCATGCACTTTTCTATAATACATTTGTGTGCATTTGGCTCGCAACAATTTTCTTGGAGACGAACGTTCATGGAAGTTAACACGTCCTGGACAAACAATAAAAGTCTCCGTGTTTTCGATGCGTACGCAAAGAAATAGCATCCACCAGGATCAGTTGCTAAACAGACCACGCCGATATCAAACGCAAGTAGTTCCCACTGTACCAGTTACTCTGTATGTGAAGCCAATTCTGTGTACATCCCTGTACAATTTCAAATATTTATTGCTATACAAGGCACAGGGCATTTACCCAGAATGCACCTGGAGCAGGGAGTTCAGTCTCTCAGTTTGGCTCTTTACAGTAACACACGAGCTCTAATGGCCAATTTACTCCCTGGGACTTTTTAATTAAAGCCTTTTCTATTAAAGCCCGCGTTAATTTTCGGCGTGCACCCCGGAGGTTTTCTGCTGCTTTGCAGGAAGCTGTACGCTCGCTAAATTGTGGCATTTAATCAAACGCAGAAACATTCCCCTCACGTGAAATTGTTTTTTTGGCCATATTTTGTAGTTTCGGACACAAGAACGAGATAAAAGCACTAATTAGGATTATATGTCGTGAATCACAAAATAGCCCATAATATACAGTCATTCTCTGTGTATTGGGATGAATTGCTGAGAAGATCTCCTGCTCTAGAGCTCTGACCTCGCAACCCTTGTGAGAGCCTGAACGAGCACAAATCTCCACATGCACACTCCAAAATCTGGTGGAACGTCTTTCCAGACGAGTGGAGGACCGCAGCAAATGGGGACCAATCTTATTAGGATGAGAAGTAATAATAGCAGTAGAATGAGGAAGTGGGTGTTTTTCATTGTTGGTCATTTAAAAGAGCTAATTATTATTTCAAGCGAAACATATAAATGGAAAAAAGCCTCATTTGACCCCCATTAAAAAGCTGCTACCGAGTGTTAGTCCGAGAAATGTCCACTTTTGGATAAAAAAGAACACTAAAGAGACAAGATCTGCAGAAAGACACCAGTGAGGAACGAAATCTACCAACCTACTTGCTACATTATCTCCTCTTACCAGTGGTGGACAGGAAGTAAATGTAATTTTTTACTAAACTTAAGTAGCTTTTTCGCGTATCTGTACTTTACTGAAGGATTTCCATTTTAGAAGACTTTTACTTGAACTTCTACATCTCGAAGGCAAAATTTTTTATTTTTTTTTTACTCAACCACATTTTGCGAAATCAGTCGTTACTTTTTATTTACGAGTTTATAAAAAAAACTGCTTTAAAACAATTGCGCAAATAATGCAATTGAAAAGAAGGTTTTGGGCTCACGATAACTGTAACAGACACTATATTGCCAGAAGTATTGGGTCACCTGACCTTTCCTGCTTTATTGTGGTTCTTTTCCAAACTGTTCCCACAAATCTGGAGGCACTCAATTGTACGTCTTCAGATGCGCGACAGTAAAATTTTGCATTTACTTGAGCTTGGAAACCCAAAACCTGTTCCAGCATGGCAATTCCCCTGTGCACAAAGTGAGCTCCTTAAAGATCCGGTTTACATGCCTTGGAGAGGAAAATCTGGAGTGGACTGCTATAGAGCTCTGATCTCATCACTACTGAACACCTTTGGGATGAATGTGAAGGTGACTGCACCCCAGGCCTCCTCACCTACATCAGTACCTGCCTCTTCCTCCTTCCCCTTAAACAATAACTACTAATAAAACTACTACTGCTACCTCTATTACTCCTCCACCTTCTACTACTCCTATTAATAAGTACATAATCATTGGAACAGCCTTATTCTATTCATTTATGTCCTCCAAAGTGTTGCTCCTCTGACAGTGCTGAGGCTGAGGAACACTCTGAAAATGTGATTTTTGACATCCCATTCTGCCTTTAGTTCTCTATTTGCAATCAGTGTTCACAATCATCATAAAGTGTTCATATAGGGTTTGGGCTCTTCAGCAGGAGATCTTCCACACCAAAACCATGTAAAGCATATCGTAATGGAGCTGGTTTTGTGCACTGTCATGCTGGGAAAAGGGTCGAGTCCTAGTTTACATGAAGGGAAAATTTCAGATGTTGCAGTTTGGGGAAGAACCATGTACAGCAGGAAAAGTCGGATGTCCTTAAACTTCTGGAAATAGTAGTACAATAGTAGTAATAGAGATATTTTGCTCTGTATAGCAGGTGTAAATGTTACTTCTATAACAGTCTACAAAAAAATCTTCCACCTGACACACCTTAGATCCCTGAGCGCATTAAATTGTTTCTAACTAAAAGCTGCTCCTCACCTTTGATCTCTTTAACAGTGAGGAACACACCGAGCCTCTGAGGGTCCAGAGATCTGATACCGGGTCACACGTCTCTGTTAGAAAGTAAAGTAAAGCATCAGGGTCAGAAGCACATACTGTAGTTGAGCTCTTCAGAGCGAGGGTTAAAATAGAGTTCGGAGGCATAAGTGATCTCCTGAGACATTGAGGGAAGGGAAAAAAACCCTCCCAGATTGAAGAATGGACTAATGACGTCTCAGAGCAACACTGCAGCGGGAGGAAAACACTAAATGAGTTCTGACAATCTAACTGAATGACGGCCTGTTAGAAACTGTCAAACAGCCAACGAAGCCCCCAAAGGGGTCGACTAAAATATCCAAACAGTCCTGGGAACCAGTGCAGAAAATCACAAATTTGAAGGGACTTCAGGGAAATCAAGCTCAGAGATGGATTAATTAAAAAAAATCTTGGTATATTTCAGAGAAAAAATATAAGAAAGAAATCGGTAAAAGGCTAAACTCTATCAGAAACATTTATTCTCTTCATTTCATAGCTTTTCTGTCAGGTGCGCTGCTGTAAGGAGTGTCTGTATACGCTGAAGCTTCTATCCAATCAGTTTTCACACACCCCTCAGGTTGCTGGGGTCAAAAGTATCTGCGGTATGGCTTAAGAAAATCAGCACTGCGGGCCACTGGTAGCGTAAAAAATCCTTTAGAATGAATCTGTTGCTTTAACCAATCAGATTTCAAGTTGGAAACACCGGGGCCATCTAGAAGGCATCCAATAACGTCAGAATTTTCTTGTCTTTTGATTGGATGGTCAAAGTGCGCACTGGTCAGAGCTCACAACCAGCATCTGTAGCAAACTGCACAATCTCCAATGTATTTAATAGCGTTTTTTTTTCATCCCACAACATCCAACAAAGGAGAAGAAATCGATTTGGTCACAGATACAATTATAAAGACTTGCTTTAGTGATTACATTCATTCTCACTGTATGAGATTCCTGTCTGTGATGCAGCACTCCGTTCTTCCGCATTTCTCTATAATATTGATGGTTTCTAGACGTGGCATCATAATGATGATATTGAGAGGTGCACTGAAGGCCTGGGGGTGAAATGCACAGCCCACCAGCGTGTGGTCTTATAAGAAAAGGATACGCTCAGCCAAAATTCGCGGAAGTCGAAGAGTCATTTTGAGTAATATCTAGGAATGTTTATCTACGCTGTTCTTAACAAATTTCAATTCCCTGCGTGTAAATGATTTTGTTGTCATCTTGCCAGAGAATTGAAAAAAATAAAAATATAAATGGAGTGAGCACTCAGACTTCAAATCCCATAAATCTTCCTTGTCATTTCAATGAGCTCGGTGAGCACATTAAACAAAATAGAAGATGAAAGATGGGTTTGTCCTTGGAGAAAAATGGAAACGCCTGTACGGGGTGAAAGACGAGAAAAAGCGTCGGACTGTTAAAGTCAATTGAAGGGTAAAGACTCGTAATGAGTTGGTGGGAAAAAAAAAATGGGGCTCTTTCGCATAAACACTCCGAACTATAAACCCCTAATTTACACCTGTAAACACAATTCAATCAACTCCGCAGAGGATAAAAACTCATGAGCGGCAGAAGACAAACGGCGCACACGCCCGTAAATAACATTAAGGTCAAACTAGAAGGTTGACATTTTGTCATTGTGTGCACAATTGTTTTGTTTTTTTTCCTCAGATAATATATTGACTATAAAGTCACTTCATGAATGATAAATTCAATGAATCGTGGACGGACGCATGCTCGTACGTTCCTCCTTTAGGTTTTTCGAGTGGAGAGATTGCCGAGAATGATGAAGGGATGAGTTGATACTGTATAACTGGAGGGTTGCGGAGGAGCCGCTCTTCTTTCCTCCGCCTCCTAAGCTGTAATCATGTTTCAGAGCTCCGATCACATTTTGGCTGTCTCAGATCCTATTGTTCTCAAGCTGATGAGAAATGTCGCGCATCAAACGATGATGGTGTTATAACTGGGATTATCATTTAGAGAAACTCAAGCGGAAAACCAATAGGGATTATTGCAGGAATTGGACGTGTTGGGTTAAATGTATTTGTTTGTGGATACCATATAAAAGTTTGTAGATACCGCGGTATAAGATTAGTATGGAGATGGAGCTCAGTGGTTAAGGCATTGGACTTTGGATCCCTTAACCCTCCCCTGCTCAGATGTAGGTCGCTCTGGATGAGGGCATCTGCCAAATGGCGTAAATGTATGTTTTGAAGATACCATCCCACACTGAGTTTCCATTTGCCGTTATAAAAAGCTCCACTCTTCTGGGAAGATGTTCCACTAAATTTTGTGGAGATTCATTCAGAGTGAGGCTGCGAGTAAAGTGATGTAGGTGATGAGAAGGCCCCGGGGGGGTGCAGTCAGCGTCCACGTTCATTCCAAAGGTGTTCAATAGGGTTTTGATAGCAGGAGATCTTTTGGTTAAACCCATGCAAAGCATATCTTCATGGAGCTGGCTTTGTTTGGTTTGGGTCTTCTAGGTCAAGTAAAGGGAAACATTAAAAAAAAAATCAAGTCTTCCAATACTGTTCTCATGAACATCCAAATGCTCTCCCCATTGTGCAATAGAAATAGATTTTTTTTTTTCTTTATAAAAATGTGCTATAACCTTTATTAGTCTATTGTATTTATCATTTATTAAAAAAAATATATATATACATATCTATAAATATACATATCATATTTATACGTGATGCCAAAAGTATTGGGACACCCGCCTTTTCCAGTCTCATACGGTTCCTCTCACATAGGGAATTTTCAAGGACAGAGTCATGAATAACCCAGACACGCGTCAGTCAGTAAGCCTGTAGTTACAACTGAGCTCTGAATACAAATGCGAGTAAATCTGGTGAGAAATCCCCTCTCCACCACTTCACATGCATAACTCAATTCTCAATAAGCCCGACGAGAATAACTTAAATAGCAAAGCGTTTGTGGACATAGAAAAAAAACACCTTTATTTAATAAAAAACAAAGCTTCCACAGCCCCCATGTAGCACTAAGCTGCTTTGAGACGTTGCCGCCGCATTTAGAAGAAAAAAAAACCTAATCATGATTCTATTACAGACCGTTACCTGGGATTTTATGGGTGCTTGACCTCTAATGGAGACAAATCTCGGTGTCCTCCGTGGCACTCGGCTCCAGGTGAACAGATTCGTTGCAAAAACAAGGCTCACTGGGGAAAATGCGGTTTCAAGCTGGCAGCTGGGCGAAGCTTAAATCTGTCTTTTTTTTCCACTTAAAAAAAAAAAAAAAGACAAAGGAAAAAGAAATTCAATTTTTTGTTTTGTTCAATGATCTATTTGTTCTTTAAATAAATAAATACATAAATACCTAAATTCCTAAATAAAATCCTCATTTCTATAATGGATAAGAATGAATTTTTTTATACATTTTTTTATTTATTATTTTTTTTCCCCCTTCTGCATTTGGACTGGAAATGTTCCCTCATGCAAAGCGTAGCAAAACTTGCATCATCATTTATTTCGGGATCTCATCTGTTTGAACTAGGCCCCCTCTTACTGCAAATTTTCGCAGTGAATCGGTTAATCAGCCACGTATAAAAACCCAGATAATGATATGCGGACACGTCTGGAGCTTTTCAGACACTGATTCATTCCTATAAAGTTTTCGCTACGTATTAACATATTAGATTCGGATATCTCACATGCGTTAAGTCTCATCAGATGATTTTCGTGATATAATCAGGCATGAAGAATGCGCTCCATTACACGACCTTTTATAGGATTTAGACCGTGATTTAATCGTATCCGATGGTGTCACTTGACCTGAGGTGAGCTGCAATCTGTGCCTAAAGGAAGTATCTCCTAATGTGGAATCTTCTAAAAGACAGCTATCGAATCAAAAATACATCCTACACAACCACCACTATATGGAACAAAAGTATTGGGGAAACCTGACTTTTCCAGCCATATATGCTGTAGCAGGACGTCTTCTCCTAACTTGAACTATCAGACTAATAATGTTCCCCTGTGCACCAAGCCAGCTCCAAGAATTTATAGGTTGGGGTAGAAGATCTCCTACTATAGAGCTCCAACCCTATTAAACACCTTTGGAAAGAACGTGAATGCTAACCTGCTGTACCCCAGGCCTCCTCACCCTCACCTACATGAGGACCTTCCTTTACTAACACCCTTTTTGGATGAATGAGCAACAATGTCCACACTCCAAATTCCAGAACATCTTCCCAGAAGAATGTAGGTTATTACAGCAAAATGGGACTCAATGTGGAATGGCTTCTTCAAAAACTTCCACTCATATAATGTATTGCCACCATCACTATAATCAAATATTTGTCCATCCAACATCCTGTATGTCCATAATAACTGCGGTGAAGTTTTCCCAAGTGTTTCTACTCCATTCAGTGCCTTTTCATAGTCTTTAATAAGGAGAATCTGAGACTTCATCGCTACACTTTTAAGGAAATCACTTCAACAGGCATATTGCTGGAACCTAAAAACACTTCATGTGTAGTTATATATATTTATACCCTTGACATTACCTCATTCATACAAAAAGGATCCATATTTATATTTTTACGCCAATGGCTGCTTCAATGTCTTTCTGAAGTGCTTCAAACTCCATGTAGAAACACTCAGAGCTCTCGGAAGAAAAAAACTGCCCATCCCGAACGTACTGTTTCCAGAGCCTTTCCTGGATTTTAGAACATGATAGATGTTTCATCTGTGACAGGCCATGCATTTTACACCCAGGCCTGTAGAAATGTCCTTCCCTTACAAATCAAAATCTTAATACGATCATTATGACACCACGTCTATTGAAACAATCAGTATTATAGAGAAGCGCAGTAGAACAGAGAGCTGCATCACACTCAGGATCTCAAACAGCGAGAATGAACATCATTACTAAAGCAAGAAACCCAATGAACACGATTCAACACGTCTCCTTTCACTGGAGCCGCAACTGCACCTCCACATACATCATCTCCAGCAGAAGCATCGATATTCAATTCATCAGATCACATCTATTTCAGGCATTACGGTTTTCTTGGGGATTTCAAATTCAGGCAAATTGGGCAAAAACTAGTAATTGTTCGTGAAAAAAGCTTAAAAACGTACAAACGTACCTTTCCTCAAGATGTTCAGCTTTTCTTGAAAAGACCGCACATTTTATCTGCGCTAAAATCAATTCCTTCTGCTAGAAAAAAAGAACCAGCTTTAAAATCTACACAAATAACCCTAACCCTAACCCTGGATTGTTACAGATTTGGTTTGCGCTCTGTGACTAGCGGCTCTCTGACCATCCAATCAAGGAACGTAAAAATGCTGAAAGTGACTGGACGCCAGCTAGAGGGCCTCGGAGTGTTCAAATCACGGGTCTGATTGGTTAAAGCAACAGCTTCCATCAGTGGATTTGAATCTTCTGGGTTTACGAGTAATACATTATGTGAGTGCTGAAATCTGATTGGATAGAAACGTATAATTACGCTCCGTGGCGCTGCTCCTTGCAGTAGCACAACCGAGAGAAACGCTATGAAACAAAGAGAAAAGACTGTTGGGAAAAATGTTATACATATGCATGGACAAAAAAGATTCAAATGGAAGTCAGTGCTTCTGAGGAAGACTTGCATCATAATGACGGTATTTAGACAATTATATTAAACGGGTAAATCTATGGACTGCTTCAAGAATGTGTTTTCTATCTTATTCTATATTCATAAATCAGTGAGAATGAACACGTTAGACGGGTTTCACGTCCCAGCATTCCCGGCTCCAAAGTCACAAAAGCTGTTAATGGGATTATTATTAAAAGAGCGTAATGAACGCGCGAGAGGGAATGTCGAATTAGCCGTAATTGGAACTGAAATACGGCCATGCGTCGGAGCCGTCTCAAACGCGCTTCGGAGGGCCGTAAAAAAACGCTACGTTAGAGACTAACGAGTCTAGCTTATTAGAACGTGGCTAATTGTGCCGCACCGCAATGACGACGTCAAAAGGGGTTTGTTTCAGAGAGAAAGGAAAACTAAGAATGTGCAAGAAGATTGGGAGGGTTGCTTTTAGTTGACTAAAGAGCTCCCATTTGTTTAGTTTTTTTCTACAGTCGAGGAAAGGCACCGCAGATGGTGTGATGTCGGAGTTCTTCAGTGACTAAAAGACGCAGAGTGGAATGGAAGAACGTTGGAGTGAAAAGTGTTTTCCATTTGCATTTTTTTTTTTTCAAAAGACATCAAAACATCGTGTGAAGAAATATCATTTGGAAGAAATGTGTAGACTCATGGTAAAAGAGCGCTGAAGCTGTTCCAGTGGTGTGCACACACACACACACACACACACACACACACACACACAGTCCATTATGTTCAATAAGGTAGATGACACCGAGCATGCTATAGAGGTGAAAACTGTCATGCGGAATTGATTTGTAAACTGTCGTCGCCTGCCTGCTTGTCATCCCCTCGCTGATTTGTGGCCATTTCTCTCTCTCGGTATCCTCGTCTTCCAGTCCTGCCGATAGCCGCCTGAAAAATCTTCTGTATCAAGGCTGTTTTGTGTTGTTTTCAATCATTTTTTTTGTGTTTTTGTGTTACTTATGCAGTCCGTTCCGGTGCGTTTTCCGCACTCTGTGCAGCGGGTGGAGAATGAGATGACACTCCGGTGCAGAGCAAAGCAACAGATCTGTTCAACAAAAAGCACGTTTTCCCACTCGTGAGTTCTTCGACGATTTAACAATACGTACACAAGAAGGAACATTGACAAGTGCGTTGAGATTTCCACGCACAAACAAGTCCTTCAGTGAGATTTGTGAGAGGATACTTCAAACCATACAACTGTCTGACGGCTACGGGACGAGAAAGACAGACGCTCAGGCTTCGCTCCTCTTATTAAATACGCTCGCTGGCATAAACAGACTCGGGCGTTCACCCTTCACATATCAGAGTCTTTCACTGATTAGGATTATATCTGTTAGTATTAGGCGATGCAAATGATCCTGGATGAAGTTCTGATGAAGTTCTGATTAAGACTGATTAGTGTGCGCACGAGAGGTTATTTAATCAGACGAACACCGGGCTTCGGTGCACAATCAGTGCCGAATACAAATTCATCATAAGAAGCTTAGCGAAGTTCTGGAAACGAGCGGAAATCTCTTCCAAATTCGGAGATATTAGGATACTTAGTTGGAACTCGGAGGAGATACCCGTCCTCACCGATCTAGAACCCGATTCTAGACATTTGGAGGCCCCGCTGTTCACAATCCCGCCGGAATAAATCAAAAGCGCTGATTCAAAGCGTCATACATAAACGAATTTAAACAACGTGTCAAACCGGCTGCAAATAATGTTCATTATTACTTTTCGCTCAAAAGGTCAATACGTAGAAAAGAGACATGCATTCAGAGGGTGGGGACGCTGCCCATCTTTGGTGAAATAGTGTATAGGTTTGTAGTGGTTACAGGGGCCGTCCAAGCCCGAGGCCCTGAACAATTGCCGCTAGCTCTGACCCTGGTCTCACATGCAAAGGTCCTGGTACTGACAAAGATGATCACTGCTTTTTCAGATCCAGCAGTTAAAAACAATGAGGCAGTTGATATGGCGCTGGAACTAACTAACAAATCAAGTAGCAGCTCCTATATATATTTCCCAACACACACTGACCGCTCTTCAAGGAAGACGGTCCACTAGATTTTGTGCAGATTTGTGCTCATTCAGCTACAAGGGTGTTGGTAAAGTCAGGTACTTATGTTGAGAAGGTGAGGAGGCCTGGGGTGCAGTCAGCGCTCACATTCATCGCAATAGGAGTGAGGTCAGAGCTCTGTGGCAGCCCCCCTTAAGATCTTCCACTCCAACCCTATATGTGCAAGCTTTCTTGTATGGGCAGATCCTTCCTGGAAAAAAAATTGTCAATAACATTTTGGAATGAGCCAATGATCTTAAAACAACCGTATTGATCTCAACATTTCCCGTTATATTATCAGGCAAATATCAAAGCATTAATCCCATTTACAGACACATCTATTCAGTTTGAGCGCAAGCATTTCAAGAAGCGTACTGAAGAAAGAAATAATCTTTCATTTTTATAAACAGTCTATTATGGAATCCAAGTCACTCATTTTCAATCAATTTCAAGCTCTTTTGCTTTGCGAGGATCTTCGCCTGCGTTATTGTTCCTGAGTGCAGCAGTCGCTTAACATGCAGCACCACGGATTTCCAGCCGTCCACTGGAGGGAGGAAACGCAGGCTGTCAGCACACGCTTATCCCATTTATCAGGCTTCTGCTCGAGCTCTAATAGCTCCACTCTTGAGGTCTGACTGCCACCAAACAAGATTTAGTGCAACTCCAGATCAGACACTGAAGTTCTTTAGCTTTCGGCTCGATTCTGATGGTATTTAAAAGCCAGACTGTAAATAGGAAAGCACTTTAAATGATCAGATGCCCTCTCTGGCCCTGTTCTCGCCGTACACTTATCAATGGCATTTCGAATTCGTTCACGTGAAAGCGATGATAAAAACCCGAGAAGCCTGGTTTATTCGAAGCGAAAGCCACACAATCGCATGCTGATGGTTCGGATTTGCACCTCCCAGACATGTTTTATCTCCAATTACACCACAGATTTTTTTTTTATACAGGTTCAATAAACAATCACAGACAAACATTACTATAATAAAAGTTGCCATGTTATTATCTCGGTATCCTAAGAAACACCATTAGGTTAAAGTAGCCAGCGGGAGTTCTTTGTTTCTGCAAAAGGGTTATGGGTCACTGAGCATAAGGCAGCTTTCATTACTGAAGAGGGTTCTTTTCTCATGAAATCGACTGCTTTCAACATTACATTTCCTGCATTGGGCAGAGGACCTTATCCAGAGTGGTGCGTTAATGAACTTACACTAGCTCAATTATAAATTAACCACACACACACACACACACACACACACACACACACACACACACACACACACACACACACACTCTGCTTCTGACAATTTTTCATTATTGGGGGAAAAAAAATAAATAAATACAGTACAAATAAAAGAATGAACCCTTGTCGCACCTCATCAGGCGTATTCTCTGATCAATTCCCAGGAAGTTATTTTGGGATTTGTTTTGATGAATGGCGTGTAATTGGCGCAATGGTACGCACCTATCGGAAAATCTGATTCGGTCTGATTGTTGCTGATTATTCGATTATAATCCCTTTTCTAGAACAACCTGTCAGGAAAGAATAGAGATGAATACGCCTTTGACAGAGTAATTATAGTGCTGGAACTTTGTATTCATCCGAGCGATGGGCTGCAGTATGGTGGGGTGGGGGATGTGGGGGGGGGGGGGGGGTTGTGTGTGTGTGTGTGTGTGTGTGTGTGGGGGGGGGGCACATTTCGTATAAGACTGGATGTGTGGTTTGGAAACTGGAACGATGCAAAAGGAAAGGAACGGAGGTTTCAAACTATCCTCACATTACGTATCAGCAAACGTACGCGTTTTCATCTTGCGAACTCTGTGCGGTCGTGTCTTCATGTCTGTTTCTGTCTTCCGCCTTTAAATGCGCTGTCAAATCTGAGGCTTTCTTCTGGGTCCATGTGAATGATCACAGCCTTGCAGAATTCCCTTATCTGATTGGGGGGAAACTGTTCACGCATTTTCCGAACCGGAAATGAAGTGGATGTCTGCTAAGGGATGCACAAGGTGTATGAGAAAACGTGTTTTGTTGATCAAGTTCCCTAAAATGTTCATTTAATGGTAATTCATGTCTGTTTTCTCCCTTTTTTTCTTTTTGTTTGCTAAACTGTGAATTTTTGGCATGAATATGAAAAACTGGGCATGCAGATTGATCCTCGCTCTGCCGCCGTTTTCGCCCGGCGGGTAAGCAAACCTGCGTGTGCGCGCCGTTATCTCAGGGAGGAGGAACGATTAGCGGGGCGAACACATTTAGTGCCAGCAGGTGTGGAGTTGGTTGAGGAACAAACAAGACTTCCTGCTGTTGGCCAAAGCTGCTGCTCTCTTCCCCCAGTTGTTTAGGCGGCGATCCGTGCTGATACGAGCGCTCTGAACAGTTCTGTTCCAAAAAACAACAAAAGATTAAAGATAAATTCAACCCTTTAATTAGTTTACACTGATATACGTTAACACAAGGCAGCTCCATTGCATCATTGGAGGCTGCAGGTTGATAATTCAATGCAATTTTAATTTAATATTTTTTGTAGAGCGCTTTTAACATTGTCCCAAAGCACGTTTACACAAATAGGATAGAATGTCAAACGGTGAAACTGGAAGGACCCAAATGCAGGATGCAAGCAGAGTTTAAAAATACAGTCTTTAATAAGAGAACAGTCAGGAGGGAAAACACACAGTTCTTAGACAAAGCCGGCAAACTGAGCAAAGGAGGAGAGCAAAATCACGGTCCAAAAACAGTCCTAATCCAATACCAAAAAAAACAGGGCAATGCAGGAAGCAAAATCCTAAGCCAGTCCGATATCCAAATGCCAGCAAAAAGGGCAATGAGGAACAGAGGCAGAATCCGAATCTCAAACAGTCCAAAATACAAAAGCCAGCAGACAGAGCAACATAGGGTAGAGGGAAAAAAAAACAAAACAAAGTCCAAAACCGGTAAACTGGAATCCGGGACAGGGATTGGGAACAGGAGCCAGACCGGACAGGGTGGCAAGAATACTCTGAGAGGCTCGCAAAGCCGGTGAGATAATCTGGCCTCGAGAATTTGTCCTTTCAAATGCCCCTTCATTGTAGTTGAAATATCGCTAAGGTGTGCTGTTCAGTGAACTGCTGAACGATGGGCGTTTTATGACACGTACAGAGCAAACAAGGAAGGAAGGATGGAAGAAAGGAAGGAAGGAAGGAAGGAAAGATGGAAGGAAGAAAGCAAGGACGGAAAAACGGACTAAAGGAAGGAAGAAAAAGAAGCAATGACGGGAGTAAGAAACAAAAGAATCAAGGATGGTAGGAAGGAAACAAACAGAGAAACAAGAAATTAAGGAAAGACAGAAGGAAGCAAGGAAGTTAGAAAGAAAGCAAGGAAAGAAGGAAGAAAGAAAGAATCAGAAGGAGAGAAGGAAGGAAAGAAAGATTTTACGTCACGTGTACATTACAGCACAATTGTTCCTCCCACAATGAAATTCTTACTTCCCAGATACCAGCTTGTTTAGCTAAAAAATAAAGACAGAGCCCCCTGGGGAAGAGAGGATTAGGGGCCTTGCTGAAGGGCCCAAGTGTGGCACCTTGGCGGTTGCGGTTTCTACTTTTCTAGGAAACGAAATCCTCAAATATTCAGTTCACACTATGCTTTAGAGTGTGTGTGAAATCTATAAACAGCTCATGAGTCGCTCGACGTCGTCCTGTGATATTGTTAACGACTCTACAATGAAGCTCTACTTCAGTATCCTTAATAAAAATTTTAAAAAAGCAGCGCCGTGAACACACATCTTAGACTTTTAGATATAATTCTCCGAACGCTGACTCACCATCAGTAAAGAGCAGTTGCTTTGAAACTTGAGGCGTGTGCTCCGCTAATTAGCCGTAGCTTTATGAAAAGCTCCTTTTCTTCCTTTTTTTTTTTTCCCCCATCCTTTTTATCATCCGATGCGTTTCTGCACCACGAAGTATATTTTCCTGGAATTGTCAGCAAACGACATAAGACTTGGTTATTATTCTGGTTTTATGCTAATCATCAAAGGATCTCCATCATATGGGAACAAATTGGCGGGTCCGCTTCGTTTCCTCTCCTCTACGCCAGAACCCTTGCAGGGAGCGCGGTCCGATCGGAGTTATTAGCGTCGAAAAGTATTTGAAATTTCTCCGGCATAAGGTGTTACTCATAACGTCCATGAATCCGGCAGGCGGGAAAGCTTTACGCGGGCCGTTAAGCGAGTAACAAACGGTGCACGAACAAGCGACGCCTCTCAACAAGCACATTAATCCGTACCTGTGGCTTTGCCTTGCAGCCTGAATCTGAGCCGGGCCTCTTTCCATTCTCTCAGGCGTGTCTTTCGATTCGTGTCGCACATCTGCGTCTGTCCCGGCGTTCGTTTCTTTGCTCGCGTGACGGATTGCTCGCAGCGGTTTAATTCCAAGCCGTCGCAGATATTGGATGCAGTGTGAAGGGAACACGTGCTGTTACATTTTCATTACATAGCACCAAAAGCATTCAGAAATAAAAACGACAGGTACTACACTGTTAAGTTATTGTTCAGTCATTGTCGCCTCAATGAAAGATGCACGTTTTTCGAAAAACAGCCGTCCCCTTTCGTCATTTTATACTGTATTGACATACCACTATTACTAGATATCAGTCGGGGGCCGTGCATTTCCCCCCCAGGTCTTCAGTGGTGTCCTACCTAAATCATTTCACCTCTTAATAATTTAAATATGATGCCACGACTATAGAAACCATCATTATAGAGAATCTCAGCATAACAGAGCTCCGCATCACAGACAGGAATCTTGTACAGCAATTCAACACGTCTCCTTTCACCGTAGCCACAACTAGCATACATCAGGTTTTAAACGCCTTTTAGCAAGCAAATCGCAATCTGATCAGCTTTAAGCAACGTGGATTTGGATTTACCGAGAGCCCACGCTGTTCATTTCTGCTGGATTTACAGCAAAGCATGATGGGACTCCCGAAATCCGACTGGAGAGAAACTCCGACCGAAACTTGTAAGGGCGCAACAGTACCTGAGAGATACGCTATGAAATGAAGAAAATAGACTATAATAGATTCTTACAAACCCACCTTACGAACGAGTTACAGTCCGAACGAGCGTTCGTAGCATAAATTTGTTCGTAAGTTGTTACTGTGTTCGTTATTGACTACGCATATCTCCTAATGATGTAAGAGCGATAAATACTATCGAATAAACAATAAAATACTTAAACAAATTAATATACTGTATACAATATTTTGTAAGTCATAAAAAAACTTTTAATTAATAATATAAAAACATTGATTTGCCCGAGTCCAGTGCGCATCATGCAGACTCGTTACGGTCGATGACTAGCTCGCGGCATTTAGAATTTTTTCCGATTTCACTTTTCAACGTTTTGTTCGTATCCGCAAAAGGTTCGTACAGTGAATGATCGTAAAGTGGGGAGCGTCTGTGTATATGAATAAAAACATAACACATACTAATGAAAAAAAAAAAGTTTTACGCCTGAAGAGTTCACAGTTGAGAAGGCCTTGCTGACCCTATTGGCTTGCCACAGGTATACATGTGAAAATGTGTAATGTATAGCAACATTATATATCGATTAAAGCCTGCAGTATTTAATGGTTTGTAACACACACACACACACACACACCCTGCTAGGAAAAATCCCCCGAAAGCAATAATCAAGCTAAAACAATTACTTTTATATAAATAATAAACTTCTTGGAATGTTCGAATCTCCTTCAAGCTCTTGTGACAAAATTTTTTTTCAATTTCGTTCATCGGCCCAAATTGTAAACTTCAGAGCAAACGAATTGTTAATGGATATTGCCGGCGTTCAAACCTCCAGGACCCTCCCTAGTGACTGAGACGAGGGTTGAGAGGGCCTGAGAGAAAGCACGATTTGAATAAAAGGACGGAAGACAGTCCTCGCAGTTTATTAACTCGGAGATTCGAAAGAGTAAAGGATGACAACTACTTTCCTCCAAAAATAATGAAGCGCGTGTTTATGACACACCCTGAACGAGGCTATTTATCAGAGAAGGTGCGCGGACACGATAGTGACGGCTGGGGGAGGAAAGGGAAGGAAAAAAAAGAAAAGAAAAGCGTGGTAATGAAGAGGAAGCAATGCCGGGGCCTTCATTCAGCCTTCTGTGCTCAACCTGCCTCTAATTAAAACATGTGAAGTCAGCTAGCTCTTGTTTACCGTCATTAAAACGAGGAGCTCTGCTTATCAGGAGAGCGCACACGGCATCGGGACGCGAGCGCGCCGTCGCTAAACACCCCCACACCTCTTTATTCTGCCAGGCTAATGGGACACAATGACAGGAGCACTTAATTAGGTTTTACTTGCAGCCGTCCTGGATGGCTTTTCCCCCAATCAATACCAGGCCACCCAATTAAGCCCGCTTGCACCTCGCTCCCCAGGTGACGCTGTCACTCACGGGAAACACGCCGCTGATCGGTTTACTCGAAGAACCGCCGGTACCCGCGGGTCAGGACAGAAAGAACACACGCACCGTCGACGCCTTTTAATTTGTCTTGTTGTGATGTGGATGATATTCCAGCAATTCTATGGGTTTCTGAGGTTTCAAGGTTTGGTTCATAGACGCCCCTAAAGTTTTCCCTCCTTGGCAACCTAAAAGACACCCCCAAAACCCACCACTCTTCCAGCTTCAGCTCGAAACTGTTTCTTGCTTTTACTGTATTTTTTTTATTATTTATTACAAATTCTTTATATTATCGTTTTACTGCAGTGTACATTTTCGTTTGGGGAGGCGGTTAGTGGTTAAAGCATTGGACGTTGAATATGAAGGATGTGAGTTCAGGTTGAGAGTTCAAATCCAAAGCAATACCACTCCTGGGCCCCTGAGCAAGGCCCTTAGACCGCCAGAATGCGTAAATGTGTTTATCTATCCCAGATTTTTTATTATTATTTTTTATTGTGTGTGCATGTTCAAGACGAGTGTCAAATTGATTAATCTCATCGGATCACCAAGAAAATCAGCTTCAATACTCCCCCGAATATAAAGCGTTCCCTGGGCAGTGACAATATGGATTTGAGTAGACAGTCTACCTGCACTGAATGCACACTGGAAAATTTTTGGTGCCTATAAAACATTCACAGGTGGCGTTCGGGCTCCTTTCAGGCTCCCGTTTTTTGCCAATTGGGCTCCTATTTTTGCCGTTAGAGCTCTTTACACTTTCAAACGTAATACAACACACTTCATCCATAATAGAGTGAAGTGAGGAGCAAGCAGAGCTGAAGATGATCGAAATTCACAAAAAACTAAAAAAATCTGTCACACATGTAGAAGAGAGGCATGTCAACTTGTCAGTATAGATCAGTATAGTGTGTGTGTGTGTGTGTGTGTGTGTGTGAGACAAAGAAAGATGAAGCTCCCGGGAACCTGTCTGTTTGGTTGGATGTGGAGGTTTGGTAGTGTAATAGGGAATACCAAGTGAGACACAGCACACACACACACACACACACACACACACACACACACACACACACACACACACACACACACACACACACACACACACACACATTTAAAGCTCGACCAGATTGGAGGTAATTGACTGTGGAGAAAGATGCTGTGAGGATTAAAAAGGAAGATGCTGTGGATGGTCAAGCTGTTTATGTTTATGTGTGTGTGTGTGTGTGTGTGTGTGTGTGTGTGTGTGTGTGTGTGTGTGTGTTGACTACCACTTCTAGATGGAATTACTGTTTTCCACAATAACAATACACTTCATTTGCTTGAGAGAGGCCTTCACCATTACCACACACACACACACACACACACACACACACACACACACACACACACACACACACACACACACACACACACACACACAGCAAATCACAGGTCAATTATTACAATTACACACCTCCTATGCACTATTCACCAATACACTGTGATGACTTGCAATGATGGGTATATACACACCACACACGCAGCAGATCCGAGGTGAGTTATTACATTTACACACTCACACACACTATACAGCCACATACACACACACACACACACACCCCCACACACACACACACACACACACACCTGCCTTAACATCTGTAACCTCGCTCTGACATGACCGTCACTAATGGAACAGCACGAGTAAACAGAAGGTAATGAATAGGCTCGATATCACAGAACCCGATCAGAACAGGACCCAAAAGCAGCAGCGTAGAAGAGGCGAGAATACATGGAGAGAGCAAAAGAAGCAATAAACAAAATAAAATATGAATAAGATGAGCGCCTGGGACATCTATACAAACCGAAAGCCTCAAAGAGGCGAAAGAAAAGAAGACTTTGGCTTACAAGGAATAATAAGAGAAAGACTCAGAAGATCAGAACATGGCAGGGAATAAAATCTACAGCGGGTAGAGGCATAAGGCCCCAGATCAACGGGACCCCAAAAAAGCGTCTTCATTTATTATATGCCACCGCCGTGCTCCTCTTTCCTGTCAGGCTCGTTTAGAAACATTAAAGTGAATGAGTGACGTTTATGTGCTCAGGAACCTCAGACCAGAATATTAATTCAGCATAATAAATAATACTGGCATTTCTTCACAATGTTAATGTAGGGATACATAGAGACAAAAATAGAGACTGGAATATAATTAGGAATAAAGGCTGTAATAAGGAAAGGAATAAACACAGTCTCAGAGAGTTTGTAATAGAAACAGAAAGAGAGACAGGAACAGGGAGAGGACTAGGGACAGAAATAGAGACAGGAATAGAGACAGGAATAGGGACACGAATAGGGACATGAATAGAAGCAGTAACAGAGACTGTAATTAAGACATGAATAAAGTCAGGAATAGAGACAGGAATAGAAGAAATCAGGAACACCTTCGACGAGCTCAACCTCGGAATATTCCTGAACCATTCGGCAACTCGTTCATGATGATCGTCGGAGAACAATCCGCATGATGTGTATGTATATGTATGTAACACACTACACTCACTCACACAACCTTACCTTGGACCACCTTGCACAGGACCCACCTCCTGGTTTCATAACCATGCCCATATCCTTATCTCTGATTGGTCGATTGGCAGGAAGTTGACCGTACACGCAGGTTTTAGAGGTGTGATAATTAAATGCTACAAAAAGACATCAAATTCATCATGCAAAATTCGAATTTCTCATATTCATATTGTTGCAAACATTTCTATTTTTTTATGCAAATAAGCAATCCTAAATGAGACTTTTTTGGTCATGAATATTAATAACGACAGCATTCAATCAGAGGAAAATTCCTCGCTATCATTTGCCACAATCGCTCCAAAAAAAAAAAAAACCTGTCATCTTTAATAATGTTTTCCTGATAATATTATTGCCTTGCATTAATTACATTGAAATTTCCAATGTCCCGAAGCTGCTTGAAATAATTGAATAGATTACAAATAGAAATGTTACCATTGTTAGCCAATGGCAACAGTGGCAAGGAAGAAACCTTCAGAAGAACCAGACTTAAAAGGGACTCCATCGATGTAGTCATCACCAAACTGTCAGGGATTCCCCTGCCACGCCCCCCTCAGTAGCTGTCCGAGATTCCCCTGCCATGCCCCCTTTGGCCGCCGTCAGAGATGCACCCTGCCACGCCCCCCTCGGTAGCGTTCATGGTGCCTCATTATCCCGTGCCTGCCTAATCACCGACAGCCGTGACTCGTTATGGTTCTGACTATATAAACACACGTTCTCGAGTCACAGGCTGTCGGTCCTTGTATTGTCATGCTGGTGATACCCGTGGCTGCCCGACCGCCAGCAGTCCCCGCTGGTTCCGTTCCCATTGGATTATTCTTAGCCGCTGCCGTTTACTTTCGTTTCGGACTCAGGGTTTCAGTTTGGATTACTCTTAGCCGCTGCCGTTTACTTTCGTTTCGGACTCAAGGTTTCAGTTTGGATTACTCGTTTCGAGCGGATCTTCTTTGTTTGTTTTCTCGCCTCGGCAGCAGTGAGTGTTTTGTTTGTTGAACTGTTTTGGTTTAAATAAATGAACTATGATTGACTTGCTTCCACTTCCGCGTCCTGTCCGTCAGCCTGACAGAAGGACCGACCAAAACCGAAAGCGGAATCGCCCTCCCGCGATTTCGGCCGCGATGAAGTGGCAGCCGAACCCAGCCTCGGATTTTCGCCGGGGATTCCAAGCTGCTTCTCGCGGCTCAAAGCGACAGAAGCCGGAGCATGAAAGCGCGGCTGCGCCACGCCCCTCCGCGAGCGCGAGGGAATTTCCGGCTCGCTTCTCCGGGAAAGGAGAAGAATTGGACGGGTTTCTGAAGAACATCGGCGAGTATGTGGAGGAAAATTCTTCCCAGTTTTCCTCCGAAAGAGCCAAGATCGCCTTCTGCGTTTCTCTCCTGTCTGGTGATGCTCTCTCTAAAACCAGCAGGTTATGGAGCGCCAATGGGGGCAATTTCGGCTCACTCGCCAAATTCTGCGAGCTTCTTCTGGGGATGTGTGGGATGGAGGTGGTGGATCTCCACGGCAGTCCCCTTGAGGATGAAGAAGCTGCGTTCCGTGGTTCTTCAGAGCGCGTGGCACCGTTTCAGGATTCTCAAGGGTGCTCGGCTCCATCCCTGGGCATCAAAGAACGCGAGGCTCAGTTCCCGGGTTTCCACGGACACATGGCCCTGCCCCTGGGTCAGTACAAGCGCGCTGCTGTGTTCAGGGGTTCTCGTGGACGCTCTGCACCATCTCCGAGCGTCTGCGAGCGCTCTTCGCCACAGTGTCTCCACGAGCGCGCCTCTACGCCACAGTGTCTCCACGAGAGAGCCGAGCCGCCACAGACCCGTCACGAGAGAGCCGAGGCGCCACAGACCCGTCACGAGAGAGCCGAGGCGCCACAGACCCGTCACGAGAGAGCCGAGGCGCACAGACCCTCACGAGAGCCGGCGCACAGACTTCACGAGAGCGCCGGGCCGCCACAGAGTCTTCACGAGAGCGCCGGGCCGCCACAGAGTCTTCACGAGAGCGCCGGGCCGCCACAGAGTCTTCACGAGAGCGCCGGGCCGCCACAGAGTCTTCACGAGAGCGCCGGGCCGCCACAGAGTCGTCACGAGAGCGCCGGGCCGCCACAGAGTCGTCACGAGAGCGCCGGGCCGCCACAGAGTCGTCACGAGAGCGCCGAGGGTGCCGCTCAGCCTCAGAGTTCCGCCGAGGGTGCCGCTCAGCCTCAGAGTTCCGCCGAGGGTGCCGCTCAGCCTCAGAGTTCCGCCGAGGGTGCCGCTCAGCCTCAGAGTTCCGCCGAGGGTGCCGCTCAGCCTCAGAGTTCCGCCGAGGGTGCCGCTCAGCCTCAGAGTTCCGCCGAGGGTGCCGCTCAGCCTCAGAGTTCCGCCGAGGGTGCCGCTCAGCCTCAGAGTCCCGCAGAGAGCTCGCTCCCGGTCCAGAGTCCCGCAGAGAGCTCGCTCCCGGTCCAGAGTCCCCAAGAGAGCTCGCTCCCGGTCCAGAGTCCCCAAGAGAGCTCGCTCCCGGTCCAGAGTCCCGCAGAGAGCTCCCTCCCGGTCCAGAGTCCCGCAGAGAGCTCCCTCCCGGTCCAGGGTCCCGCAGAGAGCTCCCTCCCGGTCCAGAGTCCCACAGAGAGGTCGGGCCGCGAAGGGGTCGTCGTACCGCCGCCTGGCCGCGAAGGGGTCGTCGTACCGCCGCCTGGCCGCGAAGGGGTCGTCGTACCGCCGCCTGGCCGCGAAGGGGTCGTCGTACCGCCGCCTGGCCGCGAAGGGGTCGTCGTACCGCCGCCTGGCCGCGAAGAGGACGTCGTACCGCCCCCAGGTCCTCCTCTGGTCGACGTCTCGCCCCCAGGTCCTCCTCTGGTCGACGGCTCGCCCCCAGGTTCCCCGCAGGGCGACGTCGGGCCTCCAGGTTCCCCTCATGGCGACGTCGGGCCTCCAGGTTTCCCTCATGGCGACGTCGGGCCCCCAGGTTCCCAGCAGGGCGACGTCGGGCCCCCAGGTTCCCCGCAGGGCGACGGCAAGGCGCTCCAGAGGCCCTACGAGGGTGTCGTTCCGGGTCAACGTCCTGCCGAGGGTGCCTCTGTGTTCCTGGTCTCCGTGGAGGATGTCTCTCCGCCGCCTGTCTCCAGGAAGGTCGTCGCTCCGCCGCCTGTCTCCGTGGAGGACGTCTCTCCGCCTCCTGTCTCCGTGGAGGAAGTCTCCCCGCTCCAGGTCTCCGCCGAGGTCGTCGCTCTGCCTCCTGTCTCCGCCGTGGACGTCGCTCGGCCCCTGGTCTCCGCCGAGGGCGTCGCTCGGCCCCTGGTCTCCGCCGTGGACGTCGCTCGGCCCCTGGTCTCCGCCGTGGACGTCGCTCGGCCCCTGGTCCCCGCCGTGGACGTCGCTCGCCTCAGGTCTCCGCCGTGGACGTCGCTCGGCCTCAGGTCTCCGCCGTGGACGTCGCCCGGCCTCAGCTTCCGGCCCTCACGAGGACCGCTGGTCCGTTCCGGATCCCAGCCAAGGTCGCTGCTTTGCCTTGGGCCCCTTCCGATCCTCCCCGGCTCCGCTGCGATGCTCACGGGGCCTCTTTTGTCCCGGGTCGATTGGAGAGGCCTTCCTCGGAGTGCCCCGGCCCGCCTGGCCTGGGTGGGTTTTGGGGCGTCAGGTGCCGCCCCTGAAGGGGGGGGTACTGTCAGGGATTCCCCTGCCACGCCCCCCTCAGTAGCTGTCCGAGATTCCCCTGCCATGCCCCCTTTGGCCGCCGTCAGAGATGCACCCTGCCACGCCCCCCTCGGTAGCGTTCATGGTGCCTCATTATCCCGTGCCTGCCTAATCACCGACAGCCGTGACTCGTTATGGTTCTGACTATATAAACACACGTTCTCGAGTCACAGGCTGTCGGTCCTTGTATTGTCATGCTGGTGATACCCGTGGCTGCCCGACCGCCAGCAGTCCCCGCTGGTTCCGTTCCCATTGGATTATTCTTAGCCGCTGCCGTTTACTTTAGTTTCGGACTCAGGGTTTCAGTTTGGATTACTCTTAGCCGCTGCCGTTTACTTTCGTTTCGGACTCAAGGTTTCAGTTTGGATTACTCGTTTCGAGCGGATCTTCTTTGTTTGTTTTCTCGCCTCGGCAGCAGTGAGTGTTTTGTTTGTTGAACTGTTTTGGTTTAAATAAATGAACTATGATTGACTTGCTTCCACTTCCGCGTCCTGTCCGTCAGCCTGACACAAACGTAGATTTATTACAGATCCATCGTTGTTGAAGATATCAGCTGTTCACTGATGGGCATTGGTGCAGCCCTGATCCACTGCAGCTAAATGTTTATAATAAAGTCCATCTAGCAGTAGGGTGTCACACAGGATTCATACTGACAGGGAGACAAAAATGTATCATTAGCTATCTTAATCTTATTAATTAATAGTTAAGGACATCAACAACAACAACATCAGCAAAAACCCATTAGTTTCCTGTTAATGAACAAACAATCTTGAAGTGTTCTGGTCTCAGCTGTATTTCACCACAGATGCAAGTTTAATGCAAAAAAAAAAAAGAAAAAAGAGAAGGGGTCGAAAGGGCACAGATTCTTCAGATTAATATGATAAAACAGTTCACTTCAGGCTTCCGATGATCCAGAGTCCAGATCTCAAGGGCTCAGTGTCAGTAACTTCAGAGATTCAAAGGTCTCAAAGACTAAAGTTAAAAAGAAACAAAATTTTACTGCCAAGATTTTGAAAACAGAAGATCACAGCCTATTGATTTATTCTCCTACTCGACACATGTTGCGTTTAATCTTTCAGCATTTCTGTACAACCAACGACTAACGAACACGCCGTCACGATCAAAGAGATTTAGCCAAAATAGTAAGGAACAGCTGCAGAAGCTCTGTGGGACAGTCATCGTTTAGTTTCGGACAATTCCTGCCTTGCGCTCCGGGGCCGCGATCCTGCTGAAAGGGAAAGTTTTGTAAGATGCGCCAGTATATCGCTTCGTCTGTATTACTTCTCATTTTGGTAAGAAACCCAGGTTCTGAGGATAAACAGCGGGTTCTTGAGGAGCAGGTTTTTTTCAGCCACACCGCCAAATACAATTCTGAAAGCTGTTTTCACATTTGATGCCCTCCCAGGCACTGTATTCTGCGACACTTTCAGAGTATCGGTTTGCCTCAGAATCTGGCTTCGATTGCCCAGTGGTGGACGAAGTACACAAACCATGTAGTCGAGTTAAAATAAAGATACGTTTGGTAAAATGTGACTCCAGTAAAAGTGTCCCTTTAAACTTTCACTTGAGTAAAAGTACAAACGTTTTCGCCTTCAAGTATCCAAAGTACTGATTAATTATAACTCTAATGTTCCGATTGTCATTTTTATCACAAGACTCTTTACTTAATCACCTCAGTTTATGTGAAAAGACTCGAATGTGACTCTCAGCACACTGATCTATTAATAGACTGATATTAGAGTAAAACACTGATTGACTTTTATTACAATGATCATGAACCCAAAAATCATCTTTTCGAATTCAAGGCTGGGGTTTCTCCATCGTTTATTCCTCTCTAAATGTTCTGCTTGCTGTTAAACTGATGCTGAACTGCATGTTGGTGATCAGTAGATGCAGCAAGAGCCAATCAGAACACGTGTAAAACAGAGCGTGCGCTTGACCCTGATTGGTGACTTGCTGCGTGTTTCACCAGTTACGTTTTTATCCTCATAAGTAAAAAAGGAACGACTGATTTTGCTAAATGTGGAGTAAAAAATGAAAATAAAAAGGAGAGATTTGACGTTGTAGTGAAGTTCAAGTTATCTGAGGAAGGATCTCGTGTGGGTTGTGCTTGGGTAAGGAGATGAGGTTTTCACCTGCTTCCCTACTCATCCAACAGCGTGTCCAACCTCTATGTTCTTCAATTTGAAGACATGAACTTTCCCCCCATGCCCCTTAGTACTTTTTCAGTCTTTGACTCACTTCTTTAACGACATTTCAGCTGAGGTGGTTATTATTCAGAATATTGGAGATGGTTTTAATATTTCACAGGTAGAAAGGACAATTCAAAGTCAACCGACTCTGTTCTAAGATACCTTTTTCATGCATAAGCGAGCAGAATATCCTTTTAATCGCTAAATAATTCCTCCGTTGAAATTTGCTGCGCGGAATCACGGCTTCCTAACCACAAAGACGACAGGCTGGATATGTCCAACAGCGCTCAGAGGAAATGGCAGCCCGATCATCACATCACCCGAAAGTTAATCGTCGTCACATGTTAAGCAGCCCGACAGAACCCACGCCGAGGAAGTCCGCTATTTGGACGACACCCGGTGGGGGTCAAGCGGTAACCTCAATTACCGAACTGGTGACAACATCGCTTTAAGAAGCGCTCCGTCTCTGGCAGGCGCCTGCATGCTTCTCGCTGCTTATTTCCCAGCAATCAATTTCCTCTCAACGCTCCCTATCAAACGCTTCATCTAAATGAGCAGCAATTATTCCAGCAAACCAAATGCGATGTCTATTAATATTTCACAAACAGCTCACACCACCAGGCCTACACAGCAAATTTGGCTCTAACTTTTTGACAGGGGAGACTGTAAGGCTCAATTGATTTAATAACTGTGCACTGGATAGTGGGACATGAAAGAATTAGAACGGACATCCGTCTGTCTGTCTGTCTGTCTGTCTGTCTCTCTCACAACACTATCATACAATGTTATTTTTAAAGCAGCTTTTTCATGGCAGCAATTTGTCAAGGATTAGAGGTTTTTATTTTGATTTTAATGCCATAGTTTTATATCCATTTTTAGTTATACTTAATGCTGTGAAACGTCCATTCTCTCAAGTCATTAATCGGCAAAAACGCATCCGGCTCGTCATTTGTAAGAGAAATAATAATGCAATAAGCATAACTTCCCTTGGTCGTAAACGATTCCCTGTTTTACCTTGCAGGCACGCTGGAGACGCCTTCCACTCATCAACTTCTAAACAACCAGCAATCACGTGTCATCCAAACGTGCCATTCACGGGGCTTGCCTTTGTCAAATTAAAATAGAAAAATGTATTAAATAGATAAATAAGCAAACCAGTTGAAAAAAAACCCCAAAATAGCTACTGAATGAGGTTCAAACATTGTTTCGACTTTTTAATTCTTTGTTCTTTCGGAACATCATACCCGATATCAGTTCTGCTATTTACGCTCTCTCATTTACTAATTTAATTTCTTTGCAGAAAAAAGTAAAAAAATTGACAGAGTTGATTAGAGATGATTGTAAAACTCTGTCACATCTATTCAGGAAGTGCCGTGTCAGACAGGGCAGGGTTGCGAACCTTTCTTTTCCCCTACCATCTCCACCCGTGCCTTGCCGTCATGTTTCTTTCAGCTCAGTCCGTGTAGGTCACCATGTTTCTAAGGTCATCGTAATTCCAAGTTGGCTTCTTTTCAGAAATGATTTATGGCTTTATGTTAATGCTGGATTAAAAATGCAAGTCTGATGACCTCTAGGCTGGAGGAAGGACTTTCCGAGCGGGGATTGAGAGTTTTCACATAGTCACAGTCAACTTTGATGAGTTACTGTATTTAATTCCCTTTGCTGAGGCCTGAGCAACCGAATCAATACCTTTGTATGATTGAGCAAGGATGAGAAAGATTGTCAATCACATTTACTTTCTTCTCAGGCTTCAGAAGGATTTTTGTTCAGAGGAAATGCAAATGCCCAGGAGCCTTTTTTTTCTTTTCTCCCCCCCAGAAAAACCCCAAGTCAAGCTCTGTCTCAGGTCTTACATGAATCTCTGACTCTCTTAGAAAAGAATTATAAAACAGTAGAATAGTCTTTTTTGTGCACTATTAAAATTGCATTTGAAATCAATTTCTTCTAGAGTTCAGTCTTGGGATTGACAAGGACGATGATTACAATAAGAAAATGCCTGATTCAGGGAATAACATCCATGTCCTGGTGCTGCGTGAAACATACATTAGCACTAGATCACGCAACACAATAACGCTAACAATGTAGCCTTGAGCGGTACACAGATCTAAATATTTCTCCTAAACATTTGTTAGTGGGAACAACTTGCTATCAATTCATTCATCAAAAAAATATTCCTTTAGTTATGCTAGCATTTTTAAGCTAGCATTGTACCTTTTCTAGCTAGCAAACTGTGGCAAATTCTGTAAAAGTCCATTGCTTCGATTTTATTTTATTTTTTTAAACTAGCTAGCAAATATTTTTTTTTCTACCTTTATTTCAATATTCTTTTATTCAAATCTTTAGTTTGGGTTGCCAACCCTAATACCACAAGCTGGATCAAAAGAAAAAAAAAAAATGTTTTTTGAGCGGGTAAGGTAAATGGCAACCTTTTTGTGGATAAAATTAGTATCTACTTATCACGTATGCTGTTTTCTTATAGTAAAAATCAGCTAGCATGTACAACTGCTAACATACAAACAAAGTGCAAGTGGGTTAACTAACAATTTTTATTCTTTCATTTGATTATATCGTTATTGAATCTCTAAATTTCCTTAATGAAACTAGCATCCTATTGAAATGTTCTGATTTCAAAGTAGATCTGAAGGAATCGCAAATTAACAAAAAAGCCATCAGTATAAAAAGAAACGTGCACGTCTATGAACCAAGGTTTTCATAGCGAAAACTGAGAAATCCCTTCAAATCAGAAATGAGATCCGACGGGTTTTAAATGCATCAGTCATAAAATCATAATCTTCAGGTTGAATTTAACGTACGTCTGAAGGTTTCCATTAAAATTTCATTGCAATCTAAACCCCACATCAATATCCAGTAGACCCCCAGTGGGGAAAAATAATACTCATTTTGCAGTAGGCACTAACAATTATTCAGATATATTAATGTGCAAACATAGAATTTTGTTTAAAAAAAATAAAAAATAAAATCCAGCTGTTCAGAGCATGGTTCCTCTCCTTTCTGATTTATTAGTTCAAAACTCTCTGACATTGAACCATATTAAAAATCCAAGACGGGAAACAACGTGAAGAGGCTCATAAATTACGCCGAGGCAAACACTCGCCTGAGGCAATGCGCTGAAACGAGCCGAAAACACAATTTCACCCGAGAGCCGAGAAGTGGCTTTAGTCTCAGTCACTGAGTCTCGTTCGCTTGAAGGACACTTGGTCACGGAGGCCTTAATAGTGCACGGATGAGCCAGGTCATGCTCTGAGGTTTGTAATGTGGCTGAGAGTTCCATAAAATTGAGAGGAAGGAAAGCACTTGGGATATCCTCTCGCATCCCAACGTAAGTTACGAAGCACCTGAGGCATTCAAGCTCGAGTGCAGTCTGGGTTCCTTTGGACTCACAACGTCATGTTTAACCTTAACTCAAGCACAAAGCCGCCGGGAAAAGAAAAGAAAAAATTGATTCTGTATTATATAAAATGTATGGAACCATCAAGTTTGTCCAACTTCATTGTTTTAGCTTTAAAATATACATAACATTGATTTAGCTTAAGTCAAATATTTTGCTGCTGAAACGCTAGCTAGGACGGTGCTAATTGATTTTATTTATTAATTACAGTCCAGCTAAACGTCATAGTCAATACTATCCAATTTCAGACAATTCCATGCTAACTATACTATTCTATCGGTTCCGGACTGTCACTGGTTTTTAATTTAGCCATCATCGTCTCTCTGTGGCAGCGTGACTGAACAGCTGTGAAGATTTCATTCCGTCCCACAGACTTACCCACTTTGCGGTGTCAGATGTAATCAGGCTCCTGCTGCGTTTCAAACATGCTTGAAAGAAAAAAAAAAGGTGTTTCATTTGAACACAAGGTCTAGGGTGCATGTCATCTGGTTGTCATTAGGCTCCTTAGAACTTAGAAGGCAACAGTTATGAATTGTAGTTATTAAAAATTAACGATTTATAGTATGTGGAAAATCTTGGACTGGTTTCTGTTTAAGTGATTTGGGATTAGGATTTTTTTTGGAGCTCTGAAGTGTAGTTCAGAGACTGGATTGGGGTTTTAAACTGTGCTGATGGGTATCCAGGTAGTAAATAGGAGCTTTCACTGTGTATCTGGATGCTTCTGGAACTGAAGAACGATGAATCGGTTTTCTCAACTTAACAATTACAAACAATGATGCTAGTATTAGTTCCATAACCTAAAACCTAAAAATGTATGTATTGTAATACATACAATTACACAGGTAATTCTAAATAATAGAAAATCTAAAACCAAACAATAAAACTTTTTATTTTTTTGGGAGAAATGAATTCATTTTATTCCAAAAATTAGTTCCAATAACTATTACAGTCAATAATAATAATAATAATAATAATAATAAAAATAATCTGGCAGCTTTAAAAAGACCAACAACCCCTGATAATTATTATATTATAAAAAACAAAATCATCCAAAACATGTACTAAATAAAATTGCGAATATTCCTTAAATGTATTTGGTTGTTATAAACCTCCTGTATTTATGCTCATATATAATAATTTTAGCTGAAATATTAATAAACTGCTTACACATTAAAAATCTTGCAATATATATGTGTAAATATATAAACAAATATTCACCAAACACACTGATACAAGTAAATCTTTTTACCCTGATTCCCATAAAAATAAAGTTAATTATTACAGATAACATCATAATGGGTTTAACCTGTAAAATTAACATAATGCTTAAAGTTCTTGATTATTAATTATAATAAAATCATAATGGGGGAAAAAAAAGATTATTATGTATTAGCTGCTGTGGCACAAAGATGAGCTCCATGGATGTTCTTCAATAAGTTCAACAGTGTGTTATATGTGTTAGATGAAATGTAGAGTAAATGTATTGGTGTAATAACTACAGAACACCACCACACTGACTAACCTTCATAGGTGGAGCAGATGAAGTTGAGTGTGTTGCTCTGAGGCAGACTGACCCACTGCTGCGCGTTCCTCCAGACTGCACCGCTCCGGTTCTCTCTTCATTGCTGCAGTCTTCTGTTCCTGTCCCGTTCCCCGGGGCCCAGTCCTGGTAGCAGATCATCTCTCCAGTCACCCAGTACCAGAAGCCCAGAGCGCAGGTGTGACGCAGGCCGAGCCACACGTGTTCGGTGGAGGCGTTCCGAGCAACTTTCTTCACCCAGAACTGCATCTCTTCAGAGCGCACTGAGACCAGGTCATGATGATGGTTCCTGCAGTATCTCAGAGCATCTTTCCAGGTCAGATTCATCTTTATCAGGATCAGTTTATCTGGAAATATGTTCAAATGTTATAGATCAGGGACAGACTATATAAACACTGAGATGACTATAAAAATGAAATGAAGATGAATTAGTGTGATGGAACTCACTCTCATGGCAGATGAATGGAAGTTGTTCTGTGCAGCTCACATTATTCCAGTAGTGTTGCTCAGACCCACTCACTGCTGCACATTTCAAATCATCTCTGGGTTTGTCAGAGTTCCAGTATCTGAATGAGGAATTACTCTGATCTGACCACTTCCAGGAGTCATTAAAGAGACCAATCCAAACATAATCAATAGCATTTGAGGTCTGTGTACATGTGCTGGAATTCTTTATACTAACTGTCCAGATCTCTTCATTCTCCAAAGGGTTTCTCACACTGACCAGGTCGGTGTATTTCTCTCTGCAGATGGTCTGAGCTTCATACCAGGTCTTTTTTGACTCATTAATCAATATGTATTTACTAGAGTTTGTATTCTTTCCTGAAAGACAGTTGATTGACAATAAAAACGAATTTCTGAATAATTTAGAATTCAGTCTAAAATAACCAGTTAAAATGAAAGGAAATAAAAGTATATTTTTTTTCTAGTTGATTTCCACTAATGTGTTATTACTTTGTTTTTCTGAAAGGCAGTTGTTTTACGTGAATAATTTATTTCTGGGCAATTCATGTTTCTGCCATTAAAATATCATCAGTCAAAAAATACATCAAAACACAAAAGTACACATTTTTAACATTAATACATTTTTTTTTTCTTAAAATCTGTTAGCAAATACTTACCATCATAACACACAAAACACAATTTTTTATCACATTTTTCATCTAACCAGGAACCAATGCATCTTGACATCATAACACAGTGTTCATTTCCTCCAGCATTATTTGGTTCTCTACTACTCCACTTCCTGTAAGTGTCTCCGTCTCTGTAGAAAGTTTGGTCTACCAGAGACCACTTCCATTCCCAAACACTCTCATTCTTTAGACCGATCCACGCTAGCTTTGCAGTTTCCTTCTTCAGTGTGATATTCAGCTTCTTCATCTCGTCCATGTTACTGATGGTTGCCAGATCAGTGTATTTGTCTCGGCAGTAAGTCTGAGCTTCGCTCCAGTTTTATTCTTGTTCACAAAGTGATAGCGATGAGGGATGTACGCCGTTACACCACATACTACAGTGAGAAACATAATTTAAAAAAGTCACATAAACGTGCATCTAGGTCAAGATTGTGTAGGTCAGTAGTGATTCTCCATTAAACAAACACACACAAGCTGTACGGCACACAATACTGACCTGAGAAGAACAGGAAAACCAAAACCCCTTTCTGACACATGCCTGCAAACAAACAATATGAAGCTTTCAAATCATTTTTGTCTGTCATTTTATTTGATACAAAAGTAATAAAGTTTATAAAAGTGCACCATTGAAGGAGGCAGTAATGAGCCAGAGGGACATGATCCCAAAAAAGGGGGCGGAGTTTTCATAAATGCATTATTACAAGTTTTACTGGATATTGTGCTACAACGTCTATTCAGATGACCTCCTCTCTTCCCTGCTGCACATCGACCTCTTCCTCGTGAAACCACTACCTTCCGTTTACTGTTTTATCACAACGAGCACAATCTCTTGCATCTGCTTTCCTTTAATCCAAGTCTATATTTATCTTTACAACACGGTGTCAAAAACTGAAGAAATTAATTTGGAAACATTTCATTTGGCACCAACACTCCAACACACACGCAGTCACGTTGCCAAATGTTTTGATTTCAGGATGATGCATTGATCAAATGTGTAACACTCAACTAATTAATAAACAAAAAAACAAATTAAGAGATAAAATTAATAATTTCACCGCTGGACATTGATTGTCATGTCACAGTCCAACTCCATTTCACAACCATCATCTACAAACTTGCCTACAAACATGGCCGCCATAGCCTACAACTCCCAAACGTCACTGCTCTCAGATCCCAAACTACTCGCACCCACAATAAACAAAACAAACATTCGATCTGTCCTTCCTTACAGAGCGTTCTCTCAGTAGACCCCAAACCTCCCAGCAATGCGCTTTGTGTTTGTTTTTTCTGTTCCTGACATCTTTTATCACATTTTAAGTTTTATCCAGCCCTGGATATTCTGATAACTACAGCAAGGTCTCTGTGTGTGTGTGAATTTGGAAAGACGCCTCGTATTACACCGTTTTATTACACTTAGTTCTGAGCAAATGCGTCATTGTGAACAAGAGAGTAGAACAAATATGATATTGGATTGGACTCATTAAAAAAAAAAAAACATTACTTGGGAAATTATACTCATTCTGGGATACAGATACAGCACAAAACACACACACACACACACACACACACACACACACACACACACACACACACACACACACACACACACACAACACACACACACACACACACTTTGCATATGTTCTGAATTTATTCTAAATCATGCATCTCTGTTATAAACACCAGCCTGCACATTATTACTCATCCAAGTTACAACACACTCATTTGCAGAATTATTCATATAAAAAAAAAAAAATCGTATTACATTTGAAACACGTGAACAAGTCTGTACCTGTGACTCTTTCACGGATCGTGTAAATCCTCCCAGGGTGCGTCTTGGGCCCTCCTGCTTTTCTTCTTCTCACCTTCTGCTCCTGAACCGGGCAGACGTCTCATTTATATCCCCTCGTCCTCTTTGTTTCTAAACTCCTCCCATCCCTTTACCTGTTTCCCTCAGCAGCATCGTGTGAGCTGGTCGACACCAAACACTTTGCATGTGCCTTTAGTTCGGGAAACGTTACAATACAAGGTTTGTGTCGTGTCGGGAATAAAGTCAGCTGCATGCGTGCGACGTGTAAACGTGGTTCTTTATTAAAAACACACATTTGCATAAAATCCACACAAACAGAGGCAAAGAACTGAACGCTGCTACTTGGGGTCAGTCTGTGGTTTGTTGCCCCACAAAAAAGTTTCTTAATGTTCGCATGAAAATAAATCCCGTAGAATTTTATTCGAACATCGACAATAAAACGTACAAACAAGTGCGATCCATGGGGGTCTCACGCCTTTACATCTCGTCGAACAAAAAAATCTAACCAAAACTGACCACTGAGCATCGAAACGTTTTACGACTCTTCACTTGAAAGCTGATTGATGATGATTGATGATGCAGAACGATTTTAATGATGACACTGCATAATTTGTTTTTGTTTTTATATATTGCGCTCGAGCCACATACTGTACATGATCACCGGTGTCATCATTTCTCACCTGCGTGTTTCCAAACCAAGCAACAGGAAGTTCACCGTGTTTGCATTTTGGGACATGAGGAATTCATCCGAATGGTTCGGGAGACTATTTAAATGTGTTTGCGTAAAATCTGAATGTGGATGGAGACATGAAGGGGGTATTTAGAAGAGTTTTTGGTCAGGTGTTTTGTTTCTGCTGATTGGAGCGACGCTGCACATCGTCTGATCTTCACACATGTTTATTGACCACTCGCACTCGTTTGCAGGAAGATTTGACAGGTTACAGGGAATAACTCAGGATTTTGGTGTTTGTTGTAGTTTGGACTGTATCCATAGTTACTGTGGCTGATTATTGTTATTATTTTTTATTTCTTTTGAACTGCAGCTTAATGCAAGTGTAGATTCAACATTTTTGTTTATTCAGCTCTTTTTTATTAATATTTTTTTCTTAAAGGTGAAGGCGCAGACCTGGAGATTTTAGCGTTAGAGATTTTTAATGAACTGAGACGAACACTTTTCACCCTCCGTTTATGACGTCTGATTTCAATGGCATTTCGAAGAGTCCAAAAGAAAAACAATTGAAGACGTTTATTTCCTTAAATCTAATCTCAGGTTTAGAACTGTGTACTGCATTTCAAGGGATTTTCCCACAATTTACAGCTGATTAACAATATCAAAAAGAACTACAAAACAAAACCCTAGAGAGATTTTTTTTTGTGATTTTATTTGAGAAATACATTTCAAAGTTCATTACAGTCCATATTCAGTATTTAAAAATCAAACACAAACAACTTTTGCTTTTTCATCAACTACACAGTTTTATTACTGATTACCAACAGAAAATGATTCAAATAAATGTATTTATCAAATTGCATAGATTTCTTGTATATATTTTTAGTCTTATTCATGTAAATATGCACAAAAATGATCACTGATTATCTCAAAAATATTATTAAACAAACATCAAACACACCAAAACAACTAAACCTTTTTACCACGATTCTGCTAAAACCCCTTATTTTATTATAGATATAATATTAGAGATCGAGATTAAACTGATTGTTAAAATAGATGTGGATGAGCTGAAGTAGACAGTGTGTTATATGTGTTAGATGAAATGTAGAGTAAATGTATTGGTGTAATAACTACAGAACACCACCACACTGACTAACCTTCATAGGTGGAGCAGATGAAGTTGAGTGTGTTGCTCTGAGGCAGACTGACCCACTGCTGCGGCGTTCCTCCAGACTGCACCGCTCCGGTTCTCTCTTCATTGCTGCAGTCTTCTGTTCCTGTCCCGTTCCCCGGGGCCCAGTCCTGGTAGCAGATCATCTCTCCAGTCACCCAGTACCAGAAGCCCAGAGCGCAGGTGTGACGCAGGCCGAGCCACACGTGTTCGGTGGAGGCGTTCAGAGCAACTTTCTTCACCCAGAACTGCATCTTTCAGAGCGCACTGAGACCAGGTCATGATGATGGTTCCTGCAGTATCTCAGAGCTTCTTTCCAGGTCAGACTTTGGTTTATCAGGATCAGTTTATCTGGAAATATGTTCAAATGTTATAGATCAGGGACAGACTATATAAACACTGAGATGACTATAAAAATGAAATGAAGATGAATTAGTGTGATGGAACTCACTCTCATGGCAGATGAATGGAAGTTGTTCTGTGCAGCTCACATTATTCCAGTAGTGTTGCTCAGACCCACTCACTGCTGCACATTTCAAATCATCTCTGGGTTTGTCAGAGCTCCAGTATCTGAATGAGGATTTACTCTGATCTGACCACTTCCAGGAGTCATTAAAGAGACCAATCCAAACATAATCAATAGCATTTGAGGTCTGTGTACAGGTGCTGGAATTCTTTTTATTAACTTTCTCAATCTCTTCATTCTCCGAGTGATTTCTCACGCTGACCAGGTCGGTGTGTTTCTCTCTGCAGTAGTTCTGAGCTTCATACCAGGTCTTTTCGGATTCCACTAATATGTATCTGTTACTTAGTTTTTCTGAAAGGCAGTTGATTTACGTAAATAATTTATTTCTGGGTAAATCATGTTTCTGCCATTAAAATATCATCAGTCAAAAAATACATCAAAACACAAAAATACACTAAGATTTAAATTTTTTTAACATTAATTTAAAAAATGTGAAATTTCCTTTTTTCTTAAAATCTGTTTCCAAATTCTTACCGTCATAACACACAAAACAATGTTGTACATCACAATTTTCATCAAACCAGAAACCACTGCCTCTTGACATCATAACACAGAACTCTTTTCCTCTAACATTGTTTGGTTCTCTACTACTCCACTTCCTGTAAGTGTCTCCGTCTCTGTAGAAAGTTTGGTCTACCAGAGACCACTTCCATTTCCCAACACTCTCATTCTTTAGACCGATCCACGCTAGCTTTGCAGTTTCCTTCTTCAGTGTGATATTCAGCTTCTTCATCTCGTCCATGTTGCTGATGGTTGCCAGATCAGTGTATTTGCCTCGACAGTAAGTCTGAGCTTCGCTCCAGGTTTTATTCTCGTTCACAAAGTGATAGCGATGAGGGATGTACGCCGTTACACCACATACTACAGTGAGAAACATAATTCAAATAAAGCATTATAAGAGCTGTATCACATAAGAACAATCGCACAACCATAAGCCACATAAACGTGCATCTAGGTCAAGATTGTGTGGGTCAGTAGTGATTCTCCAATAAACACACACACACACACACACAATACTGACCTGAGAAGAACAGGAAAACCAAAACCCCTTTCTGACACATGCCTGCAAACAAACAATATGAAGCTTTATCATTTTGGTTTGTCATTATTTTATACAAAAGTAATAAAGTTTATAAAAGTGCACCATTGAAGGAGGCAGTAATGAGCCAGAGGGACATGATCCCAACAAAAGGGGGCGGAGTTTTCATAAACGCATTATTACAAGTTTTACTGGATATTGTGCTACAACGTCTATTCAGATGACCTCCTCTCTTCCCTGCTGCACATCGACCTCTTCCTCGTGAAACCACTACCTTCCGTTTACTGTTTTATCACAACGAGCACAATCTCTTGCATCTGCTTCTCCTTAATCCAAGTCTATATTTATCTTTACAACACGGTGTCAAAAACTGAAGAAATTCATTTGGAAACATTTCATTTGGCACCAACACTCCAACACACACGCAGTCACGTTGCCAAATGTTCCGATTTCAGGATGATGCATTGATCAATTAATTGTTTAACGCTCAACTAATTAATATACAAAAAACAAATTAAGAGATAAAATTAATAATTTCATCGCTGGACATTGATTGTCATGTCACAGTCCAACTCCATTTCACAACCATCATCTACAAACTTGCCTACAAACATGGCCGCCATAGCCTACAACTCCCAAACGTCACTGCTCTCAGATCCCAAACTACTCGCACCCACAATAAACAAAACAAACATTCGATCTGTCCTTCCTTACAGAGCGTTCTCTCAGTAGACCCCAAACCTCCCAGCAATGCGCTTTGTGTTTGTTTTTTCTGTTCCTGACATCTTTTATCACATTTTAAGTTTTATCCAGCCCTGGATATTCTGATAACTACAGCAAGGCCTTTGTGTGTGTGTGAATTTGGAAAGACGCCTCGTATTACACCGTTTTATTACACTTAGTTCTGAGCAAATGCGTCATTGTGAACAAGAGAGTAGAACAAATATGATATTGGATTGGACTCATTAAAAAAAAAAAACATTACTTGGGAAATTATACTCATTCTGGGATACAGATACAGCACAAAATAAACACACACACACACACACACACACACACACACACACACACACACACACACACACACACTTTGCATATGTTCTGAATTTATTCTAAATCATGCATCTCTGTTATAAACACCAGCCTGCACATTATTACTCATCCAAGTTACAACACACTCATTTGCAGAATTATTCATATATAAAAAACGTATTACATTTGAAACACGTGAACAAGTCTGTACCTGTGACTCTTTCACGGATCGTGTAAATCCTCCCAGGGTGCGTCTTGGGCCCTCCTGCTTTTCTTCTTCTCACCTTCTGCTCCTGAACCGGGCAGACGTCTCATTTATATCCCCTCGTCCTCTTTGTTTCTAAACTCCTCCCATCCCTTTACCTGTTTCCCTCAGCAGCATCGTGTGAGCTGGTCGACACCAAACACTTTGCATGTGTCTTTAGTTCGGGAAACGTTACAATACAAGGTTTGTGTCGTGTCGGGAATAAAGTCAGCTGCATGCATGCGACGTGTAAACGTGGTTCTTTATTAAAAACACACATTTGCATAAAATCCACACAAACAGAGGCAAAGAACTGAACGCTGCTACTTGGGGTCAGTCTGTGGTTTGTTGCCCCACAAAAAAGTTTCTTAATGTTCGCATGAAAATAAATCCCGTAGAATTTTATTCGAACAGCGACAATAACACGTACAAACAAGTGCGATCCATGGGGGTCTCACGCCTTTACATCTCGTCGAACAAAAAAATCTAACCAAAACTGACCACTGACCATCGAAACGTTTTCCGACTCTTCACTTGAAAGCTGATTGATGATGATTGATGATGCAGAACGATTTTAATGATGACACTGCATAATTTGTTTTTGTTTTTATATATTGCGCTCGAGCCACATACTGTACATGATCACCGGTGTCATCATTTCTCACCTGCGTGTTTCCAAACCAAGCAACAGGAAGTTCACCGTGTTTGCATTTCGGGACATGAGGAATTCATCTGAATGGTTCGGGAGACTATTTAAATATGTGTTTGCGTAAAATCTGAATGTGGATGGAGACATGAAGGGGGTATTTAGAAGAGTTTTTGGTCAGGTGTTTTGTTTCTGCTGATTGGAGCGACGCTGCACATCGTCTGATCTTCACACATGTTTATTGACCACTCGCACTCGTTTGCAGGAAGATTTGACAGGTTACAGGGAATAACTCAGGATTTTGGTGTTTGTTGTAGTTTGGACTGTATCCATAGTTACTGTGGCTGATTATTGTTATTATTTTTTATTTCTTTTGAACTGCAGCTTAATGCAAGTGTAGATTCAACATTTTTGTTTATTCAGCTCTTTTTTATTAATATTTTTTCTTAAAGGTGAAGGCGCAGACCTGGAGATTTTAGCGTTAGAGATTTTTAATGAACTGAGACGAACACTTTTCACCCTCCGTTTATGACGTCTGATTTCAATGGCATTTCGAAGAGTCCAAAAGAAAAACAATTGAAGACGTTTATTTCCTTAAATCTAATCTCAGGTTTAGAACTGTGTACTGCATTTCAAGGGATTTTCCCACAATTTACAGCTGATTAACAATATCAAAAAGAACTACAAAACAAAACCCTAGAGAGATTTTTTTTTGTGATTTTATTTGAGAAATACATTTCAAAGTTCATTACAGTCCATATTCAGTATTTAAAAATCAAACACAAACAACTTTTGCTTTTTCATCAACTACACAGTTTTATTTCTGATTACCAACAGAAAATGATTCAAATAAATGTATTTATCAAATTGCATAGATTTCTTGTATATATTTTTAGTCTTATTCATGTAAATATGCACAAAAATGATCACTGATTATCTCAAAAATATTATTAAACAAACATCAAACACACCAAAACAACTAAACCTTTTTACCACGATTCTGCTAAAACCCCTTATTTTATTATAGATATAATATTAGAGATCGAGATTAAACTGATTGTTAAAATAGATGTGGATGAGCTGAAGTAGACAGTGTGTTATATGTGTTAGATGAAATGTAGAGTAAATGTATTGGTGTAATAACTACAGAACACCACCACACTGACTAACCTTCATAGGTGGAGCAGATGAAGTTGAGTGTGTTGCTCTGAGGCAGACTGACCCACTGCTGCGGCGTTCCTCCAGACTGCACCGCTCCGGTTCTCTCTTCATTGCTGCAGTCTTCTGTTCCTGTCCCGTTCCCCGGGGCCCAGTCCTGGTAGCAGATCATCTCTCCAGTCACCCAGTACCAGAAGCCCAGAGCGCAGGTGTGACGCAGGCCGAGCCACACGTGTTCGGTGGAGGCGTTCAGAGCAACTTTCTTCACCCAGAACTGCATCTTTTCAGAGCGCACTGAGACCAGGTCATGATGATGGTTCCTGCAGTATCTCAGAGCTTCTTTCCAGGTCAGACTTTGGTTTATCAGGATCAGTTTATCTGGAAATATGTTCAAATGTTATAGATCAGGGACAGACTATATAAACACTGAGATGACTATAAAAATGAAATGAATGTGAATTAGTGTGATGGAACTCACTCTCATGGCAGATGAATGGAAGTTGTTCTGTGCAGCTCACATTATTCCAGTAGTGTTGCTCAGACCCACTCACTGCTGCACATTTCAAATCATCTCTGGGTTTGTCAGAGCTCCAGTATCTGAATGAGGATTTACTCTGATCTGACCACTTCCAGGAGTCATTAAAGAGACCAATCCAAACATAATCAATAGCATTTGAGGTCTGTGTACATGTGCTGGAATTCTTTTTATTAACTTTCTCAATCTCTTCATTCTCCGAGTGATTTCTCACGCTGACCAGGTCGGTGTGTTTCTCTCTGCAGTAGTTCTGAGCTTCATACCAGGTCTTTTCGGATTCCACTAATATGTATCTGTTACTTAGTTTTTCTGAAAGGCAGTTGATTTACGTAAATAATTTATTTCTGGGTAAATCATGTTTCTGCCATTAAAATATCATCAGTCAAAAAATACATCAAAACACAAAAATACACTAAGATTTAAATTTTTTTAACATTAATTAAAAAATGTTTTAACTTTCTTTTTCTTAAAATCTGTTTGCAAATTCTTACCGTCATAACACACAAAACACAGTTGTTCAACACAATTTTCATCTAACCAGGAACCACTGCTTCTCGACATCATAACACAGAACTAATTTTTATTTACATTGTTTGGTTCTCCACTACTCCAGCTCCTGTAAGTGTCTCCGTCTCTGTAGAAAGTTTGGTCTACCAGAGACCACTTCCATTCCCCAACACTCATTCTTTAGACCGATCCACGCTAGCGTTGCAGTTTCCTTCTTCAGTGTGTTATTCAGCTTCTTCATCTCGTCCATGTTGCTGATGGTTGCCAGATCAGTGTAATTTTTTTGACAGTAAGTCTGAGCTTCGCTCCAGTTTTTATTCTTGTTCACAAAGTGATAGCGATGAGGGATGTACTCCGTTACACCACATACTACAGTGAGAAACATAATTCAAATAAAGCATTATAAGAGCAGTATCACATTAAACAATCGCACAACCATAAGCCACATAAACGTGCATCTAGGTCAAGATTGTGTGGGTCAGTAGTGATTCTCCAATAAACACAAACACACACACAAGCTGTACTGCACACAATACTGACCTGAGAAGAACAGGAAAACCAAAACCCCTTTCTGACACATGCCTGCAAACAAACAATATGAAGCTTTATCATTTTGGTTTGTCATTATTTTATACAAAAGTAATAAAGTTTATAAAAGTGAACCATTGAAGGAGGCAGTAATGAGCCAGAGGGACATGATCCCAAAAAAGGGGGCGGAGTTTTCATAAACGCATTATTACAAGTTTTACTGGATATTGTGCTACAACGTCTATTCAAATGAACTCCTCTCTTTCCTGCTGCACATCGACCTCTTCCTCGTGAAACCACTACCTTCCGTTTACTGTTTTATCACAACGAGCACAATCTCTTGCATCTGCTTCTCCTTAATCCAAGTCTATATTTATCTTTACAACACGGTGTCAAAAACTGAGAAAAAAAATAAAAAATATAAAAGGTTTTTTTGGAAACATTTCATTTGGAACCAACACTCCAACACACACGCAGTCACGTTGCCAAATGCTCCGATTTCAGGATAATGCGTTGATTAAAGAATTGTTTATGGCTCAACTAATTAATAAACACAAAACAAACCAAACTAATTAAGAGATAAAATTACTAATAACTAGAATTACTAATAACTTGCCTACAAACATGGCCGCCATAGCCTACAACTCCCAAACGTCGCTGCTCTTGATAGTCTGGTAACTACAGTACAGCAAGGCCCTGTGTATGTGAATTTGGAAAGACGCCTCATATTACACCATTTTATTACACTTAGTTATGAGCAAATGCGTCACACACATGCACACGCACACGCACACGCACACGCACACATCCTTTTCTTTTATATATATCTTTATATCTTTAAATATTCTTATCTTATTTTATATAGTTTTTATACTTTATCAGTCTTCTTTTTCTCTGTATTATTTTTCTCCCCATCCTATTCCCTCATGCCAGAACGTCGTAATAAGCATTTCACTGCATGTCGTACCCTGTATGTATGTGTATGTGACAAAAAAAATTTGATTTGATTTGACACACACACAACATACGTTTTGACATTTCAGGAAAATACAATTTAAACACATGCAACTCTGTTATACACAAATGACTGCACATTATTTTTCCATCATCAGAGTTATAACACACTGCTTATTCTATTTAACTATCGAATTTTTAATATTAAAAAAAGTTTTCAATTTGTAAAACGCGTGAACACGTCCGTACCTGTGATGCTTCTCGTGGACGTTACTGGTGCAGGGAGTCGTGTAGATCCTCCCAGCTTGTGTGTTGCTTCTGCTCTTTTTCTTCTCACCTTCTGCCCCTTAACTGGACAGACGTCTCATTAATATCCCCTTGTTCTCTTTTATAAACTCCTCTCATCCCTTTAACGGTTTCCCTCAGCAACATCATACAAACTGTTGGTGCTGGTCAACAGGAAACATCAACCACTTTGCATGAGACGTGTTGAGAAGAGCATCCACGGCTGAGACTTTTGTTTTTATGGTCAGTGTCGATACGGACACAATCATTGTTTACAGATGAATGGCATCATGGGTTGTTTTTATTAAAACATACTTTGCATAAAATCTACAGGCGGAGCGACCGGGGAATAACCAGCCTGCTGCTTCTTCAGTTTAAGTTGTTGGTTGTAGGCAAAAAGAAAATTTCAAGTTGGACTCGTACTCAGTAGAGAACTCATGGTGTTTCTGGCATTAAATCATCAGACACCATTACTCAGGTGACCGAGCCGGGGTTCTGAGCTTTTCCAAGTGAAACTATACCACGGATCAACCTTTTGGATAACTTTCAGTAACGTTCTTGGTTGTTTGGTTGAAACAATATTTTAGAGCAGTCAAATGTTAAGACCAAATCTGGCACGAGTTTAGACTTTGCAATGTGTTCCAGAAATTTCTTCAAGGTTGCTCTGAAAGCACCTCAGAATGTGAATTTACCTCAGAATGTCGATGTATCAAAAAATAAAATAAATAAAAAATCCCCCAGAATATTAATGCACCTCTGAAAACACCTCAGCGTACATCTGTGTGAATGTGAAATATACTTCATAAGGTGCCTCGAACTATGAATATTCATCGGAATGTACTTCAGAAGGGAAATGAACCCTGCGTCTAGACTCAGAAGAGCCTCAGACTTTGTGCTCAGAAGCTGAATGGTGAACAGAAAGTGAGCATGGATTTGAATGTCAGAATATCGCAGAATGGACCTCTGATATCTCCGAACTCTGATTTCTGACATCTGAAAACTTTGAGCTGAGGAATTCTACTCAAGACGGAGTCAGGTCTTGTTTTAATGCTTACCATTCTGATATGAGATGGGATCTTTCCTGTCTTTGTGCTGTATGCCCCACAGCAACCAGGAGAAATGTACAAACTAACGCTTCTTACTCTAAAAAGAACAAGGCCCATTTTATACCGTACCTGCTGCTACTACATGGAGACACATAAGTCAGGTTTCCTTCAACGGGACTGAAAAAACAAAGGACGGAAACTTGACAATTTCACTGGATTTTAGATGAATAAAGCTTATGAGCAAGCTACCGATTCGAATCGATTTCTATCCTTTGACCATCTACCAGGAAACTTTTTTAATCATTATCATTTTTCTCTCCCAGCACATCCGATTTTACGCAAATAATGCACTGCTCGATAGAAACGATCGATCAGGCAATCGAATTAAAAACCACCGGGCGTGTCTGAAACGTTTCGAAGGCGCCGTTTGACTCCGGCTGGACTTCGCGAAAGAAATGCGGCGACGATAAAATCTCAGAACTTCTCGTCTGAACCCTTCGTTAAAACAGCAGCGGCAATAATAAATGGGCTCATACATCGTTTCTATTGATTCGGTCATCACCGTCCTGTAAAATACCCTTTTTCCTTTATTGGCTCCTTGTGTTGCAAACACTGATGACCGCACACAGGAGACTCGAACAAAAACCTCAGTGAATCTATAGCAACATGGGAAGCAGTTACACAGCAGAAATCGTTTGCGTTTGCAAATTTCATCCAATGTGGATGTTATTCAGATACTATGTACCTATGTACCGTAAGGCTTTTTAAAATCATGCAGTAAACAATGGGAAATCTGGGTTTGTATGTTTAATGCTTTGGTTCATCCAGACGGTCTCAGGGCAAAAAAAAAGTTGTGATGTCATACTATGTTTTTCCAACCCCAATGCCAGAGGTCCACGGTTGCAAAAACCACAGGCATTTCGGCAGCAAGACATTAATCCTATATTACGAGCGCGAACACGAGCAGCTTATGATTCACAGCGTGTATCGAAGATCAATACCCGAGCGAGGCGCGAGATTCTATTTAATCTGCCGCTGGTTAGACCTGATCAGGCTCGTAAACTACAACGGAGGAGACGCGGCGTCGTTAATCAGGTACGGCGCTTCAACTCGCCGATTCAGAAGAGGAACTTCAACGAGTGCAAAGTACCTGCAGCCAAAACAAAGAGCGTAGTCATCTCTTCCACAGCTGAGATCTAGCCGAGTCAGATTCATGCTAAATGAACCAGAACCAGAAAAAATGGCTGTGAATGTAATAATGGAGTTTGCACAACAACCTCCAGCATATGAATATATAAAAACAGAGCTTCGGGTACATTTTGTGTTCTTTCTGTGTTTGTACATTTTATCTCATTTATACCACAGGATTTAGAAGAAAAAAAAAGCACAGCAAAATGTTCAAACATCCAAATGTTTTTTTGGTTGTTTTCATTTTAGGTAAATCACCAAGGCAAAAAAATAAAAAAACACAAATCAATTCAGCTAAATGGAACAATTTTCCTTCTAGGAAATCCCGCTTATTTTTCTTTTTCACCCTGTTGTCAGAGTGTAAGAGAGCAGGAAATAAGCCATGCGTGCGTTTTACGCCCCGGGCAGCTCCATTTCCCTTTCTGATGACGCCGACTTAATTCCCCATTGTGACATTAATATCACAGATCAGAGCACAGCTTAAGGCAAAACGCTCTGCTCCGAACTGTATAATTCATTTCATGGAAGGGGAAAATGATTATTGTTCATGCTGTGGATGGCTGGATTTTATTAACACCCAAAAAAATTCTGTTCAATTCATTTATTATATTAAAATGATCCTTTTTGACATGTGGGAAAGATAAATATTTTATATGTAAAATAAAATAAAATAAAAATAACACCACTGTGGTTCAACACAGCTTCGTCCTAGATTAGCATCTTAATGTTCTGAAGCGTAATTTATTAAAGACTTCAAATGAAATTTTTCATTTTTCAAGACCTTGTTAAAGTGATCCACAAGAATATTAGCAGAAGAAATGCTGGATTCCAACAAAACAGGAACAATATTGACTATATAATATGGCTATATAGCAGATAGCAAACAACTTTTGCCAACAATATAGTGGTGTCCTACTTTTGGTGAACCTTTCTCCCACCTAATTACTGCCATCGCAAACGCTTCCGACAAAGGCATGAAACAATCAAAGACACCTCTGCACTCAAACAAGGTCTGTTTACTCCTCTACCGTCTGGGAAAGCGTCTGCTGTCGCAGTGGCATGCTCGAGAACAGTTCCTGCCCATCGTCCATCAGCCTTCTGAACTCCGAACACATACACTGATGTATACATAACCATTATGACCCCCATCTCCGAGAAACCTTCAAAGAAAACCAGACTCAAATGGGAACCCATCCTCATCTGGGTGGCACTAAACGCCCAATCATTACATTTTTTGAGGTGTACAGAACTTTCTATGCCACCTGAACCATTGTAGCAGACCGTTGATGTCGCAGTCCAAAGTTCTTGATTTGCTCAGAATTCCACTGATCTTCAGGCTGTTGATGTGGAACCATTCTCACGCTTAACAGAGGGGTCCCCATTTGAAGAGAACTCCATCCACAGGCTGGGGGTACCGGGATGAATCAGGAATATCCGAAGTGAAGAAAGGGACAGGAGCACGGGCCATTGGGCTCTAAGGAGCAAGTTTTACTCACCATGACCACTTGTTGGTCGATAGACATTTGTTCTTCTATGTTCTCTGCACAATGCTTTATATTGGCACACTGGGTCACTTGCACTGAGCTGGTCTCTACTCAGTACCAGATACTTTAATTTATTTTATAACATAATATACAATGGTGTCTGAGGAGTGAAACACGTGGGAACAGACCGATCAATAACTGGAGCAAGTAGTACATCTTTGCAAAACGACATCGTGATGGGACACCAGTGTATGAACATGGAGATCTGGTATGGCTTTCAACCAAAGGGTGAAGAAAGCTAGGGCACAGATGCTTTCAGAAACGAGTGAAGAACAAAGCCGAAGCCACGTCGCCCCAGTTTTTCACCCCGAGACCAGGTCCTCTCATTCGCAAACGGCATTCAAATGGTCATATCAAATGTCCGGCTGATCTACTGAGTCAGCGTTTGATTGATACATTGATCCAGTGTCAGAATTTCAAGGTGGTACAAATAAATCACTACCCATGCACCGCTTCAACTCGTCCGGAAAAATGTCGAGCACGACGCCCGCTGTAATAAATTCCGACACACTGCAGCAAATTGCTTAATAAGATTATGGATTGCAGAACAACGCTGATTCGCATTCCGCCGATTCAATCGGGCGCAGAAATGAAACCGCGTGTTCCGATGCGCGTTCCAGGCTTTACATCTCTCCTGCCAGCAAATGGTTATTGATTCAAGATATGACAAATTGATCCAGGTTTATCTTGCAAGTAATGACTGCGCCAGCGAGCAGAACTCAAGATTGCTAATGGTGTTCCAGAAGCAGATACTTCACTCGCAGCATCATTGCTCAGTTTTATCTACACTCTAAACCGTTTACTGTAGAATTGCAGGTGATTCCCCACACTAATGCAGTATTTTTCTTTTTTTAAACAGCACTTTAGGCAACGTTGCAGTCGGTGGAATTTCCAGTCGTACAGACTGGCGCTCAGTCGAATTCTTTCGAGATAAAAGATAAAGACTCACGGTGTTTGAGCAGGGCATAGATGGTGCCAGAGGTCTGGATGGATATTGCGCCACCTGGTGCTGGGGGCTGTGGAAAAATAAATACAATTCCTCTCACCTGGGACTCAGTAATTCCACCCAACATACTGAACTTAATTGGGCCCAGCTGTGATCTTTGAGAGGGACCGTTCAGGTGCCTAGTTCCTTGGTTCCTGAAATGTCCATCTGAATAATTGCAAATCAATTAGTCAAGAAATACATGGTGATCAATGAACTATCAGCATAAGCAAAGTCTGTAAAGAAGTCACTCCACAAGATCTTTTTTTGTTTGGATGCATATTCAAATATAGCGAACATCTGATGCCGGGTTAAATACGGCACAAGATAAAAGAGGAACGTGTGTATAAAGGTTTCTATTCGATAGCAAACATTTGGTTAAGTAATGTGATGGAAACAGATGGTTGAAATGGATATAGTCACATTTGGACCGCGATTTGCTCTCCTGGCGTCCACCGTCCCCGCCGAGAATTGAATACGGCATCCTTTTGAAAAGAGAGGGAAAAGAAAAAAAAGAAAAAAAACACGGTTAACTCAGGAGTGTGTGAATATGATTGAAATTGAACCCATCTCTGCAAATCGCTTCGTTTCCATGGTACAGACATGTTCGGGAACGACACCGAATCAATGAAGCCTCGAGGGAGCATCTTCAATCCATAATGGTCATGTTGACTACAGACGCCAGTTGAATGACAGAGGAAATGATACAATTCACGAGCTTGTCATTTTCATCACACAATAGCTGAGGTGAGAGAGAATTAAACCCAAACTGGAATACATACATAAATATGCACATGACTGCAAAAGTCTCTGTGTGGACTCCCAAAAAGTCATCTATTGAAGAACTCTTTAGTGTCACGCTACATACATTTGGTCATCACTGTACTGATGCAGTTAGTAATTCTGTGGTCATTTTTGAGTTGAGTACAGTGACTACCACAAAGCGCAGAATTCCTTTGTGTCTTCACACCACCATGTTTAGGTCATGACTCCGCCTCTGTCCTGTCATTGGTCCTCATGTTCACCTGTTGTCTTAATACATGGAAGTGGATACACCAATGAATATGTCTGTATATTTACAGCCCTTTTGATTCTGTTTTTAAAGGTACGATGGAACACGTTTAGTAGTTTCACGTTACACATTTTCTCATTTCTCACAATTGCTTCTGTTTTTGTTACTCATTCTTGTCTATGCCCTGGTTTTGTTCGTCCATCGCACAACAATCAACCTTAACCTTATTTTTTCCACTCGTTTTCATTTTGGAACCCCCCCCCCCCATTTATGCACAAAACCAATTCCGAAAAAGTTGGGATATTGTAAAATTACAAAACTCAAACCCATATTTGTTGAATTATTTTTTACTATTTTTTTAATTTTCTATTTTACAATAGAACATTAAAAATGTTTAAACTGAGTAAAGTACCATTTAAAAAAATATATATACATGTTACTGTATTGAGACTGTGATATTATTCAGCAAGTCATAAGACTTTTTTTTTCCTGGAGGCTTATAGAAGCATATTCATATTTACGATTCAATCAGCGGCAAACTGCGTCTTCATGGATCTCATCGGGACAGCAGTTTTGCCCCTCCAGCGTGAAACCCGGGATTTTATACTTACTTCCTTTAAATCACAAACTATTCCCTCAGTTCTGCATGTTGAAACCGTTAACTCGAATTGTATATAATATCTATTTATCTACTCCGTGTACGACAACGTCAAGAGAATGAAGTGAAACGCCAAGTCCTCCACGATTTCAAGAATCTCCACAAATCAGCCTTTTATAGAGAAAAACCCTAAACGAAGGAAGAATTATGCAGCTTTTTTCGAATGTGCACAGGGTTTCATCAGCTCCCATTTAAAACTGCCACTGGAGTTAAATAGCCACCGGAGTTTTCTACCAGTTTAATAGAACATCATTTTGATTAATACCACATTCCGAAAACCACAGGCTTTTACAAAGGTGCTGTAGCACTGAACACCAGCACGTTTATAACCCAGGATTAAATAAAGCAATGAAGACTGGGTCCGTTTACAGCACTGCTCAGTCTGCCCCCCTACCCCACCATCCCCACACCCACCCCCCCAGCCGAACGTGATCAAAAAAAGTTGATTGTGCCTCTAAATTCCACCTCAACACAACTGCCTGAGGATTTGCTGAGGTAAGCTTTGGTACAAAAGGACCTTTTTTCTTTTTTTTAAGTTTATAGTGGGTACATTTCGAAACAGTATTTTCACATATTTCCGGCGTACTAAATTGTTTTACGAAAAGTAAAGTTTTTTATGATGCGTTTTATGATTTTTTTGTCAAAACATTCGAACAGCAAATGGATTTCGATTTTTCTTCTATACTGATTTACCCTTCAAATCTTTGGAAAACACTGATTGCATCTACTTCCCCTCTATTGCTGATACAACTTAAGGTTTTCTGTTTAGCATTGATTTAAAAAACAAAAATCAATTACAAGTGTGAAATGTAGTGCAACATTTGCAATTGCTAAGACAAAACGCTATTAATGCCTATTACACATTAATAACGGCGCTATTATACATTACACAACCTTTCCACAATTTTTCAGATTTAAAGCTGTTAATTCATCTTGAAACTATTCCTTCATTTCTGACAAGAATTTGATTTACACGCATTTGTCAAATTATAGCTCACTAAGATTTGAATAAAATCAGATTCATTGGTTTGTATTTGTTTCGCTTTATTCTGTATTCCGCTCTGGTGTCGTGCTACAGTGGACATCAGTGCCAGGACTGACTCCTAATCCATCATTTCAGGCCATGTTTAGTGTTAGGTATAGGTTGACCAGTTTATTTGATCAAATTTGCATAAATCAATAACCAAACACAACACCCAAGGAGGCCCATTACATCTATCAGGACCTGTTGTGTTTTCCTCTTAACAGACAATAGAAAGCTTAAAAAGTTAAATTGTCCATTTTAGAGGGTCACAATCTTTCTGGAGAAATTGTCTATATATATTTATATATGGCACATTTGAACATCTTGTGATTTCCTGTTTACAGACCATAGAAAGCTCAATTAAACATTGTCAAGTTTGTCCATAGCAGAGAACCAGAAAGAGTTGCCTCCTGGGGGCACAAGAACGTTCTGTGGAAAATATCCATACAAATGAAAAAAATATAACTTCTGTGGTGAACAGAAGATTGGAGACCCCTGTTATATAGCCACAACTAGTTTGGCCTACTCTTTGGTTTCGCTCTGCTGGTTCAAAAGATTGTGTGAATTGTGTCTTTGACCTTTTCCTTTTGATTATTTCTAGTAGACCAGGTGATATTAATAAACCTTAAGCACATGTTTTGGCTAAAATCTCCCAGTTCTGTTGCTTACAGCTGTGTATTTCTGTACTCTAAAGCTTCTGGCATATGCCAGGAGTTATAATCCTGCACAGACTTTCTTTTAATTAAATCTGATGAGAAGGGGGTCTTTAATGAAGCCTGTGGGAAGTAGAATTGGCTTTTACTCACAGGTCCAGCCAGAGTATTCATAAATTCCAGCATCTGGGCTGAACACAGTGTGTATCATGTGTGTGTGTGGTGCAGGTAGAAGATTCAAGCCTGTTGACGCAGCAAAGTTCAAACACACAAAGAACTCAAATATAGTCAGCAATTAGATCATTTTGTGTGAGATCAAGCCGAAGAAAACACTGTTTGAGACGGTGTGTGTGTTGATTTATCAAATAATGTTTACATGGTGTTCCAGAGTGGATTCACTTTTGGATTTACTTCTACATTAGGCATTGGTCATAGCCAGACCAAATCTTCTCCTGTGGCTCCTGTGACTTTGCGTAATCGGTTTTGGACCGGTGTTGAGTTCAAGATACCAATTAAAGGGGCAATAATAATAATCCAGTTTGAATTATAATTCCAAAAAGTGGGAATAATTATGTGCTAAATTCCTATGTGGGACAACATTATGTGGCGTTCGATGGTGATGAAAAACAAATCAGCTTACATTGCGTTTTTTTCTGGATTTCAGCCTCCCAGTGGAAGTGCTCCTGCAAAAAGAAAAACAAAAAAGAACAAAAAAAATGGATTTCAGAGCATAGTTAGGTAAGGAAAGCATCTCTAAATATATACTGTATGTTGAATAAACAATTATAGGTCAAAATAAGTGAAAGGTTCAGAGAATGTACTGGAACTGGCAAGACTTGGCAACAAGACAATCAAGCGCTAGGGTATAATTCGCCAAAGTACCAGAAATCAAGGTGAAGCTTAAACAGTTGAGAACTTCGATATGAGAATTTGTGACTGCTATTTTTTTGTTTTTTTTGGTCGATGAAGATTCATCGTTGTTTAATATGTAAATACCAGCAGAAGTTTGACTTTGACCAATTTCTTGAAACTGCTACGTTTTCATAAACCTGCTAGCAAAATGTCCTGACTCACTAACATCATTAGCCATCATGTCAGTCAAGATGGAGAAATACCCTAGATATTAAAACTCGCTTCTTTTTTTTTCCTAGGGAAAAAAAACACACACATACACACTTTCTCTTTCAGCCTGAGGCTGGAATATCAGATAAAGAGGCTCCTGGTGGACTGCAACAGCAAACAGCATATTACAGCATCCATCCTGTGTTCTGTTCAGTGGATCAGCTGAATCTCTTCACACCGTAGTGACAGCTTTCACCTCGTTTCAGCCTCGTCTTATACACAATTCTCTCCTTGTTTCCATTTTTTTTAAAAAAAAAATATATATAAATATATATATATATATATATATATATAAACTTGAACGTACACAGAGTTACAAACAGCAGCATTTCAACATCGACGCCGGCGCGTACCCGGGCTGTGTTATTAGAACTTGCTCGGACCGAGAGCCTGAGAGTCTCAGAGGTTCCTCGGTTTGTGTTTGTTTTTTTTTCCTTCACTATTTGCTTCAGTTTAAATCTATCAAATAGTAAAGAAAATCCATGGTGCTGGTTTGTGAAAAACCCATTACACCTGACTGTTTTGTGTGATAGTTATTGTTCCCAGGCAGCTTTAGAGCAATAAATAGATTATAAAATAAGTCGCTATAAATATATCTCCAGTGAGCGAACCAGTGGTGACTGTGGCAAGGAAAAACCCCTTGAGAAGTTCAGGAGGAACCTGACGCTAAAGGGAACCCGTTCTCAACATCAAATGTCCATTGATTAGCGAAAGAGAGGCTTTTGACTTTGTTACATATATATTACAGCATAGTGCATTTCTTTCTTTACATATCCCAGCTTGTTAGGAAGGTAGGGGTCAGAGTACAGGGGCAGCCATTATGCAGAATGAAGCATTGTGGATTAAAGGTCTTGCTCAAGGCACCAACAGTGACAGCATAGCAATACTGTGGCTTGAACCCCAACGTTCTGATCAATAACCCAAAGCCTTACCAACTGAGCTACCACTTCCCCTTACCGCTTATTCTTCAGTCATTGTCGGGTGCAAAACTTTTTCTGCCAATTGTAACCCAAAGCCATTGTAGCAACCAATCATGTATTAATTATAGTGCAAATCCATTGTCATGTATCTTATATTTATCCATCAGGGATCTTTTTCCGTCTCCTACATCATATCGGCCACGTTTGTTGTACATGTTACAGAAACACAAAAGCATCGAAATGAGGGCATTAATATAAACCTCCGATTTCCAGCTTCATTGCTGTTGTTGCTGCCGTTACGGAAAATCCACACGTTTTGACTGATATGGATTCAGAATTCAGCAGCGCTCTGGTCTAAGCAATATTACAGTCAAAATTGGTAAAAAAATAAATAAATAAATAAAAGGACGAGCGCTCGGAATATGAAACCGTTCTTATTACAAGTGTGAATGCGAAACGTGAAAGACAACGAGCTAAAGGGACTTTGAACATGTCGATCAAACCGATAAAAACGAATAATAAAAACGACTGATTTCAAAAAAGGTAGAACAGATGGAAAATAAATTTCTGATTAAAGTAATAGGGAAAACTTTGTTCCCCCCCCCTTCAAGCTCTGCTAAATCCTCATTTATCCAATCCTCACTCTAAACTGTACGAGTCCCTTTTTTTTCTTTTGAGCATTTCATTGAAGTCATCCCCAAGCCGTTAGATAGTACCAGTCTAACACATCATTTCCACATGGTGCTGAGGTGAAATAATCCATAATGTGACACTACCGTCCTCTAAAACCGCTCGTGTGTGTCCAAGTGGAACAGCGGTGAGATGATGGATGAAATTGGTGTCTCGTTCTGTTCCCTGGATCCTGTCCCGCTGATGAATACGTGCGTTTTTCCAGGCCATGCGGGGGGGGGGGGACTGCTTTAGGACCCGGACACAATCTGCTCGATTCGGTTCGCGTTCCGCAACCTCCAAATTATTCGTGTCGAGACTCGCACTCTGAACGCTCGAAAATGAAGCAATTATGGAGAATTGTGTCTTTTTCGCAGTACAGATATGATTAAGGTTTTTTATTTTTTTTTCTTCCTCTACACATTGAAAGACGAACTGGAACTGCGAGTGCGTTTCGACTTGATTACTCCTGGACTCCTGGACAGGCAATCAATACACACACTGATTACAACAAGCCTGAAGGACACCCAAACAGTCTGGCCTTCAATAGGATCAAAACAGAGGAAAAAAAAAAGTTTGCTCACACAGAAGACAAAGTATTTACCTTAATAATAAAAAATAATTTAATAAATTCAATTCCTTTTATTTGTACAGCGCTTTTAACAACAAACCTACAGTTTGTACAGTGAATTGACATCACCCACGGGGCAGATTATCTTTTGACGTTTCAGGTTCAAGGACACGTGGCCCGATTCTTCATAGCGTCCTGCAAACCTTCTCACACAACCTGCTGAAAGGTCACACTTACTTTATTCAATTTACAACACATGGGTAAGGAATACATACAAAAATGCAAGTGGATTTGGTTTGTAGATAACGGATGCATCGTGGCCATGAAACATCTCCATGATCACTTTTCCTTTTAATAATAGTTCGCCGAATCTCTGACGCTGGAGACTCCGTCCAGATTTGCACGATTCTCAGTTTTCTATACGGTACATTCTCTGTAGAATTGTAACATACTGTTTTTGACAATTCAGCAGTTTTGGGCCTTTAAAAAGAATTGTTTCTAAACAAAAGGTTACATCAGCATAAAACACTGATTAGAAATCATAAGCTTTCATCTTGTACAATGAGATCTTAATAAAGATCACGGTACCTCAAGACTGAATAGAGAATTATTACGCTTCATTTAAAATGAGTGTCTGAGCGAGAAGGCATTTTCATCCATTGCTTTAGAAAATGTATATAAAAAGACACTTGGAAGGAGTGTAAGAAAGAGTCTAGTGTTTTCTTTAAAAGGAAAAAAAAAAAAAAAAATGCCAGATTGGTTTCATTTATATTCCTGGCATAGCAATACAGAGGCAAGGAGAAAAAAAAATGCTTCAAACCTTGATATTAAATTAAAAGAAATAGAAGAGCACCAGGACCCTTTAACCTTTAGGATCTACCACCACTTCTATGCTCCACCTCAGGAGAAATGAGTCAGATGACAGACAAGCATATGACGTGAGAAGACGTCCAAACTTGCATTGAAAAGGTGAGCATGAAGATAAAAACGGACATGTTTCCTGTAGGACATTTTAAAACTCGGGCTCCTCGTTCGTTTCAGGGATGATTATTTACTCCTGCACTTCCCAGTGAAGCTGACAAGAATCCCACATCTGCATTACATCTCATTTTTCTACTCGACCTATTACTTCAACAAAACAACAAAAAATGAGGACAAATAGAAATCAGGAAGGATTCACGGAAGGAGAATAGATTCCAGTAGCAATTTAATGACACGAAGACGCTCAGCCCACAGCACTTCTTCTTGAAATGGCTTGATTAGTTAAATTACATTTTTTTGAAACCCATTGTAGGTTTTTAATGATGCTACCAGCTAAGCTACCAGATCTTTATTTTTTTCATTAATGGTTTATTACACATTTGATTAACGTTTATTACAATTCAGATGTGATACTGTGTTTTGGAAGGTTAGTTGCCCCATTGACGGACCCCCTTATCCAGATTGAGATGAATTTAGTGGTGAACTCATAACCTAATGTTCAGAAGTCCAACATCTTAAGCACTGAGCGACACCTTCCACATCATCGAATAATAAATGGATTACGCAAATTTGTAATAATGTACAGGATAGGGGTGTCTAACACTGTTTAAAGCTACTATATAGTAACAACAGGACCTGACTTGTGTCGAGGACATTCTACAATATCGATTGTAATTATTAGCGGTTTAACGGTACGCAACATTTCACTGTTCGGTACGTTCCACAATTTTCAAGTCACGGTTCGGTACGGTTATGGGGGAAGAAATGCATATAATGACGTTTTTTTTAATTATTATGGCACTTAATTATTATGAACATTTTTGAACGCCAACAGTCTACATTTGTTACACTATTAAATAAAACGTCTGCTAGGTTAAACAAAATATAAAAAAAAAAAAAAAAAAGAGAGAGAAAACTGTTCAACCTTTATATGAGGGCAATTTGCCAATTTTGGTATTCTGCTGCTCACCTGGACGACTGGGTATCTCTTAGGGCCGTGCAGAACTCTTCAGCAGGCTCTCTGAACTCGGGCTGGCTGTCAGCATCAATCATTCGACCTTGAGGGGCCGTTAACTAGTCACCAGTTGAAGCAGCTCCCTTTCCGCGGTAAAATCAGTCAATGGCGAATACGTTCTGCTCATAGATAAAAAATAAAAAAAAAACGATTTAGTGTAAAGCTGCTAAGGTTTACACGTTATTTATCCGACGCTTGATTTGAAACCTTAAGTGAAGCGATGACCGTCTGTGCTGATCATTAAAATGATCGTTCTGTCGCCGGTGCATTTCTGCAGTTCGTCCCCCTCTATAAATCTCAACGGTTTATCTCGAGAAGTTTACTTTCTAATGGAATTACTCAAGCGATTAAACGGCATCGCCACAAAGTTATTAACGTGACAGTGATTAGAGCCGGAACAGCTCGTCCTATAATCAGTTAATGTATCCAAGCTCTTTGCAAGCGAGGTTTGATTTGATCACGTCTGATTAGCCTGGAGAAAACAAACAGTTACAACCTGTAAAAAAAACATGTCAAGCATAAAACTTCTAATAATATAATATAATTACTGTATTTGTTGAGTATCAACAATTTGTTCGGCTTCAGTTATATTCTTAGTGCTAAAATGGTTCTCAGTGAGTGTTCTGACCTTGCCTTCATGTCTATGTACTCCTTCTCAGGAGCATTGATACAAAGACAAGAGAGATCAAAATCAGCAGGTTTGATTTAGAGACTTGACCAAAACTTCAAAAGGTTTCTATGGACCAGCATCCTTGCCGTCAAAACCACCAAACTGCATATTATATTTGTGTGTCTTTTCATACCACGATGGCTGACAGAGGAAACTGATTTGGTTGCAGATTCACCAATCAGGCTTAACATTATGACCATCGATAGGTGAAGTAAATAACACCGATTATCTCCATCATGGCACTCGTTAGTGGGTGGGATATATTAAGCAGCATTTTGTCTTCGAAAGTTGACGTGTTAGAAGTAGGAAAAATGGGCGGGCACAAGGATTTGAGCGAGTTTGACAAATCGTGACGTCTAGACGACTGAGTCAGAGCCTCTCCAAAACTGAATCGCTTGTGTGCTGTTCCTGGTCTGCAGTGCTCAGTATCTATCAAAAGTGCTCCAAGGAAGGAACAGTGGTGAACCGGCGACAGGGCCGTGGGTGACAGAGGCTCATTGATGCACATGGGGAGCGAAGGCTGGGGGGTGAAACCAATAGATGAGCTCCTGAAGCTTGGATTGCTGAAAAAGATGCTGGTTCAGATTGTAAGGTGTCAGAATACAGTTTGCTGCATGTAAGTCGCGTAGCCACACATCAGTCATGGTGCTCATTCTGACCTCTGTAACCTGCTGAAAGTGCCAACAATGGGCATGTGAGCATCAGAACTGGAATGCAATGCAAGAAGGTGGCCTGGTCTGATGAATCTATGAATGAAACTTACCCGGTGAACACATGCCACCAGGAGGCACTATGGGAAGAAGGCAAGCTGGCAGAGGCAGTGTGATGTTATTTTAACATACCACCTACCTAAGCATTGTTGCATACCATACACACCCTTTCACGGACATGGGCTTCACTGATGGCTGTGGCCTCTTTCAGTAGCACCATGCTACTGAGCAAAAATGGTCCAGGAATGGTTTGAGTTTTGACTTGGCCTCCGAATTCCCCAGATCCAAATCCAATCGAGTGACTGTGGGGAGGATCTGCTGCTCACATCTTGGTGCCAGATACCACAGCACACCTTCAGGGGTCTAGTAGAGTCCATGCCTTTGACAGGTCAGAGCGGTTTTGGCGGCAAAAGAGGGTCCAACACAATCAGGCATTTTATGAGGTTAATATTGATACTTCCGCCAGAGATGATATGGGTGGGCGGTACAGGTGTTGATGCGGTGATCGCAACCTTGTTGAATTGTGTCCACCACTAGCTTCCCTTTTTAACTGAATCTGAAATATCATTAAAGTTAAATGAAATTAAACCGGTTACAAAAATTCTTATTGTAAGGAAAGAAAGTGACCTGCACCTATTAAATTACGAGCACTTTTCAAAGACTTCTTTCAAGGTTCAATATTCGGTCCTGTCACATTCCATTCAGTCTGCAGACAGGGTGCAAATCTAAGAGAGCTATAGAAGTAGGATGTGAGGATATCTTGCACCTTGATGCCCGTCTTGTCCACTTCTGCAAGCGTGGCCTCGGTCGTAGGTGCGATCTGACCGTTTCTGAGAATCGTAACCTAGCAACAGGGATAATGGAAATGCAAACAAACTTGCACCAGTAAATATCAGGATAAGATAAATGATTCGATGATCATTGGCCTCGTTCTAATAGGTTCTCATTTCAGTTCATTTACCGAGGACGCAAAGTTGATACGGACAACATTTTTGCATGATCAGAAAAAAAAACCAACAATCTAGGGCAATTGCAATCTAATTCAGTGCTATAATAAACACTTCAGCGACCTCTGCGCTGTTTCCGAGATGGAATGGAGAGTTAAGCTGGATGTCATGCGAATAAAGATGCAAATGAGAGCAAGAAATGCAATTAATTGCCATGTTTCACTTGCGGTAATTGCTGCAATTTCACAGACACTTGTGTTTTTGTTCTCGTACATTTTAATTATGTGCAAATAAAAGCCGACGGCACAGCAAAAGACTTGACACGAGATCGCAACCTCGCGCACGCACGTAATCGTGAATGCAAATCGCGTTCGCACCGAGTGAGATTCGCCGCGTAACGAATGCACGCACAGTTTTTTAATAGCCGGCGTACGAGGCAATACTCTCAAATATGCAGAAGATTTTCACCTCCAGCACGAGATGACATTCGCCTGGGATTTTGGAATGGTAAAGATGACGCCTGTACATGACGTGCAATTGTAAGACACCTGGTAATTATTATGTAGTGTTCCAGTTCATCCAAATGGTCTTCAGTGGGGTTGAAGGTGTCAGGGACCAGTGCAGGACCTTTGAGATCTTCCACTCAGACCTTAACATGCTACTTCCCCATAGAGCTCAGTTTTCGTCTCACTGGGTGACGCATATGATGCATTTCCCATGAAGAGGAATCGCAATGCTACAGCATATAGAGTATGTATATGTAATTGTGACAAGGCTGAAATATTAGTCTGTAATGTTCATGCATCCACAAACTTGCAGAGATCTTCAGAACACCGAGTGTGCGTGTTCTCGCAGCAGGAAGAGCTTTCGGCGCGACACTAAGCTTGGCAGAACGACTGCACGATGAGATGCCAGAGTTTCCTCGACAGGTTTATGGAGTGTTTTAATTGACCTAGCAGGCACACAGACACTGGAAGGAGTCCAACAGCACACACCATCTGATATGATTTGTCTCTTTAGATGCCAGGCTGGTCTCCGAAAGTGCTAATGAGTTCCGACACAGCCAACGACATACAATAGAACAGGTGGAGGCCTGTGTCTTCTTTTCAATAAAGTAGCCCATCAAAACATAGTGCCTCGGTTAAATGAGTACATCAATAATCAATTCTGCTAGGAACTGGGACCTCCGAGTGGGAGGCTCTCTCATATAAAAGCATTCAATAAAGTGTGCGCTAACAAGAAAGAATTGGGGGGGGGGGGGGGTGCACATCAAGTTTGAGACCTTTACATTCAAGGCATTTAAAGTGGCAGCTTGATGGTGCTGGAATGTGAACTTGTGACCCTACGATCCATAGTTCAATGCCTTGTTTACTTTCACACTCTTCCTGGATGTTCTATTGGTGCTACTCAATGCCATTACTGAAAGCTGTAGTGTTAGTCAACCAACAAGGTCAACAACCAACAAGGTCAAACATTATATACAAATACGTGGTCAAGATTTTAGACTACTGTGTATATATTTATTAGGCAGCAAGTGAACATTTGGTCCTCAAAGTTGGTGTTAGAAGCAGGAAAAATGGGCGAGCTTAAGGATTTGAGCGAGTTTGACAAATTGGGACGTCTAGACGACTGGGTCAGAGCATCTCCAAAACTGCAGCTCTTGTAGGCTGTTCCGGGTCTGCAGTAATCAGTGTCTTTAAAAAGGGATCCAAAGAAGAAACAGTGGTGAACCAGTGACAGGGTCGTGGGCGGCCGAGGACCACTGACACACTTGGGGAGCAAAGGCTGGTCCGTCTGGTTTGATCCAACACACGAGCTCCTGGGAAAGGAAAAAGCTCCTCAAAATAGAAAGAAACCTTGATAGGAACGCTTGAGAGATTTACTGTTCAGTGATGCGTGCAGTCCTGAGCCACTGGAGCAAACTGTTGATATTAATTACAATCCAAATCCATCTTCAAACATCTCGAGTTCCTCAGACATAGATCTAGATAAGGTGGGTCAAATACACTTTATTAAAATGTTTCACTTTTTTTTTCCCCTCATGCTTTTCTATATTTGTGCAAGATGTTTTATCGGGGATTGTATAATGGGACAATCAGTGATGTTTTCAGAGCGCAGTCTTTAGTCCACTTTTCTTCGATCAATATTTGTAAAATTTGGATTTGAACACCAAGGTACATAAACAAATAGATAACAAATGCATCCCTGGTACCTGCAAAACAGATGCCATTTATTCTTTTAATAAAAAAATAAATAAATACAAATCTCAAGCAAACTGCTTTGCAATTGAAGAATAAAGCATGAAAACTAAATTTTGCGTGGTGGAAAAAAACGCTTCATCACCCTATTAAATTTTTTTTCTCCTGTAACAACACTGAAGCGAGTATTTTACGCACGACGATTCCACATTTCTTTTGTACGCAGGCAGTTCATTTATAGGTTACGCAGAAACCAACCGTGAAAGCGCCTCACTCAACTCAACTCCATCAGAAGTGATAGAATTTCAAATTGGTAGCCATTCACTTGAAGCATGCTTCCTCTCACCTCGGCACCACGACACCGCTGTGACGAGCCGAACCGAAATAAAGGGGGGGGGGGGTGATGATGGAGTCGTTCTGTGTACTCGTATTCACATTCGCTTGGAACTTCTTTTCTCTTCACCTTTCAAGCGCATGCTCCTGTGGCCGGATCGTGCGAAAGACCGACCTTTGGAAATCCGTCCACGCCGGAGTTGCCTCTTTAAACAAGGCATAAAAAAAAAAGTCACAAAACGCGAATGTGAGGCAGGAAGACTGGAGCCGTGCTGGGTGGGGGTTTTGTTGCGCTAATAATCCGGACTCCTAAAGTGAATGAAGTAATCGAGCCTGGTGCTTTCCTCAGCCGTTGCTGCTTGCCAGGAGGCAGATTGAAAAGCTGGTAAACAACGTCTGAAGCTGCCCGATTCCCTTCAGCCGTTCGTGTGTGGATTTTTTTTTTTTTTCAGAACCTTCATGAAGCACATTAGACCCATGATTCCATCGTAGCAGGAACATTTATGGAAAGAGATTATTTACAATGAAACTCAATGACCCCCGCATACGAGGAGGAACAGACGAGTTTTGCTAATCCATTTGTAAACCAGGTACAATATACGAGGGGCTTTCAAGGCAAACCAAGGCTTACAATTTTCCTGGCATTAGTGAAATGCTGGGACAAGTGAAACGGTGTAGGAGGTGAACAAAAACAAAGTCTTCAGAGTCCTTAAAATTTAAAAAAACGTTCTTCGGCACGTGGGAAGTTGATGCCCTGGTGCTGCTGCACTATAGCCACAACACGAGTTACTGGCATATTGCCGGTATCAGATTTTTATACTGCGAGGAATAAAGAGCTATAAATAGGATTTGTACAGCATTACTCTTACTGAAAGCCATGTTAGAGAAGTGAAGAATATTGTGGTGTGGGTAAAAAGAGTGGCAGGAGGGATGTGTGATAGAGGGTAGCTGTAAAAGCGAGAGGTAACGTTTCTAAGACTGAGGTGAGACTTGTTATGCTGTATGGTTTAAAGACAGTGGCATTGACAAAAAAAATAGACAGGAAGTAGAGCTGGAGACACCAGAGTTAAAAGAGACAGTGCAGGTAGGATGTTTTGGAGACAAGGTGAAAGAGGTGCCATTTAGCCAATTGGTTTGGTCATATGCAGAGGAGGGACACGGGGTATATCTGTAGAACAACAATGAGGATGCCACCAAGCAGGAGGAAAAGAAGGCGGCCAAGGAGGAGGTTCATGGATGTGGTGAAGGAAGACCTGCAGGTGGTTGGTTTGAAGGAGGCATTCGTGAGGAAAAAGTGATATGGGAATGGCTGATCCGCTGTGGTGACCCCTAACGGGAGCAGGCAAAAGTTGTTGTTCAAGTGGTTCAGGAAGAGGTTTTCTTCATCTTCATGTTTGGGAAGGTGGTGAAATGAAGGTGATGGTGTGTAAACGTAGAAAGTACTTTCCTGGAAACAGAGCGAGTCTCAAAACTATTTGATACCACCTCGTATATGGCTTAAGATGATTCGTAACGATTTATGAACATTGGCTATCTGGAAAATACCAGTGCATCATTGATATTACTACAGCCATTGCCATTGAGCATGTAGCTGACGTTGTCCTTGCACCCATTAACGTGGTCTAGCAGGCTGCCGTGGGGCATGAACCGAGTCACCAGCTGCAAGTTGGCGCTCACACACAACCTGAACAAACACACCAGGCAGCAGGTGTGTGTGATTCATGCAGGACATCATCGCAGCCTCGTGGGAAGGGGGAATTTTTTTTTTTTATTATATTAAAAAAATGACCTTGGAACGGAGACCCAGAAGTGACGCCGCCACCGTTTGAAAAGACAGAATCTTTCAGACAGACACCCTCCTGCCTCAGTGCTCTCAACCCTTTTGTAGGCGGTTTTATTTCTTTCGCAATAGACATGAAAGGTTACGCATTAACATCAGCCTCTCGCGAACGACTGGCCAAAAAGGACAAAAGAGCTTTTAGTGCTCCGAGGCATGTCCTCCGAAATCCCGGAGAAAACATTACCTAGGAAGGCCCAGAGGGGAAGATAAAGAATGCAAGGCTGTGTTTATCAAAGCGCTGACTCCTATTTGTGAAACCGACCCTCGGTACGTATTTGTGTGTGCATGCGGAAATGCATTTCTTAGAAGAAGATCTACCGAGGCACTTCGAGCGCACACGTATGAATAAACGGTGTCCAAAAAAAAATAACTCACCGGGAGTTAAGACAGGATTTCCTATTATATTTGTATTTACTTATTTTATTTTATTTATTTTTTTACTTTTTTTTATTTTTTAACACGGGTACAAAATGGAATAACATTGGATGACTGGCTACTGATAACTGTTCCTCTGACTTTTTAAGGTTCCAGCAGCTGATTAACACGATGATCTATATACACAAACACACAGCAGATCTCAGTAATTGTTACAATATTATCCGTATTCACTATACCTCATCCACACACACAACAGCAGATCGGATCTCAAACTAACACTCCTATGCACCAAGTTTACACCTAAGACTCGTACAATACACACAGCAGATTCCAGAGCAATTATTACAATAACACATACACTATACACCCCTCCCCCCACAGACACAGAGATAAGTCTACAATTTGTTAAGTATTACCAGATAAAGACCTTTTACCCAGAATGCCCTGCAATGCAGTGTGTTAAATCTCTCAGCTGGACTCACTGCGACACAGAGCTCTAATGGCCAATTTGCTTCCACTTATCATCTTTTCTATTACAGTCCATGTTAATCATCTACAGGAGGCAGAGACGCAGTAGCCTCTTAAAGAACGCAACATTGCGAGACTAGTTTTTTTTAAACCGACGTGTTGACACCAAATTGAGTCTGAACTGTAACGTGTAAAATAAAGACCAAGGCATTTTTCAGTAAAAAATATTTTCTGCACGAATCTTGTCCTCTGATTTTATATGAATCGGTGTAAAACACTGCGGATTAAACATTTTTTTTGTGCGGTACATTTTACGTAACTGCTTGAAGCGATTTACATTTTTTGTATGCTCGGCGGGCCAAAAAGGTGCTGCCGAGATCAACAAAAGTTCAAGAAAACCGAGCTTGGCATCGAGCTGAATAATACACGCAGGAGATAAGGAGGAAATATCAGCATGTTAATGAATGGAAGATGGATCTTCAATAATGTCCTTCAATAACTCCTGCTTTTTTTCTTGAAAATGTAGACTTAAATAACTTGAAAATGTGGGGCATAGCAGCATACGTGCCTCAAGTCTGTGTAGATCTAATAGATTTTGCCATTCTCGGATCAGGAGTCGGAGACCAGAATGCAGTCAACATGCTTTTTTGCTTTAGTACACAAAACAGGAGCTTAGGTAGAAGCACAGACCGGAAAACGGGTATAATCCAGAACAACGGAAGTCCAGGGATGATCTCTAGAGTGAACTATAGATTGGATGGTGAGTGAGTAAGAAAGAGGAGAGTAGATTGGAAACAGGTGAAGGTGATTAGCAGGCGCTGCGAGTGTGCTGAGTGCAGGGGGGAGGCGTGGCTGGTGGTTCCCTGACATTACCCCCTCCTCCAGCGGCGGCTCTCCACGCTCTAACTCGGCGCCTGGGATGCCCGTGGCCCTGGAGTGTGAGCAGTTAGGGTGGCTGGCATGAAACTCCTCCAGGAGTGCTGGGTCTAACACGTCTCGTTTGGCAACCCAAGTCCACAAGGTATTCAGGTTGCAATAGTTGGTGCAGGGCCGGAGTCCACAAAGAGGAAACTGGGGGCTGCAGGGAAGGAGGATGGAGTGATAAAGCCCTGCTGGAGAGCCTGTTGGACGTAATCCTGAATCGCTGCGCATTCCGGAACCGACAACGGGTACACCAGTCCTTTAGGCAGCTTAGCACCTGGCACCAGGTCAATGGCGCACTCCCATGGTCGGTGGGGGAGTAGGCGAGTCGCTGCCTGCTTAATGAGTATGTCCGCAAACAAATGGTTCCCCCGGGGGAAGTTACCTCCTGGAAGTTATTAGGGGTTTTCACTATTGTGTTCGCTAGGGGTATCGGGGTCGGACACGGACGGGGTAGGTGGTGTAGAAAGTGCTCCCTGCACCGGTGGCTCCACTCGAGGATGTCACAGGGGGAACCAAGAGAACTTCGGCGAGCATTGTGCAAGCCAGGGATGCCCGGAATTTTACTCGCAGTAGAGTTCTCAAGGACGAGAAACCAGATCCTCTCACGGTGGAACAGGCCAACAGGTTTAAAGAGGGTTAAGGAATTCATTTAATTTGAATTTGTCCCACTTCATTTTTTTTAGATAATCAAGCTAATTTTGATATTACACAAAGACAATAGAGGTCAACCGATAGTGAATTCTACCAATACTGATAGCTAGGTTGCATCATATTTAGCAATAACCAATGAATCACCTGATTGACTATTTTTCTTACAAAAAATAAAAAGATAAAAAAAAAAAAAAAAAGAGCCCGGAATTGATGAGAGCTCAATGATGAAAATGTGCTAAATAAAATATGAATATAAATTATATTAATAAATATTGAGGCAAATAAAAAAGTGTACTCAACTGAAACAAAAAGTTACACTCCAAATTAATAAAAACAAACAGTTACATCCACTATTAATTAAACAGACAATTTAAAATAAACAGCATGTGGTGTCATATGCCTCTAGAGGCCGCTCTTGCAATATATAACACAACCTGGAAAAACTATGAGTATGGAGTTTTGAAGAGAGTTCCAGCAATCAACCATCTGAGCCTATTAATCTGCAAAACCGACGCATCAGTCGAACCTCCAAAACATAAGTAAAAAATGCAGTTTTCAAATGATAATTTTATTTAAGAAAAAAAACGCAGACCATACCTGCCTCGCCCAATGGACAGAGAGAGAGGCCTCGTCAAAGCCCGGAATTGAATCTGATTGGGATGCTGTGGTATAAACTTTAACAGGCCGTTCATGCTCGAAACACTGCCCACTAAAAGTGTAAACCAAAATTCCTCCAAAGTGATGTGCAAGGCTCATTGAGAATTATTAGCATTTGTTGCCAACAAGGGTGGCACAACCAGTTAGAAGGTTTAGGGAGCAATTACTTTTACACACACTGGTTTATCCCCTTAATAAATTACATCTTTTAAAAACTATTTACGCAGGTTATGTTTGCGTAATATGAAAATTTGCACTCATAATTAATGTGACCAGTAGAAAAAAAAAATCTGAAGGGGGCAAATACTTTTTCCTCATCTATAAATTATTCTGTATTTCAGTGATGCTTAGACTGTAGACCATTACATTCTCCAATCATGCCCAATCATACTGTAATGGAAACAAATAGCCACCAATGTCCTCGTGAAGAAACCCGAGTTAATCTTCATGAACAGAATATTGCCATCATCTAGAGATAACTGACGGTAAAAAAAGAAAAAAAAAAAAGAAAAAAAAAGTGACATTTCAAATTTCCTCCTCGCGCCCAGACTTATTGTTGCCGTGTTCTGTTTAACGGCACCGACAGAAATCGTTGAGAGAATGAAAAACAATAAAATCAAAATATGACTCGTCACGTTTTAGTAATGAACGTTCGGGGCCGGAGTGTGCGAGGCGCCATTACATTTTGCTTTATGCGGCAGTTTTCATTATTAGAAAGTTGCACCTCATTAGCTACGCAGGAAAGTCAGAGGCACGGGTGTAATGTGATGAAAGACCAGACGGGGAACAAATATATTCAACCTGCATAACAAACCGCAATAAATTCCTCTCGTCTTCACTCACGAGGACGTTTCAAATTCACGTTTATTTCTATAGGGCTTTTCACAAGGGACATCGTCTCAAAGCAGCTTTACAGAACTCAAGAATTAAAGGGAATGATTGTGTGTTTACGACTGTGATGAAGGAAAAACTCCCTTAGATGTTATGAGGAAGAAACCTTGAGAGGAACCAGACTCAAAGGGGAACCCATCCTCATTTGGGTGACATCAAGACAACAATACAGAACACTGGAGAGTGAGAACTAACATGAGCACTGGAGTGTGTGATGAGTAATTATCTTTCTACAGTCTTATACAGTCAGTTCACGTTGGGGAAAATCGGAGCTACTAAGCAACACAAGGCAGCTCAACATTTGGGATCATCACAGATCCAACACCAGCTTCTCCATGCCAGAGCTTTTAAACATTCAAAAAGATTTCAAACTCTACATAAAGTGAGATCCATTTCTTGACATGGAATGCTCTACTGGTGTAGCTGAGATTAGGACGATTGTCCAGATGCTGAGGACGTTCATGCACACACGCGCCACGGTGATCGAAGTTGAGGCGACATGAAAAACACAATAGAACAATAAAATATTGAGAAGGAGGTTAAAATGTCCCTCAGTTTGGGTTAAATGGAGTAAATCATCCACTATATGGATCCAAAAAGTCACTGCTCAGTTGTGGTTCTTCCTCAAACTATAGAGAACGTAAATTTTTCCTTCACCTGATCTAGGAGGTCCAAACTTGTTCCTGCATGACAATGTTCCTGTGCACAAAGCCAGCTCCATTGAGATCTGTTTTTTACATGGGTTGGAATGAAAGATCTCCTGCTTAAGAGCTCCAACAATAATAAAAAGGGAATGGGAATGCTGACTGCACCTCAGACTTCCTCACCTTCATCATTACCCGACTTTACTACCCACCCTTGTCTTTCGAATGAGCACAAATCTCCACAAAATCTAGTGGAACATCTTCCCAGAAGAGTGAAATTTATTATACCAAAAAATGGGGACTCAATGTTTTAATTTTTTTTGTCCATCGTGAACGCATCAGCGTCTCCTTTAAGCTTATTATCATTCTTGGTTTTATACAATTTAACTTCAAACTAAAGAAAGAAAGATAAAGAAACGACTGCAATGAACAATTGATCAGAATGTAAAAAAAAAAAAAAACATGAGTGAAATGCTGTTCTAATTAAAATCCAGGCATGTATACAATCCCCGTGTGAGCGCGGCAATAACCTGAAGTAATTGAAATTCAGGAAGCTATAAATAAATCCAGGGGTGCCATTACTTCTTGTAATTGTCTGTAAATACATGCTGCTTTCAACATTGTTTTATTATTCTGCGAATTGAAGGTCTGATTCCGGCAGACACGCGAGAACATTATGAAAAAGGAAAAGAAATGATTTGTCCCTGATTTTCTTGGAAGTCCATCTTCAACTGTCCAAAAATAAAAGTCGAAATAAGACCATTACGATTTTTATGAACTCCGAGTCTTCAAATAAAACTACATAGTCTTCATAGATCAACACAACACAAAGGTGCTCCCCCATGTGGCCCACTTATTGCATAAAGTACACGCTACAGGTTTCTTCGCATGTCATCTGGGGTTTCGAATGAGCAACATGATCAGCCGGTGTTTTCGAAGACCCCACCAGCAGCTGGATGTGAGGGTTCCTCATGACACATTGCATCCTCACGGCCCAGGAGCATGCTCTGATCCAAACACACTAGGGTTTAGGATTGGAAATGATCAGACGTGAACACCTAATGGCATGAGTATCTAGACATTTGCATGCACCACGTTTCAAAGTGCCAGCACACGCGTTTTACGGCTTTTGGCGAACGCCATCCAGACAAGTGTCTCATTTATACATCGAGTGTTGCTCAGGAGCTCAGCATTGGGTGCTGCTGGGATGGAAACTCAAGAACTTTTGATCAGAAAGCCAACATCCCACTTGTTCATTGAGCGCAGTGAAATAAAGTAAGGATAAACGCTGGGCTTGTTCTCAGTAGAAAATGAAAAAGGGCTGCACTGGAAAAGGAGAGTAAAACTGCGCTCGTGCTTCTTTAATTAACGAAAAATTGCTTAGAAGTTTCAGGTGCCAACGTTAAAGCCACTGCTTCATGCAGGTCCATCATCTGATTACTACCACTACTATACGAGAGCATTTTATTCCTGACTTATACCTTAAATTAATCCATTTAAAGGGAAAATAAATAAATAAATAAACCCCTTCTTCGCACCGTCTCCTTAGCAACGGCGTCAACGGAGAACCGATCATTTTGAATGATAAATGGAAGCGTTAAAGTAACTGCAGTCTGCAAGGAGGAGCAGCTTTTTTTTCTTACAGCATTCTAAACTGCAAGTCGGTTTCGAGCCTCTGATTTCATTTGAGCCGCTCCAATTCGATTATTGCGGAATGGGTCAGGATGAAAAATGGCACGTCTCGAACTCGTATGGGATTCGGCGTAACCGAGATGCTCTTTTACGCAGCCAATTCGCTGTCTAGCGAAAAAGAGTCCTGGAAATAAAATGGTTAAAAAGTCATGTTTTTATAGAAGTTCAAGATCAGAAAGCAATAAAAATAGTTGTGCATTTAAAGCAGCCGTGTTGCATTACACCGATCAGGCGTAACGTTATGACAACATTGGAGCGGTGAATTGAAGAACACTGATGATTTCTTCATCATGGCACCCGTTAGTGGGTGGATTTATTTATTAGGCAGCAAGTGAACATTTTGTCCTCAAAGTTGATGTTTGTAGCAGGAAAAAATGGGGGAGCGTAAGCGAGTTTGACCCAGTCGTCTAGACTGCACAATTTGTCAAAGCGTCTCTAAAACTGCAGCTCTTGTGAGATGTTCCTGGTCTGCAGTGGTCAGAATCTATCTAAAGTGCTCCAAGGAAGAAACAGTGGTGAACTGTGGGCGGCCGAGGCTCATCAATGCACGTGAGGAGCAAAGGCTGGTCCGTGTGGTCCGAGCCAACAGACGAGCTCCTGTGGCTCAAACTGCTGAAGAAGTTCATGCTGGACAGGTCGGGTATGTTTTGCCAGGTAAAAGGGGGACCAACACAATATTAGGCATGTGGTCAATGTTATACCTGATCGATACACACACACACACACACACACACACACACACACACACACACACACACACACACACACACACACATTGTATTTCTTCTCAAAAAGTAATTGACGGATGTTTATCGTCCGGCACTGAACAGTTTTGCATTTAAATTCAAATATAAGATCTAAAAATCCCATCATAGGCAAATAGAAATGTTCATCCACCAAAACCACAGCAAGCCACCGTTTTATTTTTGATGCATCAGCCATAATCCAAACTTCACTAAAGTGTTGCTACGGTGCTGCACAATAAATCCATGCTCAACTGCACCAAAACCCATCTGCCCCCAGAATGCATCATGTCAAGAACTTCCATCACCATTCCAAACCAGCATTCTGGTGCCATCTCTTCTCCAGGAAAGAGACAGCTGGCTGTCCACTTTCTTCTCCTGCTCTATGGTTCAGTTCTTTCTTTAGTGCTCTTACCAGTCTGTAGCTCCACATCAAGCGATCGTGCATTGCATGTTCCAAAACCTTTCCATCAGAGCCAGCGTTTACTATGCATGCCAATTTCTGCTGCAGTTGCTCTTCTGTAGGCTTGGATCATGCAAGCTAGACTTCATTTCCCTGTGCATCAACAAGGCTTTGGTGCACATTAACCTTAAAATCGAATGTTATTCCCTTCACCTGTGAGCGGATTTTATCCAAAAATCGATTTACATATGGTCCGGCGATCCGGATTCAAATTCAGGACCCTCAGATCCGATACTTGAAATTCATCAGCATATCAGTCAAGGCTGTTTTGTAGGAGGACTTTTGTAAACACCAGCACTTCTGGGCCCGAGGTGGTGGGTGAAAAACTCTGCATCAAATCAATATCGCAAGTCATGTGGCCGTACATGCTTATGCTATTTATGAGTAACAAGAAGCAGAATGTAAAAGAAGGTTAAAACGAATGAAACAACAAGCAACAAAGATGCATTAATCAGGACACGCTGTCCAATCACAAAACCCTTATTCTTTTTCAACCTCAGGAACTAATGATGAGGTGCTGTTTATTTTCTTTATGTGCAACAAACCCTCAGTCTGTAACTTATTACTGTAGAACCGGTTCACTTTGCACCTTGAAGCTGTAACGAATTTCTCAGAGGAGCTTGAGGATACACATGAAGCAGGATTAAAGATTTTATTGGTGAATCCAAAGGGCAGTCCATTACTCGGTAGCCAGACAAGGGATCTGATACAATCGCTCACGAAATGACAAACCCATGGGATGACCACTATCCGGATTGCGGTCCGATTAGTCCATCTCATTTCGGAGCCTTCAACTTTACAGAATGGAGGAATGTTGCAAAAAAAAGGGGTGAAACCTGATGCAAGGCAGCCTACAGTGAAATAGGGACACGAGACAATGAGTTCAAATGAAAGATTGCTGCCTCTGCTGGTAGGGCGAGGTAGTGTACCGTGGTAGTGACACAAAATTAAATTTGCTGAAGTTAACAGCAGGGGGAATTAACTGAATACAGATGAGGAGTATTCCCATCTGTATTCACTCTACATATTCACATGCAATATATATTTTACGATTTAGGGAATTTCACTGAGCCGCAAGTAAACCGGAGTCCTGCAGATGGACTTAAAGGACTTAAACACGAATGATTTTAGAGCATAATGAAGTCATTGCCAGCTCACTTTGATTTGCACATTGTTAAGTATCTTTCTGGTAAAATTGGTATCGTCTGACCTCCAAAAGTGAATATATACTATAAATATACTACAGCAATCTTGGAACGCCACTTGACCGATCAGGTTAGAGGTTTGAGATTGGCTGTTATATAAACAATACAAAATCCCTCGCAAGGACAAACGAGGCAACAATGCAGCGAGTAGAGAAAAAGGGAATAAAAGGTCAAATATTTATTTAAAGCTGATGAACAACTAACAAAACATGTTCGATTTTGACACTACAATGTCGTCACTTCGCAAACAAACAAACAAAAAAACCCATCTCTGAGCCACGCTGAATCATCCTGTGAACTCGGATCACACTAACTGCATTTGGACTAGCCAAAATTAAAAAAAAAAAATTAAGCAGCTAATGGTCTGTGACGGTGCAGAACCTTCCCATCTGGCACCTTCATCAATAATGTAAACATCCAGTTCCAGCTTCGGTCCCAATGCCATTAACACAGACAGAGAACATGCAAGGGTGGGCAAATGACACATTTATAAGCAAGCCCTCAGGGCAAGTGAACGCTCTTGTGTGTGGCCCAGTGGCATGTTTTGGTTGCTGAGAAACTTGCAAGTTGTAAAAAATGCTAGTCTATATACTGTAAAATAGGTTTGGGAGTGTTGATCTATTTTAATGCATAAACACACATGGTGGCAAAGAGTACATAAAAGCTTTTCCAATGACCTACTGGGTTCAAAGACTGGGTTTCTGCTCTGGTTAATGAATATTTTTCCTGGTCTTTATATTTCACCGTGATGCGCCCACATGTAGTAAGAATGAATGTACATGTGTATATATAAAGCAACACGATCTAGTTACGACATTGAGGTCGTCATTACAACAGGGACCAAATAAAAGCGATTGTTTTTGATGTTACTGCTTGTTCGGACGAACTTGTCTGATGTGCAAATTAATGAAATCGAATGCCCTTGACATGAAATCTACTCATCCGGGATGCCTGGGCCCCTTTTCTTTTCCTGTCCACCATTGACATGTTTGCATTTCTGTCACACTGATGGATGATGGCATTCCAGCGCTCACCCTCCACTTCCAGAAGTGACAAACAGAACACACTTGAGTTACTTCCCCGATAGCTCTCGCTGTCAGTCACACCGCTGCTGCTGCTGCTGCTTACACACAGTAGTCAGGAGCATCATTATGCCTTATAACACAGATGACACTGAGTAAGTTGTTGAGGTGAATGCTGCATGTCACCTACAGCAATTACACATTATATGCTGGAAATCTCCAGCGCACGTCACTGTGCTCACGTCGGATCGTTTTTCTGTCGCAATGGGTCAAAAGCTGACAGAATATGAAATTGTTATATGGTTTTATTCTATTAATCCTGGCATACTGTACTTAATATTGAGCACTCAGACCACCCCCTGATTGGATACCGGTCCATTGCAGTCTACCATGCAAACGCTCACATCCAGGAGCAGCCAAATCAACCGAAAACTGTACAACACCAACGATCTTCAAACATTAGGCTTGCAAGGTAGCAATAGTCCCAACTCTGTTGTCTTACTGCCCTAATTCAGGCCCATAACCTGGTGTAGATCGTGTTGGCAACAGGTAAAAAAAATAAATAAATCAGCTCGGACTTCTCTAGCATCAGCTACAGATTTGAGATAATTCCAAGCGATCCCCACATATTCCCAGGTCAACTGAGCACGATAATGTCTGCTGGGGCTCCTGCAAGTTAAAAGTGCTGCGAAGTTCTTAATAGGAATGTGTCTGGAGCAACTTTACCATGATTTATCCAAGAGAAACCCTTTCCTATAATTGGCACCCACACCACCTACCCTGGTTCTAAACAATTTGGTGGAGCAGTGGCTCTAGTCCAAGGTTTGAAAATTGCCAAGTTTCTTGCCCGATCATGGAAACTAAGCCCATGGCTTCATGAGTGATCAGAACACAGGAAGGCTTAATCCTAAGCAGTCTACAATCAGAAATCAAGAGGGGCACATATTATAGCCAGGAAGTATAATAATTCACAGGAAACAAAGCTGGTCATAGATTTCCACTTTGCAGCCTAGTTTCTTACTGCGGCAAGTGACGTTTTCGACTTTGATTTGGTCTGGTCTCCGCTTATTATATCACTATACTTGTTACGTGATTGTACGTAATACTTGGTATTAGCTCTTCATCAGTTTGCCATTTACATCAAATATTGTAGGATTGTATTTGCAGGTTTAGTGTGAACTCACTAAAAGCTGGTAGAATTCAATAACTTGGCCAGAAGTATCCGCTCTGAACTGAATTTCTCATTTTTCTAGGTTTTTTTTTTTTTGCCCAAGTCTAAAAAAAACCCCCACAAACTATAATTTTTAAGGAACATGTAAAAACAGTCATGAAGGGCGGACAGTTAACTACACAACCTCTAACATTACTGTCTGCAAACAATGAAAAAAAAATATCTGTACAGAAAAGTCACCCATGCCTCGGTAATAACTATTGAACCATACTTATTTAATTCCTCCTATAGATAGGAGTGTCCACTGCTGACAACATGGCAGAGGAAAACCGCCACAGTCTACAATTAGCAAGATTATACTTTTCAGTCTTTCATATCAGTAAGTGACAAACCATACTGAAAATAAGTCACCCCTAGTTTCGCTTCAAAGCTTCTTTCTTCACTGTTCAAAAGCGATTGTCTCTGCGGTTGAACAAGGTGGAAGGGAATCGTGGGCTAAAAATTCCCCCTCATTTCCCCATGAGGTGCATTAATCTTGCTAATGCTAGTGTGCTCGAGCCCATAGTGCTTCCAGCTTTTATCCATTACTGTGATGGAGAGGTGGGATAATGAGGTAGTGTTTAAACCCAATGTCACTATTAGAGTTCTCTCTAGAGCTCTGCTGTCTCTTGGTGGAGCACAAAATACAGCAGGTCTATTGCCAGGAGAGGTTTAGTATGCACGGATCGAGGAGATGTAGAGAAGTCAAGTGGCTTTCCTCTTGTCCCGGAATAAATGTGTTCATTCTCCATGGATGGGGGATGAGACGCTCTTCACTTACACTTAGAGACCAAAAATCTGCTATATTGTTGAAATGGCTACAGAAGCCAGCGAATAGAAAAAGGTTAAAAGTGCACAAAAAACAACAAAAAAAGAGACGAACTTCCTGACCCCATTGCATTCAAGTTAATGATGACCTTCAGCATCTTACATACCAAATAGTGTTCAAAGTGGTTCCTCAGCAGCATCAGTGCTTTTGGTTTGGGTGATATTTAGTTAATAAAGAGTATAATACAGTATTCTCACGCCTCCAACTGTAGGCTTCTTTACTCGGAGTCATAAAAAACTTGATAATTAGAGGATACGTTGAAATCGGGTGCGTTTAGAATACAAAATAGGGCTTCAAACCGCCATAAAGCTTTGTAGGCTTGTCATGTTTAAAGGTGAGTAAAAGAAATAAATAAATGTAATATCCTTGCTGGGGAAAAAAACACAGTGATGAGAAATTCACTCAAGCCAATTAAGAACAAAATGCCAAACACATGCTCGAGCGCACTATTGACCTGGGATGGAAATGGAGAAAATTTGTCCCTAATTGGAAATTGTCTGCTTGGAATTTGGAAAAGAACCCTCCACCTTGAAACTAGTGTTTAAAATATATTAATGATTAAAAATATCACCGGATACATTGCTGGTGTATTTGCAACGCCCTTTAATGGAAGACACCCTTATCCAGAGCGACTTACATGTATCTCATTTCATACAACTGCGCAGCAATGGGGTTAAGGGTCTTGCTCAGGGGCTCAGGAGTGCCATTTTGGTGTGTGAACTCACGACTTTCAGATCCAGCGCCTTAACCACTAAGCTACCACCTCCCCAAATGTGTGAAGTCACATTGTGGGTGAAGCTTGGGAATAATCAACCAAAGCAAACTTACTTTTCAGAAAGAAACATAGATGGTCTGGAAGTGCTGTTTGATTGAGAAGGCGGCGGTGGAAGCTAGGCCTGATCTCTTAGTCAGGCAAAAAAGGGATGAAGTGTTAAAGAATTTTTACCAAGCCAGACAAAAATATACTAAATGTCCATATGTTGGTAACTGATCACGTCGCACCACAAATTTACCTACTGACACAAAGATGGAAGCAGATTACTTAGAATGGTTGTATGCTGGAGAATTGTAGAAGGTGCCAGAAGGTATTCCAGCATGACACAAAGAGAGATACATAAAGGCCTGCTTTTTAACAAGTTTGGAGCAAAAGAACTCCTGTACAGAGCTTCAGCCCCCACTGAACACCTTTGGGAGGAGAGTCAGAAATGTATCATGTATTGATCGCCAGGTCATCATAGGACACTGTAGGCACCTAGAGAGGTAAAGATTCTCCATGGAGAGAGTTGCTTAAGCTCGAGGTCCAGAAATCCAATGGGTCCCCTGGTATGTTTATTAGAATCATGCAGAGTTTTGCTGATGGACGATTAACAAATGTAAAGAATCCAACGGAAAAAACGTTCCAAGATTCTTATTAACAATTCATACAGTGTTTATTAAGCATTTATAACATGATAACCTGAAGGTATCTGGTCCCATAGAGTCTGAGTACATTTACTCAAGTCTGCATTCAATACAGCCAAAGGGAACCAGCTTTGAAAGAATTAAAACCGCCATTAACGCTTGTAATGGCTGTCATTTAATGGCAATGATTGTGTTCATGCTGAAATGCCCTCATAAAAAATATATACATGCAGCAGATGTTCTTTGCTCAATCGGGCGTGTTCGAGAAAGACCACAGAGAATAAAAAGGTGCATCACAAATGCGCAAACTTCCCATTGAGTTTTCATCTTGACAATCTGAAATGTAGGTGAACATCTGCTCCACATAATCACAGAATGAATCAGATACAGCAGAGACTCAACAGGGTTAACCGTGAAGAAAGACAACAACATTCTCCTCATCCTCCTTTCTTCATATCTAACGATAGTTGTAATCAAGCCTCCAGATGCCCAAATGTTTAGGTCCCTTATTGAGATCTTGAACAGGACAACACACTACAGATAAACCGCAGATAAGCATCAGCAGCAATGTTTTCTCAGTACGGTCCTCAAGGACTGACCATATATCTTTCTTATTCAAGGTCCCAACAAGTCTAAGGTGCCCAGAAAGACACCACGGCAACGTGACCTTGCAAACAGACCCTTAGCGGTTTTAAGGATTCACCTCGAGGATTGGTTCGGTTTAGGTTTCAGGAATTGGTTTACATGTTAATTTTAGTGTCACTTACCTTGAGAAAGGCGAGGCTGAGATTAGTACGATGTGGCTTTTAAGATTTAGATGTAACGATAGCGTGTGACTTACCTTGAAGTTTAAGTTTTGAGGCTCCAGTTGTCATCAATGCTCCAAATGTCCCATCACCAAGTTCTTCTCAAACTTGCAGTAGGTGTAGTAAAGGCTGGATTGGACCGGGTGCTGGGCTGGTCCTCAGTGGCAATACACTGCAAAACTTAAAATTCTTTCCCTCAAAATATAATCATAAGTGTAAAAAAATATATATTCTAATGCTAAATTATTTATCTTCTCCTCCTGAATATGCATTCTGACCCAATTAGAAGAGATTCTAAGCAGAACCTAATTACCCATGTGAAGAACCAAGTCTTTGACTGGATTGTGCAATACAAAAAAAGCATGATAGTCACAAGACCATGTAATTCAAAGTTTCAAGAAAACAGATGTGTTTCATAAAGGATATCTTTGACTTTTCTTTCCTGACAGGGTGCGTGTGTGTGAGTGTAAATCTGAGTAATGGTTTGTAGTAATGGGCAACAATCCAGCTTGTAAACAGCTGAGACTTGATGTGTAATTAAACATACCTCCTTCCACCCATCGCACACTTGCCGCTGTCAGGCCAGAACCATCTGCTCCATCAGCTGCACCGACATCCTCAGACACCCTCCGGTTTTACAGTGTGTAGGTGGCCATTCTAACGGCAGGGCGCCTGCATAGGACACAACACACTCGCTCTTCTGCATCATTGCTTCGAGGTTCAGCTCATGCACAAGGACCTGAATGGTGGATTATCCAAGACCAACAAAAAAAAATTAATGAAAGAATTTCAAGTGGTGCAGGGTAACGTTTTCTGTACACACACCTTTATTTAGAGTCTTTATTCTGCAGGTCTCACATTTTTGTCACGCTTCCAAATTCGTATGCATGGAAGAGCTCTCTTGTTCATCGAGAGAGACCGAGTGGATTAACATGCAGCCCCACCGATTTCAAGTCATCCAGCCAAACAGAGGGAAGGAACACAGGCTGTCAGCGCACACACGGGCCATTGATCAGGCTTCTGCTCGAGCTCTTAATGGCTCCACTCTCGAGATCTGACTGCCACTGAGCAAGATTTAGTGCAACTCCGAGCTACAGCAGCAATTATTTTGAACATAGAGAGCCACCGTTAGAGCAATGCGTTCTCAGACCAGGGTCTAGGAACAGGCGTAGTCAGGGGGTCAGCAGTTTTATTATGTCGTTACCCCGCCGTAGAAATCGCTATCCAGCATCATCAAAGGGGTACTTATGATCGAGTTCTTCTAGTGATTATGCTGTTTTGCTGGTCACAAAGCCAAAGCTTGGTGGGCGAGTTCTGGATTGCTCAGAAGGTGTCGATTTTTTTTTTGTAACAGCAACATTGATGGTAGAACCTAATAGAGAAAAAACATTAACTCTTCATTGGTAACATTAACTATCACAATAACCCCAGCACAGTAACCTCAACACAGCAACCCCACCAGTGACCTCCACAGTAATTCCATCACAGTAACCCCAACACAGCAACCCCAACAGTGACCTCCACAGTAATCCCATCACATTGACCCCAACACAGTCCTCCACAGTAACCCCAACACTGCAACCCCAACAGTGACCCTCCACAGTAATCCCAACACTGGAACCCCAACAGTGACCCTCCACAGTAATCCCATCAGAGTGACACCAACACAATAACCAATCAGTAGCCACAGCAACTTCAGACAGTAAACACAATGCATTCTTGAGTATCGTGTTATTTGTCTTTCAGAACTGGGGGTCACGCAAGTTTCTCATAAGTTTAAAAAATGTTTTTTCATTTTTATATAATTGAAATGTCCCTCTGCTTGTTTTCTGAATAGATGAAAATGTCAGAATTTAACAGGGTCACAAGGGTGAATGCGATAAAATCCCATGATTGGTTCACTGCTATGGATGGGCACATGGTGAATTCACAGGAGAAAAAAAAATTAAAAAAATAAAGCAACACAATCTTTTCTAATAACATAATAGTATGCATCATTTTAATCTAAATCGGAATTGCACCCTAACCTTAAATAACCGAAAGAAGACCTTTCAATTTTTTCTTTTTGAAATAAAAGTCAAAGTTGTTTTTCTATTGGGAACCAGCTAACTGTTTCCACAAGGTCAAAACCATCAGATGTACCTGTTCTAGGGAAAATATTTGCCCCCCGACAAGTCATAAAAACAAGCGCAAACACACACACTGATGGATGGCTGAATAAGTTGGAGTGGAGGATCATTCACATACTCTTATCTCTGCCAGACGCTGCTCAGTGCACACAATACAGGCAAGAAAAAAAAAAGAAGATTAGTCCCAAAGCATCAGCTGGAAACAGTACACAGACACACACACAGGATTTACAGGTTTTATAGTTGAAATTCTTAGCTGTATAATTAGGGGATGTGGCGATTGGGAGACTAAAGGACCCCTGCTCAGAGATAAATAACCACAACACTGCTTTATATGCATTAACCTGTTTTTCCTGCACAAAATTGCCCAATGTAATGAGGACGGCACTAGCGAGAGAGTATGTAAAAGTAGAGAAAGAGTCTGTGTGTACAAACCGACCCTGTGCGGCCATCTGTACAAAAAAAAAACCCTGCCAAAACTCTAATCAGGCTCTGCATCACGTCTTTCTACCTGCTTCTGCCAAAACAGACATTCATCTACAGCGGCGGCGTTAATGGACGACTCGTGTTTCCTGCTTATTATTTCTCGTACCTGCCTGGATTGGCGTCGCATTATTGTCCGGTAAACCAACTTATTGAAAACAGATTCAATAGCAAAGCCGTGAATGCGTGCTGAACAAAAACTGCTAATGCGTCCGTAATTAGAAATGGTATCCGATCTGGTTGTGTGCCGCCATGGCAACGGTTTGATCCTGCTCGGATGGTGGCTAATTCCAAACTCAAGCCCGTTCATCTGCTGGGTATGATCATTCCAGATTTTGGTCACGTGTACATTATTGCACACTTTGCATATCTCAGTATGTTAGGAACCTGGGGTCAGAGCGCAGGGTCAGTCATGAAACATCAGCTCTGGAGCAGAGAGGGTTGAGGGCCCGACTGTGGCAGATTCGGTTCTGGGGCTTGAACCCACGGTCTTCCTTTCAGGAACCAAGAGATTCATCTGTCGTGCTTCTGCTTTCCATATCACCCCTTCATTCTTCATTCAACATCTCAATCTTAAAATAATGTCACCAGAATCTTGAAAATATTGATAGACAAGCTGAACACACATTAACACCAAGGGGCAGATGAGTAGCAAAAAGGTGTCCTGCGATATGAGGAAACACTCATATCTGCGATATCTGTGTACTCACATTCACAACGTGACCTTTAAGCTAGAACGAATGCTAAACCCTGCGGGTCTGACGCGGCGCCCTGCACTGTGACTCTGCATAGAGATGACTGCTTTAGACAATCAAAATCCCCTCAGGAAATTTCTCTGAACAGAGCTGCAATTAAAGTCAGAACAAGTCGAGTGGAGGAAGTAAAGAGAACCGTCCTCTGTGTCAGCACAAAAAAAAATAAAAAATACAACACTTGCCATGAACCAATTCACAACTTGCTCCAAATAACCATGAATACCGGCTTGGATTTATTTAGCTTACATATACATCATGTCCTTGGATGCCTGTATGATTCTGGGCATAATCGAGCTTGCTGCGATACAATGACGCCTTTTTCGATGCTTTTTATACACTTTATTTATAGAAATCGTAATAGGCGCTTTACATGCGTCGGAAAAAAGACTTTCAGGACTACACTAAAAAGCTACCCTACAATCATTAAAAAATACCAGCAGCACCACGGTCAGCACCAATATAATACCTGCAGCTCAGTGGTCAAGGCTCTGGGTTACTGATTGGAAAGTTGTATCTCCAAGCTGCCACTCTTGGGCCTTTAAGCAAGGCCCTCAACGCTCTATGTTCCAGTGGTGCAGTATCATGGCTGACCCTGTGCTCTGATATGTGAAGAAAGATTTTCATGATGCTGTAATGTACTTTTGAAAAATCCCCCCCCATTACCTTTAACCAACCACTTTGCGTTTTCTTTCCACACATTGACCACCTGCTTAATTAAGTAGTGGTGTAATAGCGATAGCTCAACGGATGTCAGACTTCTGATTGGAAGGTTCAAATCCTGGCACTACTGAGCTCCTAGGGCCTTGGACAATGCTCTTTACCGTCGAATGCTCAGTGTATAAATGGGGCAACTTGCCCTGGCTAAGTGTGTCTGGCAAATGACAAATATAAGTGTACCATTATACTAGAACTGGCAAAGACCACATTTTGCTCTCATGGGTTTAACAAGGTGTTGGGTTACATTAGGTTTAGATTCTGGTTCCTGTCAAATTAGTTAGAATTTTCTTACATGCTGCAGAGTTTCTCTCAACTTTTCAGGTGGCTTTGGAGGATAAAGTACTATCACTGGGTAAACTGTGGCCAAGAGGGCAAAAAAGGCCTTTTCCAAAGATGTACCGATTTTGACAAATTTGTCTGGATTCCAAAACAACCCCATCAGCTACATATTCAAGTAACACTAGAGCAGCTAGTTATACAGGGAGTAGCCCTTACTCACAGACACTTGATGGCACTCACCTCAGTGACTGCAATACAGCGCTCACCCGAGTGGCTAATGGAGGACAGCCGAGTGGTGTGAGGATCATCCACACGCCAAGTGCTTTATTCGAGTAAATACAAAAGCACTTCCATTGAGCGCTAAACTGGTAGAAAAGTAGCGCATGTGCTATTTTTTTCCTGAATTAAAAGCATGTGAATATAGTCTGTGTATATCTGGACTGGAAGAGGAAAATGAGCCAAGCGAGAAGAAGTGACCCAGCCAAACGAAACCCCTTCAAAAGTGGTGTTGAGAAACTAAAAGAAAAAAAAAAAACATCAAAAGATAAGCACGATTGTTTAGTTAATATTGGAGTATTTCTAGACTAAAACCAATTACAAGAATTCAATACAGGTGCGATATTTGCCTCATCATGGGCTAAAGAATCTTACACCTCGATCACCTCCGACCTATAAATGTGCAATGAGCTGAAGGGTTTCCTGAAACCCACACGCACAAAAAACAATTAGTAAACTAATGAAATAAATGATGCTGTGAATGAACTTAATTAACTCGATGTCTTTCTCATTAGAAAGTCCCACTGCTGCCGCTCTCCTGTTCGCCACGTAACCGACTCAAATGGAGTCGTTTAGCGATGAACGAGCGCACACGAGAACGTCGTGGCATCGGTTCGCAACCAGAGCGGATTGTTTTTTTAAGCGAACGATTTCACGCCGTCAGACTTATGTTGGCTATTGATATTAATGATCTGATGTTTGCGGTATCACGTACTAAAACTCTTGCATCATACACTACTAAAACATCATCCAACAAGCGTTTAACATCGTAATCGAGTTCCTGGTGCACTGAAAAGAGCTAATTGAGTTCTTTATTTGCGAGGGATAAAACAAGAGCCGATAGCAAAGAGCGATCCTCTTAACGCGATTATCACCCAGACAGAAGCTGGACTATTAAAACTCAATTTTTGGAAAAAAAGTAAGTAACCTAAAAAAAAAATAAAAACCTTTATGCTTTTGTAATTTTGTTCCCACCCACAAGTTCCGCCGAAAAGACAAATGTTTCCAGGGTTAGAAAAATGCATAAGGACGACGGCGCCTTCGTTTTCGGATACATTTTCATAAAATCTTTTGCGCTCATCCCACCCTAATAACATTTCGCCGCAGCCAGACATCTGGGGTTTAATATTTCTGTCCAAACGAATAAGATCGGCTGATTCTTTAATTAAAAAAAAAAAAAAAAAAAGAAAAAAGAAAAGATCACACAACACCACAGATGGGTTTCACACGAGGGGGGGGGGGGGTGTTGGGGTAATGGAATTTTGGCTCATTCTGGATTGGAAGGGAAAAATAAATAAATACATATTAAAGAAAAAATAGAAAGACGTATTTACTGCTACAGGAGGTCATCTGGTCAGGTTTACTCTATAAACATGGTACGCTGGCGTGCGAGACGGCTGGACGGCGAGGTCTACGGTCAAACCAATAATCAATTCGTCTCATGCGTCTCGCACTGGCACTGCGTCCATCTCGGTCTTTTGTTCGGAGAAGCACTTAAGCGTGGTTTTCAGAGCATTAAGGGGGGGACAACGACGGGGACACTATGAAATATTCCATCGTTCAAATGCCGAAAATAAGCTTCTCTTTTCGTGTAAATAAAGGGTAAGGTGAACGAGGGCAAAACGGCGAGAAAAGAAAAGAAGAAAATGAGCGAGGACGAGATTCATTAAACGACACGTGGAGAAGACGGCCGGTGGAGATCCAGAGAATAAGGGGCCTTATTAACAAAGGCTGTGTTTATTAGACACCTTGGACGGGGCTATAGAACAGGAAGAGCGCTTAGTGAGAAAGGCGAGAAAAAAGAAAGACGTGAGAGGGGAAGATGAGCACGTCGGAATAAATATGACAATGGTGATTGGAGTAGGAAGAGGACAAACACTGCACCCTGTGGTCACGCTCAGAGATTTAAAAGATGCAGTGGCAGGATGAGGAAAAACCACACAGCTTAGGAAGATGACACTCGAAACATGACAGATGGATAACATCACTGTGTCGCAATAAAGCCACCCAGCCGCCATTATTACGCTCATAAATCTACACATCATGCACACGACCACACATTTGCCTTTTTGTGCTCCCAGAGATGATTATTAATGCACTTTCTAGATCCTTTCCAAACCTTTCGCTCAGCGAGCAGAAACCCAGAGGTTCGTTTTCTTCCCATATGAAACCAGTCTTTGTCTTTGGGAGACCGTTCGCCTATTTGCACATGTGCATTAGAGAGAAGTGCATTTAAGCGATTTACGTTTTGCTCATGCACAGTACAAGGACTGATGAGCAACTTTTTGGTAAAAGATTGAAAACGTTTTATTTTTTGAGGAAATCGTAGTTTTCAAATTGATCCAGATGTACTTTCGATTTAGATGTAGTCTTAATGAAAGCTCTCAGGTCAGGTATCTACAAATCTATGTCTCATGACCGTCACAGAATGAATCTAGAGTCAGCACCTGGTAATGCAGACAATCACTTCTACTTAAGGATATTTGTTTAATGCAGATCATCTGAAACGTTATATTGATGTGTATTTTTCTTTGAAAGGTCGGGAGGCTTAGCACTACTCACCATCAGCCCCCCCAATGCACCAAAATCTGGTTCTGACAGTTCTTTGATTTGCTCTGTAATCTAATCGGACTCTTCAGTTTATAAAGTAATGCGAGGACCCAATAACGAGTGCGTTAATAACAGCTTTGGCAGTCTCTTTAGACTGTGTGTTAATAGGACACAATGGCAGGAGCTGGTAATTGGCTCTCGCTTTTAAGATCCCCCTCCTTTGCCCAATCAATAGCACGACGTCCAATTAAGTACCTCGTTCCCCGGGAGCCAGCGCCGTGCAGCGCAAACAAGGTTCTGCTGCTCCTTGGTGGATCAGGTTGCGAGTCAAATTACCAGTGGGTCAAAAAAATAAATAAAACAAACAAACACAAAGACCCAAATCTAAACAAACAAACAAAAAAACAAGCTTGTTAAATGTTAGACCATTAGCGCTTTAGTTTTCGCTCCGATCACTCTACCACGAAAGGAAATCATACCAAAGTTGAATTTTTTTCTTTACTCTTCGAAAGAGGCAGATGGGGTATGGAGACTGATGATCCGCTGTGGCAACCCCTAATGGGAGAAGCCGAAAGAAGAAGATTCTTCGCCGTTTACTTGGTCTCAAATCTTGCAAATAAAAAGACTTGTTCGAATCATGTTGACTCAATTTGTTGAAGATTCTGGCGTCAGGAGCCAAAGTTCCTGGTATTGATCGAACCCCAGGTCTAAACATACACAACAAAAGCACAGTTGCAAACAAGCCACTGACTTGACGTCGACTTGGCGTGGATGCATATGCAGGTCTGCTGAACATATAACCCTTGTTGGTTGCTGCTCCATTGTCTAGAACAATGACTTAAGTTAAATAGGAAGTTGATTAATGGTTAAGAAACTACACTTTTGATTTAAAGGTTGAGAGTTCAGATCCCAGCGACAACAAGGGCCCCTGAGAAAGACCCTTAACCCCATAGCTGCTAAGTAGTACAAGTAAGATAAATGTAAGTCGCTCTGGATAGGGGCATCTGCCAAAATGGCATAAATGTAAATATAATACAGATCTGAATCCCTAAGACAGTAATGTACATGAGTGTATACCTAATGATTATGGCGTTTAGGACGCTGGTTTCTAGATGGCACTGAGAACAAAGAGAAAGGGCCAATAGGAGAGGGCAGAACAGAGTCTGGGTAATTTATTAAATCTGGCTGCTCTTGGACTGACAAATGAAACATCACAGTGTCATCTCCATTCATTAGCCGTTGAGGATTTATGTTGTACTGGGCAGCACAGAGCGAGGCGAACCGCTGCCGAACTGCATGCGATATGGTCACGTGCCGATTCATTTTCCGAAGCAGCTTGGACTTAATTGACTGGGCAGGCGACGCCGGGAGGATTAAGGCCAGGAGGAAGCCGAGCTGTGCCCGATCGCGTGCAATTGTTTGATGCTGCGTTTTAAAAGATCTCAAACGGTGCAGAACAAACCCGCCGCACATTTCTGACCAAATCAGACGTTCCGTTCAATGCCTACCGATGGATGTCCACGTTCCCCTTTCAGCCGCATTTAACATTTTCATTCCTCTCAAATAGCACACCTCATTTGACCTGATCCAAGAGCTCGGTCGTTAGCCGGTGACGTGAATTGGGTGCATTAGAGCGGAAAAAATGGTGCTAAACCATAACGCCGCAGCTTTCTGCCAAAAATGTGAGAAGGTGAGCATTGCTTATCGAGATTAATATCAACATTTGTTTCAGGAGTTAAAAAAACAACAAAAAAAATAACTGGTTCTTCTCCTAAAATTCAGTTCCAGGAGCCAACAGACAGAGGCCATTTTATAATAAAAGTTGTGACCATTTATTACGTAATGTCACTACTACGGTTCGTAAACCACGATGTCATACGTTGTGAAACGTCGCATTGAATTGAAGAATTCGCATGTAACAAGCTCTTGGTATATGAAAAGTGTTCAACAAATGAGAGATTCTGGCGTCAATGATGAATGACAGCAACATTGCTTCAATTCCCCCCTTTGTGAATTTGTCCAATTTAATGGAATGTACTTGAACATTTAAAAGTTTCATTTTTAAGTTCAGCACATTTTGCTCAGAAGAGAGAGACAGAGACCTCATGGCCTTATTTCTCAGCAGCTTCTAGCACAGCCTTTAAATATACACTCCAGCAGACCATCCAGCACTTACTTTCTTCTGCTCAAGCTCAATCGTTCTCTCCATTTCGTCTTCAAAGATTCCTGGATGAAGCGTGTGCCAGTTTAACCTGAGGGCTTGTTCTTCTAATTAACTAAATGAGCAAGATCCACCAGCAGATGGCTGATGAAAGATGGTAATTACGTTTCCTGAACGTCTCCATCAGAGTTGGCCTGCAGTGCGACACGCTCAGCTTCGCACGCTAATGTCCGAGGCATAGGTACAGTTACAGATCCAAGCATGGAGCAACTTCTCTCATCACAAGTCAACCTCTTTATATAAAAAGAAAAAACAGAAAAAAAAACCCCAGAAAACCAATTCTCCACACATGCACAGGGATCCTGCTCCTTCACACTCCATTAATATTTACACCCGCCTCCAAGGAGAGACCATCTCGGAGCAGGGAGACGGGGGAAAAAAACCAAAACAAACGAAGGGCAAGAAGGTGGGAAAGTGAAAAGTATCGAAAATCAATAATAGATGAGTATATAGGGATGGAATTTGATAATAGAATGAACAAGTGAATGGGAAATGAAAAGATATCAGGCACCGATCTTTCATTTTCGTGCATTTTATTTTTTTTACCGACTAGGAAGCATACGGTTAAAGGAGGGGCGTCAATCATCGAAACATCAGATCGCAAAAAGTTTCGCCTCCTGTGAAAAACTGGCGTGCCGATGTCACGTGCCGTCACCTCCCCCGGGGGTTTTACGTTCCTGTAACTTCAAGGAAACGGATGCTATTTTTTGAACCATGGCCGATGCAATGAAGCGCCCAACCCAACCCGCCCCAACCTACGCCTGGCTTTTTAGTGGAGTAGCACGCTCCATAGCGCGGAACAGCTGGTTTGTCGCATTTCATTACGGCCGGTTATAAAGGTGACGGCAAAAGGTTCCAACGTAGGAGACGGCGACGGAAATTCTCACGGAACACGATTACGGATTGCCTTATCGGCGTAATGCCGCGAGATCGATCCAGTGTCGGTTTCGGGGAACAACAACTGGAGCAGTTAATTGCCTCTCACCCTCCGGCTAATCAATACCCAGCCGCCCTATTAAGCACGGGCTCTTTCTCCTCATTGCATTCCCCTGGTGCTTGTGTCTCACACTGGCCAAAAAAAATAAAATAAAATTCTATACAAATATAATCAGAGCCTCTGAAGCTGTACAGCCTTGACGCCAGGTTGATGTGAATGTTAATGCAGTCCTGGTAAACTAAGGTGAGTGAATCCAGAGCAACTACGGTACTAAGCAGCGGCCTCTATCTAATAACAGCAGGTGTGCCGATTTATTCAAAAGGTTGACCAAATGGCGTGTCGTCTTTTCCCCAAGGAAATCGGTGATGGATGTGGTGCGATAAAGCGGCGATACCGTTGCCAACCTGCAGGTGAACAAATATAGAATTTATACCTAGTATTAGCTTGAGAAGTGTCCACTCTGGGGAAAAAGGAAGGAAATGGACCCTCCTCTTTCTTGGTTACACCAATTTTATCATCACACAGGAAACAATGCGGTAAAGCAAAATCTGTAAAAAAAAAAAATATATATATATATACATTTATATATTTTTATACCGAATCGGTCAAGGACTGGGTTACCAATGACCGCCACAGGTATTGTTAGCCAACAGGGTACCGGTGGAAATTGGGCTACTGTTGGCCGAAGGAGGAGAAGAGAAGGAAGACGTTGACAGAGACAGCAGGGAAAGAATTGTAGAAGAGTGGAGGTTTGGGTTGGTACTTTAAATATTGGTTCTGAGGATGGAGCCACCAGGAAGGAGGGAAACAGGAAGACCAAGGAGAAGGTTTATGGATGTGGTGAGGGAAGACATGCAGGTGGTTGGTGTGAAAGAGGCAGATGTAGAGGACAGGAGTATGGAGATGGATGGGAGCAGCTAAAAGAAGTTGATCCTTTAATTAAACAAATTAAGAAAATAGTCCTGCCCCCACCAACAAGAAAAAATCTAGGGTTAAAACAAAACAAAAAAGAAAAGTCAACTCATATAGCATGTGTTTGTGTTTTGCATGTCTGCGAGTATGACCGAGACAGAGGAGGACTATGAGAAAGAGAGGACGGGCCCGAGTCTGGGTCATTTATCAAACCTGTCTGCTCTTGAACCGATGAATAAAACCTCACAGCCGGCTGTCCAGTTCGATTAGAGAATTCTGCTGCACTGGTCAAGGCAGAGTGAGACCCAATGACACTACACAGCATGAACACACACACCATCACCAACAGGCATCTGTTGAGGCAGGTCGAAGCTAATTGACTGAAGTAAGAGGAACAGCAACCAAAAAAGAAGCTGAAATCCAAACGGAGCATGTGTTTAAAGCATTGCGTTACATTTGCGTGACATTCGGTCACATTCGGTCAACTCCTCATAGGAATGTGATCAGACGGACAGCGTCAAGCTCAAATGTGCTGTAGCATTGGTTATACGTCTATCAGAACGTCCCTTTATTCTTCATCACGGGAGTTTGTTTAAAAGATTCGGCTTCATGAAAAACCCTGCAGTTAAATTTACTCATATCGTGGTATTGTGAACCCATTAGTACTTCTACTGTAAAAACCTTTCATTGAACAATAACTAGTTCCACAATGACGCTCTATAACACACACTAAACACAAGAAATTAAGTCGTGCTTAAGCTTTAATACACCTGCCCTGGTTTAACAATGTCTCATTTACTTGAAGATGTAATAATTGTGTTAGAAAAAGAAATATCTTTGAGGTATTATTGGTGAACCCTGAATTGGGGTTACAAGGTTAAGCTTAAGGTTACAAGGAAGGTTACAAATGAAGCTTTCAACCTTCTGCTGACCCACTGCTGCTGGGGCTCCATAGAATTGGGTTGACAATAATTGAGAAAATGTGCAGTTTCTTCCATAGATGTTAGCTAATACAGACTGGACCCCTGAAGGGTCTGAATAGGCTGATAGGGTGGAGTCAGGGTGGCTTTCAAGTCTGCAAAATGCATTTCAAAGGCAGGCTTTGAATAACTTCCATTTTTCAAATCTCAGGCACACAGAATGTCAAGACTTTTCAAAATGTTATTTAGCATCCGGCTGGCAAAAAGAAAATATTTTAAAAGATCTTTGTAAATTGAAAAATGATAAAATTTTTTCCCCCTTAGTTGGGAGTCGGTGGGGTTAATTCTTCAGAAGGTGGGAGTGGGTGGAGTTAATCATGTGTATGACTAGTCTTCCTGATCCTTTTAAATCTTGGACGGGTCCATGTAGGTCGGACTGGTTGGAAAGAGAAGGCATGCATATCGATTTAAGGGGGGGGGTAATAATAAGAGGCACAAAGAGAGATACACTGCTCGCAATCACAGAAGGTGCACTAATCACTTTGCACTGTATGCAGCACCAAGCACGGTTTCCTACATACCACTGAATTCAGACCACGGTTAGGGTGAGACGGCGTCAGGAATATGTGGAAATGACTTTTAGATTGACGCATCTCCTTATTCAATATAAAGACAAACTCAAAAGAACATACAAGGACAAGAAGCTAAAGGAAAGTATACAATTCTCGCTAATGTTGGAACACCATCCCACCCCAAACATTGCACGTGCAGGTCCTGACCATGTCTGAAAGACCAAAAGATGTAAACAATTTATTGGTCAAGCTCGGGGACGAGGCTGGTGAATCAACTTGAGCAAATCTAACATCCTCAGTAATTAGTTATAATGCAGTCTAAGCCAATCGGACTGATCAAAATTGTTCTGCACCTGAGCTCACAAGTTTGGCTGTTGCATGTGCCGACTTGACAAGTGATACAGCATAAGGTCTTGCCTCCATCCTGGAAATCATGGGCAATTGTACTTTCTAGGACACACCAGGAACTGCAAAGTCATTGCACACTGCATGACAGAGGCACTACATTAGAGCAGCAAATGCTACTTTTAGAGAAGGCAAATGTTTTACACCGAGTTTGAAAAAAAGAAAAGGCTTACTGAAGACCTTTTGCACCCCCCCCCCCCACACACACACACACACACATTCCGGTTTACCTGGGGATTTGTAAATCAAGGTCAATTGCGTGTCTATACAAATTCTACAGAAGAGGAAAAAAGAAAGCTATTAAATCGACACAAATATTTGAGCTTGTGCAGACTGCTACAGGTGCAGTTTGCGAGCTCCGACTAGCGCGCTCTCTGACCATCCGATCAAAGTACATGAAATTGCAGCTGTGCTCCCTAGCCTGCTTGAGGGTCTCAAACTTGCCAATTCGAAATCTGATCGGTAAAAGCAACGGCCTTCGAGGCAAAACATGGATTTGAATCTACAGGGCGCCCCCGCAGTCTCCATTTTGAAAGGATCCTGGCAGTTCCAGTGACCCCGGCAACAGGTTACAGTATGAGACGGCCGAAATCTGATTGGACTCAAACTATAACCCAAAAATACACTCATGAGAAACGCTATGAAATAAAAGAGAAGACTATTGGGAATTACATTTCATAAATTACATATTCATGGGTCAAAAATAAATATTCAAACCGAAGTTAGTGATTCTGATCGAGTTTAGCAGGGAAGGGAAGGCCTTGCTGGCCCTGAGGGTCTGCCACTGCTAGAATTACACATCTAACCATATGCAAAATAGCTCTTTTTCCATGGCACCGATGGTTCACTGATACCACTGCAGACAGGAACAGCCACCTCAGCCTGTGACAACATGCAAAACATACCCCTGTTCCCTTGAGCGCTCTATTATGCAATTGCACGAAGCTGAACTTCAGATGATGTCACTTTCTACGTTTGTGTGTAAACACAGACATGTATTGATGGACAGTGATGGGCGGAGATCGCTGAAGCTCCAAAGACCGAGATAAGAGGAGAGGACAGTGAGGTAGAGTTCTATATGAGACTGAGAAGCAAATCGTGAAAAAGCAACAAGCGTTCAGGTAAGTGTTACATTATCAGATCAGATCGGCGTGACGGTTCGACTCATTTTGTGTTGCTGTCCTTTAGATAAGAATTCGAGGATCATTGTGTGGAATCTGAGAAGATTAAACTATCTAGAAAGTGTTGTTTCGGAGATCAGTGTACCGTTCGAGTTCTGGCTCACAGATTCTTATTATTTGATCTTTTAGTTGGTTTTCACTCCAAATGTTTGAGACCATCTGTATCTCTCAGAAAACAAAATAACCCCAATTATACAAATTTTAGTAAATACACACGTGAATGTCTGATAAGAAAAAAAAAAAAGAAATGCTAATTTTCGTTGTAATTTTGTGTGTACACATTTTATTGCGTTTCCGACGCCGCTCATTTGCATGCGCCGGCTTTTTCAGCGCTCCGCAAAAGTGCACACGCTGCAAAAATGGGATACAGGACAACGAACTAGGAGGGTAAAATGTCTGAAAAGGCGGACGTGAAAGTAATTTGACTCAATAATCGTGCGAGAGGAAGAATTTGTTCGTGCGATGGGTTTGGTTTTGCTCGCATTCTTTGTACTCCAGTGAAATAGCGAGAACATAAAAATGACTGTGCGTTCAAGATCATGAAACCCTCATCCTTTAAACAGGAACAATGCAAAAGGTTTTACAATGGAAAGCAATCCTTTGCGTCAGTCTTCACTATTCAAGGTTCTACAAATAGCCTGCACCTTTTATCGCTCTCCGAGAGCATTCGCTAGTATTTGACGAGGTGAAATTTGATTGGCAGCCGGTTTAGTGCGGATAAGACGGGAGTGATGTAATCATTTCTAGTTTTATTCTGAACTCTTGCTGCTGCATTCTTGAGCTTGTTTTCACACTCATTAGAACATCCAGACAATAAGGGAATCGCATGAGACCAACATGGAGGTAAAATCAGAGAATGAACTGGACCCTCTGTACTGTTACATTACATTTCTTATTGAAATATTTGAGATCTGAGTAACATTATGAACTCCAGTCTTTCCTTTGAAGCCTATGTAGATAATCACACCAAGGAACTCTACTGCTGCACATGACGGGAAATTTAGAGATGCTATGAAGTCAGAAAGCCTTCAGGACTTTGTACTGTACAGTATGAGTTCCCAGTAAAAATTATTTCTCAGAATTTAACAGAAGGAAGTTAACAAGCATCCACTCACTAACGTCCTTCACACATTCCTCAACATTATTTAACCCTCATCTCGTCTTCCATCCAACCGCATATCATCAGCTTTACAGAGAAAGTTAATACCAAACTCATGACTAATTTACTAAGAAATAGCATTTAGAAATTACAACAAAAAAAAAAAAAACCTAAAGCACAAGCAATGAAACACAAACCCCAAATTACAGGTCAGCAGGAGGTCATGTACCACTTTAACCAGTGCTGTGTCTCTGCTACGAGTATTTCTGGGATCTTGGCAAAATAAAATTGAGGTTCGGTTATGGCTTGTGGTTGTACAGTCGACATGGATGAAAGTCAGATTTTCTATTTAGGGGTTTGACAAATTAGCTTTAACAAATGTGGTACATAAACAAAAGGTGAAGGGGAGATTTGTTAGAAAAGGTTCAATTGCTTTTGTACCTATTAAATAGTAGGAGTAGTAGGATGTGGGGGGGGGGGGGGGGGTTACATGTAGGGAAATAGTCCTTGTAAACATGTTGAATATTTTAACGTGGAATTAATTTATTATTGTTTTACAGCAAAGTAAAACAGTAATTGCTAGTCTGATATAGGAATAGAAATCGCGAGCATTTGATAAACAATCATGTAGATAACTGATTTCAAATTTTTATTGGAAAATCACTGCTACCTATTGATGGTATGAAATCTCCAGAAAACTCCGGTAGATTGCAGACCAATATGATTTGAATTGCATGCTTTTGATCCGCATGCCGTTGCAATCATTATGTGAAGAATTGTCTTTGAAGTATTTTATAGGAAAATGATGCATAGGACATAATTCATGTATTTATGAATGATAATTTGTCATTAGCACATAGGGCCTGTCTATAGATCAGAAACATTTGTATACAATTTCTCAGAAAGGTAAAAATAAATTGCATGGCTACGTCACTTTGCAGTGCAACAAACTGTTGATGCACATTTTCTCTACAAAAAAATAAATAAATAAATTATATATATATATAATGTGTAATATAGTAAAGCGTTTGCATGTGCTTTTTTTCCCCACAGAAATGGATTCGAAAGGAATTTCTACATTCTTGTTTTACTCTGGTCAGTGTGTAGAAAATTTTTCATAAATTTGTGTTTACACAAATCTTAAAACCTCTGATTGATCATATCAGTCAACTCGTTAGTATTTTTGTAATCGTCATATAATCAGACGTCAGATCTCGTCTTTTAAACCGTAATGTTGTATTAAATCCACGTGTCCTGCTTTTTTAGTCCTATGTGGTGTAACGGCGTACATCCCTCATCGCTATCACTTTGTGGACGAGAATAAAACCTGGAGCGAAGCTCAGACTTACTGTCGAGACAAATACACTGATCTGGCAACCATCAGAAACATGGATGAGATGAAGAAGCTGAATATCACACTGAAGATAGAATCTGTAAAGCTAGCTTGGATCGGTCTAAAGAGCGAGAGTGTTGGGGAATGGAAGTGGTCTCTGGCAGACCAAACTTTCTACAGAGACAGAGACACTTACAGGAACTGGAATAGTGGAGAACCGAATAATCTGGAAGGAAATGAACACTGTGCTAATATTGCAAATACTGGGTTTTGGTTTGACTGCAGATGTGACATAATGTTACCTTTTGTTTGTTATGAAGGTACAGTTTTCAGATACATGTTAATAAATGCCAATGATATTAAATGATAGTAGACTATTGAATTCTAACTGTTCAGTGTTTACTGTTTTTCAAACTTAAAGATTTATAGTTATTGTACTTTTCTGGATTATTTCAGGCAAAAACAGCAGTGATAATTATACATTCATTAATGAGAAAAAGACCTGGTATGAAGCTCAGACCTTCTGCAGAGAGAAATACACCGACCTGGTCAGCGTGAGGAACCAAACTGAGAATGAATTGATCAAAAATCGTATTCAAACTACAGTGAATAATAATGTTTGGATTGGTCTCTTTAATGACTCCTGGAAGTGGTCAGATCAGAGTAAATCCTCATTCAGATACTGGAGCTCTGACAAACCCAGAGATGATTTGAAATGTGCAGCAGTGAGTGGGTCTGAGCAACACTACTGGAATAATGTGAACTGCACAGAACAACTTCCATTCATCTGCCATGAGAGTGAGTTCCATTACACTAATTCACCTTTTTCTTTAACTGTATCTCAGTGTTTTATTCACCTGTTCCTGGTTTATAACACGGACTGCTGAATTTCACACTGTGTGTAATATAATCTGTATTAAAGATGTTGTGTATAATCTGTTCTAGATGTTACGATAGAATGTGCATTTCTACCACATTTCTTGTATTTCCAGATAAACTGATCCTGATAAAGAAGAATCTGACCTGGAAAGATGCTCTGAGATACTGCAGGAACCATCATCATGACCTGGTCTCAGTGGACTCTGAAGAGATGCAGTTCTGGGTGAAGAAAATTGCTCTGAACGCCTCCACCGAACACGTGTGGCTCGGCCTGCGTCACACCTGCGCTCTGGGCTTCTGGTACTGGGTGACTGGAGAGATGATCTGCTACCAGGACTGGGCTCTGGGGAACGGGACAGGAACAGAAGACTGCAGCAATGAAGAGAGAACCGGAGCGGTGCAGTCTGGAGGAACGCCGCAGCAGTGGGTCAGTCTGCCTCAGAGCAACACACTCAACTTCATCTGCTCCACCTATGAAGGTTAGTCAGTGTGGTGGGTTTACTGGGACTGACATTTTTTTTTTTTTTTTTTTTTAAAGATCTTTAATTTTCCAAATCGTCTGTATCCACTGAGTAATTTAACAATATATCCATTCTATTGACCTTCTTTCCAGATGTTTAATCCTATATCTAAACCATATATCCTGGATTTCTTTGCCATGTGATCTGCACTAACATGTTTTCTTCATTAATAGAAGGGGATTGAGGGGGGAAAGAAAGATGTATACTATTTGCTCAATTTTGTTTGCTGTATGTAACATTGTTTTAGTTGTCGGTAGTGTAACAGACACCTGTAGACATTTGACACTAATGTCTATTTAATACTTCAAAAACAAAGTTCCTGATTAAAGACATCTGTATGTTTTTTCTTGATTTTGTATGGATTACATTTACATTGATGGCATTTGGCAATGATCTTATTAATACAGCAGTTGTGGTAATTTTTACTTTATATATATATATATATATATATATATATATATATATATATATATGATTTAAGATGGTGGTCTCTCTAAACCTGTCGTGTCGATGATTTGACTTTTACATGTGAATATGGAGTGTAATGATCACTGGAACTCTAATAAAAAGAGTATTTTGACCTCCAACAGTTTGTACTTTGTTGATTCACAAAATAAAGGGATTTTTCCAGTATAACAGACAGATAACTTTCCAGTTTCGGTCATGTCTAAACGATTCTATGGCATAATTCAGTTCTGAAAGTCAATTAAGAAGGTCCCCTGGCAGAGACGGGACACTGAGGCCTCGAGCCAAACAGAGATCTGATAATAGGGTTAGATACGGACTCTCAGATCCTAATCGATACAGGGACAGTGAGACAAAGATACATTATGGTAGAAATGGATAAACTAACACCTGAATGCAACTGGGGGGAAATGTAGCAAGGACAGGACCAGGAGGAGACGGGATGGGAATTGGATAAGAAAATAAGAGAGGAATCCTCCTCTGAAAAACACACCGGGATGAACAAATAAATGAATAAATAGACACACATCTAACCACATCTCCATTTCCATGTAACTGAAAACAAGGAAAATTCACCTCTGCCTGAGGCTTCATGTAAATCCTGAACTTTTTCCTCGATTTGAATGTATATTAATACACATGGAAGTACACAAAAAGCGTACTGGACTTCAGATTGGACATCCGAGTGTGCACGAGCAGAGACGGGTGGTGTTGGGCGGCAACAAAGAGAGATGGGAGGAGAATCGATAGGACAATGAACAAAGGACAGGTTTAAGAGGAACAGACAGATACATACATCTCCATACGACACAGAGGAACAAACAGGAGTCTATTAAGAGATTGCAGAAAGCAAGAAGAGTCTGATAAGAATTTGCTGACTAAACAAGAATAATGACAATATTAGAATATTAGGATATAATAAGAACAAAGAACTTGTCTGGTAGTTTGGCTAATTTGGTTAAAGCCTCACGTTGTGTATAGAACGCACCAGTGGTCAATGAATGCTATAAAAGTATAATTGACTGAAGTTTTATGTTGGAAAACGAATCCTAGCCCCCAAGCCACTGCATCAGCTTCCTTAGATTTGTTTCAAATCATTAAAATGAAAATCTTAGTTAATCCAGAAAGACCCACCTCTGCAACAATTCCAAAGTTGAGGTCAGTTCTGACGGGTAATAAACGTTAAAGCAGTATCTCTCGAACATCATGCAGAAGGCAGCGACGAAGGAGGTGATGTTACAATTTCCGATCCACACACACAACATGAACCTTGTTTACGCTGTGCGCAAAAAGAGAACTTCATCACACCTTTGACTTCTTGAAGATTTACAGTAGGTTGCTGAGACATCATCTTCAGCTTTTCTTACTTTTCCTGCTGGCTCTCAGCGGTTTCTTTTACATCCCAGTTAATGCACCCGTAAGTATCCTGGATTGCTGCTCTCTGCTCTGGAGGTATTTCCCTGTCAGACTCTGACACGATGCTTTCGTTTTCATCTTTTAGGGCTTGTAGATCGCTTCACATTTTCAATCCTATATTTCAACTGCTCAACTAAAGAATGGTACCGTGGCCCAACCACATCTCCCTCTATTACATCTTGCAGAGATTTAGGATATTTTGACACCATCTTTTTGGCAACTTCAGTGTAATGTCTTCTTCTTTGGGCAGAACCTATTCCCATCATCTCAGTCAACACAATCCGGAGCATTTCTCTTCTCATTCGTGGACTTGGTCGTTTTTCTCTCTCCAATACCTGCATCAGTTCCTCTGGGAACTTCTCCCAGGGTATCAGAACAGTCTCTGCCCAGTCAATAACAGGGCTATGGGAGCCTCTGGAGGAGAATGATCGTGATCTACTGGGTGAAAAAGACTGCAAGGTTGTGGGAAGTCCTGGTGAGGAACCAACAGATGAATCTGGCCTGCAAAAAAAACACAAAAAAAAGGAATCAATAACACAATGAGTTTTTATCCTGATTACCTTTTGAAATGTTTTAGGCGAGCAAGTTTGGGCACTGGTAGTATTCTGTTCTGCAAAAACATGACTTACACAAAGAAAAAAATAATTAAATAATAAAATAAATAAAAACACCTGCAAAGCTACAGTACTGTGAAAACTTTTAGGCTCCTGTGTAAAAATGCTGTAAAGTGAGGATGCCTTCAAAATCAATATAATAAAAATCAATGAACTTCCATTAATTGAATAAAAACAATATCTGTGTCCACCTTTTGCATTCAAAACATCCTGAGTACACTTGCACATTGAGTTTTGCAGGTGGGTTTCTAAAGCATCTTTCAGTCCGTCAGCTTTTTCTGTTTCTTCATGTAATTGAAGATGATTTTCAGACTCTTTGCTCATTCAAACATTTGAATAATCCAGTGAAATTTATATCAAAGGGAAATGTTTGGAAACGTAAACTGATATTTCCTACTGATACACTACAGAAAAATTTATAAATAACTGCCTTACAAACATTTCTGGAAGGTTAAAGTAGTAAGGTGCCTAAGACGTTTGCACAGTCCTGCATATGTTCACATTTTATTAGGAGTAAATTAGCATTTTCGCAGTGTTTGTTCACCACCGTGCCAAAAAAACCTTTTGATTCCGACAGCACAGTGTGTTTCAGTGGAATGACTTGGTGCCCATTAACAATGTAATGTATGATTATAATGGATACAAATCCACCAAGTCATTACTGCTAAGACATTGCACCCTGGTACTTTGTTTTCGTCACAGAGTACAGGTGGGATTCAGACCATCTTCAGCTTCATACATTTTCATCACAAAATACACAGCTGCATCATTCCAAATTAAAATAAGTAGTTCACCAAACTCAGTGGACTCACCATTTTCCGACACAAGGAAAAGACCCTTTTTATATGACGTACCTCTGTACATTATGTCTGTGGATACACAAGTGTTAACTTCTGAAAAGATAAGCATCCTGGTCCAGCTGAAAGATATGCTTGAAACATCTGAGGTCTTTCAGATAAATGTTAGGCAGATGTTGAAGTTTTTCAAATGCCTGGCACATCTGTTGAAGTAGCTGCGTTTGCTTTCAAATCGCATCGTCCAGAATCCAAGCAAAGGGCCAAATTCAAAAACTGCTTGAGTGCTGGGTAGTGCCTCAAGATTTTAGTGGACTCCGTGAAATAAACACTGCCTTGATTCCCAGTATTTTTGGATTAGAATGTCAAGATGTGCTGAAGAAATCAAAAGCAACAATATCTTTAAGCTGGAAAGTTAACTGCCACGCATCATCTGGATTCCAATTCTAAACAGCTGGTCTGGAAAGCTTGGGCGTCTCGGAATTGTCAGCACATGGTTTTGTGAGGGCATCGGTTCCTTTGTATTTCAAACTGCTTGATGCATCTGTTCAGAATTAAATATGTAAGCCATTGTGTATTTTTAATGAAATACTTCAAGTACAATAGAATATCATAAGATGAGACACCCTCAAAAATGTCATGGCCTAAACAAGGTGGGAGACCATGCTGGCAAACATGATTTTACACATTTTAGAGTATTAAAAACAGTTTACCTTTATTCCTTTGCTGCCTTGACCGTCTTTAGTTTGTTGATCACAAACAGAAGAATCGTAACTTTCAGGGGTGCACTGGGGACCACAAACACTTGAGTCATCACTTTGAAATTGTGTGATTTCACAGAATCGGTAAAAGTATTGAGAACGACTGAAATATACAGTAAACCCACCAATGCTGTGTGAACCCAAAAGATCACCAGCGAGACAATACAGAGCACTTTTCACCATTTTCAAATGGTTTCCTCCAAATCTCGTAAATCCACTCATAGCTCTGAGAAAACCTGAGGTAAATTAACTGCAGAAAGATACACTGCAATTACTTTGTACTACTTGACAGAAAATCTCTTTGTATGAATTTTAAATAATAGAGAAAAATAAAGCTTGATATTGAGTACAAAAACCTTGTGCAGGTCTACAGTTTTGTTCCTCGTGTCCTTAGACAGCTCTTTGGTGTTGCCCATAGTGGAGATGTTGAAGTCTAATTGATTGAGTGTGTGAACAGGTGAAATGAATACAGGTAATGAGTGGAGGATAGGAGGCGTCTTCAAAACAAACTAGCAGGTCTGTGGGAGACAGAATTCCTGCTGGTTGGTTGGCGATCAAATACTTATTTCATGCAATAAAATGGAAATTAATTATTTAAAAATCATACAATGTGATTGTCCAGATTATTTTTAAGATTCTGTCTCACAGTTGAGGTGTACCTACGATGAAAATGACAGATCTCTCCGTTCTTTGTAAGTGGGAAAAGTTGAAAAATCAGTAGTGGATCAAATGCTTATTTGCTGCAGTGTATCATGGGGTTTTTGCCATGTGATCTGCACTAAAGTTTTCTTTATTAATAGAAGGGGGTTTGAGAGAAAAAAGATGAAAATAGTCATTTCTTTTATAATATTTGCTCGATTTTGTTTGCTGTATGCAATATTTTGTTTTATTTGTCTGTAGTGTAACAGATGCCTGTAGACATTTGACACTATAAAGTCTATAACATGGAAAACAAAGTTCCTGATTAAAGACATCTGTATGTTTTTTCTTGATTTTGTATGGATTACATGTACATTTATGGCATTTGGCAATGATCTTATTAATACAGCAGTTGTGTTAATTTCATAACCACTGAGCTTTCAGTTCCCTATATGAAGAGATTAATGTTGACAAACTTTATATATGTATAGGATTTAAGGTGGTGGTCTCTCTAAACCTGTCGTGTCGATGATTTGACTTTTACATGTGAATATGGAGTGTAATGATCACTGGAACTCTAATAAAATGAATATTTAGACCTCCAACAGTTTGTTCTGTGTTGATTCACAAAATAAAGAGATTTTTCCAGTATAACGGACAGATAACTTTCCAGTTTCGGTCATGTCTAAACGATTCTATGGCATAATTCAGTTTTAAAAGTAAATTAAGGAGAAATGTCACTACAACTAAATGTTGTAAATCTGTTTGTAAAATCAGGACTTAAGGGCTAAAACAGTGAACACGGTCTGTTATGTAATGAGGGAATGAATGCGCTTTACGCCTGTGGATCTGTAATTCATGATACTTCCTCTTATACTGGTTTACGGAAACTTTTCCGAAATCCCTGCATGGAAGGGACACTGAGGCCTCGAGCCAAAGAGAGACTCTCAGATCCTAATCGATACAGGGACAGTGAGACAAAGATACATTATGGTAGAAATGGATAAACTAACACCTGAATGCAACTTGGGGAAAATGTAGCAAGGACAGGACCAGGAGGAGACGGGATGGGAATTGGATAAGAAAATAGAGAGAAACCCCCCTCCCCCCTCTGAAAAACACACCGGGATGAACGGATAAATGAATAAATAGACACACATCTAACCACATCTCCATTTTCATGTAACTAAAAACCAGGAAAATTCACCTCGGCCTGTGGCTTCATGTAAATCCTGAACTTTTTCCTCGATTTGAATGTATATTATTACACATGGAAGTACACAGAAAGCGTACTGGACTTCAGATTGGACATCCGAGTGTGCACGAGCAGAGATGGGTGGTGTTGGGTGGCAACAAACGGAGATGGGAGGAGAATCGATAGGACAATGCAGAAGGAACAGGTTTAAGAGGAACTGACAGATACATACATCTCCATACGACACAGAGGAACAAACAGGAGTCTATTAAGAGATTGCAGAAAGCAAGAAGAGTCTGGTAAGAATTTGCTGATATTTGCTGACTAAACAAGAATAATGACAATATTAGTAGTTTGGCTAATTTGGGTAAAGCCTCACGCTGTGTATAGAACGCACCAGTGGTGTGTTGCAACAACGTCCATCTTTAGTACAGGAATTCATCTGAAATGTGTCTTAGTTATTATTAATCAAATATATATATTAATAAAAAATCCCAAATCAGGAAGTGTCTCCAACATTTACTTGTTCGTAACTCCTACTGGGTCCTGCGATGGCACGGACATTCATTCAAAAGAGCTTGAATGTTGTCAAACGTGATTCTGCTACATTATTTATGTTCTCATGTTTAAAGAACCGTACTAGTTAGAACTTTATAAGAACGGTGATGAGATGATCTCGGATGTCATTTAATTTCGGGCTTTAGTAAAAAGGGCCCCAAAAAAACCTGACTCATCGAGCCATAGAAAAAAAAATGGCTGAATCATTTTGCATTGCCACAAACATTTATAACTGAATGCTCTGGGTTTATTCACATAACTTGTACATACTGTATATAATATTATAAAGTGTTTGCATATGTATTTTTTTTTTCCACAGAAATGGATCACAAAGGAATTATGTTATTTTTTCTCTCAGGTCAGTGTGTAGCCACAAAAAGTTAAAAATAAGTAAATGTTTATAGATGATTTATTTTTTAAATTTGACTAGTAAATGATTTGCCTACAAACTTACACAGGTTGGATTAGTTTTCTGTTCGTCTACACCACACCATAATGTTGTATTAAATCCACGTGTCCTGCTTTTTTAGTCCTATGTGGTGTAACAGCGTACATCCCTCATCGCTATCACTTTGTGAACGAGAAAAAAACCTGGAGCGAAGCTCAGACTTACTGTCGAGACAAATACACTGATCTTGCAACCATCAGAAACATAGAAGAAATGAAGAATCTGAATATCACACTGAAGAAGGAAACTGCTAATCTAGCTTGGATCGGTCTAAAGAGCGAGAGTGTTGGGGAATGGAAGTGGTCTCTGGCAGACCAAACTTTCTACAGAGACGGAGACACTTACAGGAAGTGGAAAAGTGGAGAACCAAACAACCAAGGAGGAAATGAACACTGTGCTAATATTGCAAAAAATGGCTTTTGGTATGACTGCAGATGTGACATAATGTTACCTTTTGTTTGTTATGAAGGTACAGTTTTCAGATACATGTTAATAAATGCCAATGATATTAAATGATAGTAGACTATTGAATTCTAACTGTTCAGTGTTTACTGTTTTTCAAACTTAAAGATTTATAGTTATTGTACTTTTCTGGATTATTTCAGGCAAAAACAGCAGTGATAATTATACATTCACTAATGAAACAAAAACCTGGTATGAAGCTCAGACCTTCTGCAGAGAGAAATACACCGACCTGGTCAGCGTGAGGAACCAAACTGAGAATGAAGAGATCAGCAATCTAATTAAAACTACAGTAAAAGATGGTGCTTGGATTGGACTGTTCAATGATTCCTGGAAGTGGTCAGATCAGAGTAAATCCTCATTCAGATACTGGAACTCTGACAAACCCAGAGATGATTTGAAATGTGCAGCAGTGAGTGGGTCTGAGCAACACTACTGGAATAATGTGAGCTGCACAGAACAACTTCCATTCATCTGCCATGAGAGTGAGTTCCATCACACTAATTCACCTTTTTCTTTAACTGTATCTCAGTGTTTTATTCGCCTGTTCCTGGTTTATAACACGGACTGCTGAATTTCACACTGTGTGTAATATAATCTGTATTAAGATGTTGTGTATAATCTGTTATAGATGTTACGATAGAATGTGCATTTCTACCACATTTCTTGTATTTCCAGATAAACTGATCCTGATAAAGAAGAATCTGACCTGGAAAGAAGCTCTGGGATACTGCAGGAACCATCATCATGACCTGGTCTCAGTGGACTCTGAAGAGATGCAGCTCTGGGTAAAGGAAGTTGCTCAGAGCGCCTCCACCGAAAACGTGTGGCTCGGCCTGCGTCACAGCTGCACCGTGGACTTTTGGTACTGGGTAAATTTTCAATTTATTTACTACCAGGACTGGGCTCCGGGGAACGGGACGGGGTCCGAAGACTGCAGCAATGAGGAGAGAAGCGGCACAGTGCAGTCTGGAGAAACGCAGCAGTGGGTCAGTCTGCCTCAGAGCAACACACTCAACTTCATCTGCTCCACCTATGACTGCTAGTCAGGGTGGTGGGGTTTCGTTTGCGTGATCAGAAACATTTTCGTTCTCGATAGTTTCAAACTCGATCAACTATATCCTCCATTAACAATACACCAATATCCCATTTGCTCCATTCAATCCGTTTTCCCAGATCATTTGGCAATGATCTTATTAATACAGCAGTTGTGTTAATTTCTTAACCACTGAGCTTTCAGTTCCCTATATGAAGAGTTTAATGTTGACAAACTTTATATATATATATATATATATATATGATTTAAGGTGGTGGTCTCTCTAAACCTGTCGTGTCGATGATTTGACTTTTACATGTGAATATGGAGTGTAATGATCACTGGAACTCTAATAAAATGAATATTTAGACCTCCAACAGTTTGTTCTGTGTTGAGTCACAAAATAAAGGGATTTTTCCAGTATAACGGACAGATAACTTTCCAGTTTTGGTCATGTCGAAACGATTCTATGGCATAATTCAGTTTTAAAAGTAAATTAAGGAGAAATGTCACTACAACTAAATGTTGTAAATCTGTTTGTAAAATCAGGACTTTATGGATAAAACAGTGAACACGGTCTGTTATGTAATGAGGGAATGAATGCGCTTTACGCCTGTGGATCTGTAATTCATGATACTTCCTCTTATACTGGTTTACGGAAACTTTTCAAAAATCCCTGGCAGAGACGGGACACTGAGGCCTCGAGCCAAACAGAGATCTGATAATAGGGTTAGATACGGACTCTCAGATCCTAATCGATACAGGGACAGTGAGACAAAGATACATTACGGTAGAAATGGATAAACTAACACCTGAATGCAACTGGGGGCAAATGTAGCAAGGACAGGACCAGGAGGAGACGGGATGGGAATTGGATAAGAAAATAAGAGAGGAATCCTCCTCTGAAAAACACACCGGGATGAACAAATAAAAGAATAAATAGACACACATCTAACCACATCTCCATTTCCATGTAACTGAAAGCTCACTGAAACCGACGCAGATAGGAAAATTCACCTCTGCCTGAGGCTTTATGTAAATCCTGAACTTTTTCCTCGATTTGAATGTATATTAATACACATGGAAGTACACAGAAAGCGTACTGAACTTCGGATCGGACATCCGAGTGTGCACGAGCAGAGACGGGTGGCGTTGGGCGGCAACAAACGGAGATGGGAGGAGATCGATAGGACAATGCACAAAGGACAGGTTTAAGAGGAACAGACAGATACATACATCTCCATACGACACAGAGGAACAAACAGGAGTCTATTAAGAGATTGCAGAAAGCAAGAAGAGTCTGGTAAGAATTTGCTGATATTTGCTGACTAAAAGAGCAGTAATGATATTAGAAAACAAAGATATAATAGGAATGGAGAACTCGTCTGGTAGTTTGGCTAACTTGGTTAAAGCCCCAAGGTGTGTATAGATCAGGCAGTGTTTGCTACCTTTACTCGTTTACAACTCCTACTGGGTCCTGCGATCGTTCTAGTATCTGTATGAAGCCTTTTCACAAGATTCATAAAAGAGCTTGAATGTTCTCAAACGTGATTCTGCTACACTATTTATGTTCTCATGAAATTCTAACTAGTAAGGTTCTTCAAACATAAGACCCTTGATGAGATGATCATGTGAAACGGATGTCATTTAATTTCGGCTGTAATTAGCAATGTCCCCAAAAAGGGCCCCTGTTTTGAGAATGGAGCCTGACCTCTTGAGCCAGAGTTGAGCCCGAATCCTTTTGCATTGCCACAAACATTAATCACTGAATGCTCCGTGTTTGTTCACATAACATGTACATATATAATATTGTAAAGTGTTTGCCTGTGTTTTTGTCTTTTCCTCTCCACAGAAATGGATCACAAAGGAATTATGTTATTGTTTTTCTCAGGTCAGTGTGTAGCCACAAAAAGTTGGTCATATATTTTTGATGAATAAATTTGACTCGTAAATGATTTGCCTTCAAACTTAGACAGGTTGGATCACATCTGTTCTTCTACACCATAAATCTGTATTAAATCCATGTGTCCTGCTTTTTTAGTCCTATGTGGTGTAACGGCGTACATCCCTCATCGCTATCACTTTGTGAACGAGAATAAAACCTGGAGCGAAGCTCAGACTTACTGCCAACAAAATTACACTGATCTTGCAACCATCAGGAACATGGACGAGATGGAGAAGCTGAATATCACACTGAAGAATGAAACTGAAAATCTAGCTTGGATCAGTCTAAAGAGCGAGAGCGTTTGGGAATGGAAGTGGTCTCTGGCAAACCAAAGTTCCAATAGACACACTTACAGGAAGTGGAATAGTGGAGAACCAAACAACAAAGGAGAAAATGAACACTGTGTTAATATTGCAAAAAGTGGCTTTTGGTATGACCGCGAATGTGAAAAAAAATTATCTTTTGTTTGTTATGGAGGTAAATTTTTCAGATACATGTTAATAAATGCCAATGATATTAAATGATAGTAGACTATTGAATTCTAATTGAATTGAGTTATTGTACTTTTCTGGATTATTTCAGGCAAAAACAGCAGGGATAATTATACATTCATTAATGAGGAAAAGACCTGGTATGAAGCTCAGACCTTCTGCAGAGAGAAATACACCGACCTGGTCAGCGTGAGGAACCAGGCTGAGAACGAGGTGATCAAAAATCTTATTCAAACTGCACAGAGATTTAGTGGTGCTTGGATTGGTCTCTTTAATGACTCCTGGAAGTGGTCAGATCAGAGTAAATCCTCATTCAGATACTGGAGCTCTGACAAACCCAGTGATGATTTGAAATGTGCAGCAGTGAGTGGGTCTGAGCAACACTACTGGAGTAATGTGAACTGCACAGAACAACTTCCATTCATCTGCCATGAGAGTGAGTTCCATCACACTAATTCACCTTTTTCTTTAACTGTATCTCAGTGTTTTATTCGCCTGTTCCTGGTTTATAACACGGACTGCTGAATTTCACACTGTGTGTAATATAATCTGTATTAAGATGTTGCGTATAATCTGTTCTAGATGTTACGATAGAATGCGCATTTCTTGTATTTACAGATAAACTGATCCTGATAAAGAAGAATCTGACCTGGAAAGACGCTCTGACATACTGCAGGAACAATCATCATGACCTGGTCTCAGTGGACTCTAAAGAGATGCAGTTCTGGGTGAAGGGAGTTGCTCAGAGCGCCTCCACCAAACACGTGTGGCTCGGCCTTCGTCACAGCTGCACCGTGGACTTTTGGTACTGGGTAAATTTTCAATTTATTTACTACCAGAACTGGGCTCTGGGGAACGGGACGGGGTCCGAAGACTGCAGCATTGAGCAGAGAAGCGGCACAGTGCAGTCTGGAGGAATGCAGCAGTGGGTCAGTCTGCCTCAGAGCAACACACTCAACTTCATCTGCTCCAACTATGACTGCTAGTTAGGGTGGTGGGGTTTCGTTTGCGCGATCAGAAACATTTTCGTTCTTGATAGTTTCAAACTCGATCATCTGTATCCTCCATGAGCAATACACCAATATCCCATTTGCTCCATTCAATCCGTTGTCCCAGATGCTTTTCATTTATATATTGAATCTTTTGGTAACACAAGTCTATATAGAACTTACACACATAAAATGTATTATTGAAAATAATTATAAAAACCCATGGTGGTGGTGGTCTCTTTTAACCTCACATGTCAGATGATTGGAGAAACATTTGGAGTGTAATGATCATTGGAACTCCAATAAAATAACTATTTTGTCTTCAACAGTTTGTTTTGTGTTCATTTGCAAAAATGATGATAGGTGGTAGCTCAGTGATTAAAGCAAAGAGTTCTCACTCTCCAGTGTTCTGTAGTGTTTAAAGACTATAATCAAACTCTTGATGTCACCCAAATGAGGATGGGTTCCCCTTTTGAGTCTGGTTCCTCTCAAGGTTTGTTCCGCATAACATCTAAGGGAGTTTTTCCTTGCCACAGTCGCCATGGCTGCTCATCAGGGATAAACACACATCGTTCACCTTCACTGTTAATTCTGTAAAGCTGCTTTGATACAATGTCTGTTGTGAAAAGCACTATAGATATAAACTTGACCTGACAATGAAATTTGAAACCAAAGATCATGAGTTCAGATTCCATGCCACCACCGCTGGGCCCTTGAGCAAGGCCCTTAAGCCTCACCTGTTCAGTTGTAAGATGCTTCGGATTTATCTTTGCCAAATGCCATGTAAAGATAAAATATATACACATTTATAGACAAGCAAATCAAAGGTGGTCCATCAGAGCCAGCAAGTCCTTCTCTGCTGCCTTTTTTTAATCACAGGAAGAAACCGATTTGGTCTCAGATACACTTACAAGAACATATACAACATTATCGTGAGAAAAGGTTGACCAAAACAGTTCAAAACCACTGCGAAGCTTTTTTTAATAAACCATTTATACTTTTGAATTTTCTGTGCCAAAAGCACACAATTCGCCGCCTGGAGATCATGTATGTGGAGGTGCAGTTGTGGCTACAGTGAAAGGAGACATGTTGAATTGTGTTCATTGGGTTTCTTGCTTCAGTAATGACCTTCATTCTCACTGTATGAGATTCCTGCCTGCGATGCATCTCTCTCTGTTCTACTAATATTGACGGTTTCTACAGACGTGGTGTCATAATGATGGTATTAAGGGGTGGATTGATTCAGGCTAGATACCACTGAAGGTCTGGGGGGGAGGGGTGAAATGCACGACCTGCCCTTTAACACGTGTGACTTAACCATATTTGGCTCAAAGAATCTCAAAGTGTCTCTTCACTGCCATTAAAGAGATTTTAGAGACCCATTGAGACAAAACTAACATGTAACTAGATGAACTAACAAAGGATACAATCATGGAATGAACCAAGACCAGCAGAACCCGAGTGAAAACCGAGAGAAATCGAGACCTTTCCTATCTCAGAAATTCTCACTTGAGTGACATATACTGCTCGGAGCTCATTCATTAGCATGCTACCATTTCAAAATACCATTAACGCTCATTTCCATTAGCAAACAATTACGCCTATAATGAACCGATAAGGAGCATCCGGTGGCATAAAGCAACCACACTGGCGCAAAAGCAATGCTGTCATTATGATGATATGCAGGGACCCAGTGTGCTGAAAAGACACAGGTAAGTCATGCTAGCCATACTGAGAATTAGCGACCGTGACGACGCAGCTCTGCCAAGATTAGCCTCGTTCGGAGTGCCTCTTCCTACTCGGATCCCTCTGTGCCTGAGCTGCGGCTAATTAGCACGCTATCGTTTCGAAAATGAAGTCGCCAAACATTTCCATTAGTCACGGTGTCATTAGCAAAACAATTAGGCATCCGAGGAGTTGATAAGACGCATCAGGTGCTATGAAGCCCCAGCTGAGTGCAGCCTCTCGCTGCACGTGAGTTGTGTGTGTTTCTTATCGTTCCTTTACGTAATTAAGGCCCGTTCCTGAACTTTTTTTTTAACCCTTTCTCCATTGTCATGTTCGGCTTCAAAGCTTTCTAAAAAAGCCCTTATTTAGCTCTCCGTAATCCACCGGATTTGACCGCATTCCGCTTCCCCCGACAGCTCTCTGTAACGTCCCTGCATTTCTCCTCGACCTGAAAAGCGAGAGCGCAATTTAACCGGCGTGGAAGCACTCGACTCCCTCTGCTCTCGCCGTCCTCTTCATCCTGTCTGCGTTTTCTTTCGGTGGACAGACAATGCGAGTAATGATACGGAACAAACGGATCGGTAGGATGGCGCGAGAAGGCGATAATCACCGCGGTGGGCTAATCGTGCCGTCTCGTTAGCCTTCTGTGTCCTCTGGTAGAAGAATGAAGGGCAGCAACCGGCTTTCACACAATTACTGTTATTTAGGAGAAAATCAGGAGTTCAACGCTGCTGTAGAGATTATTTTTGAGTGAAATATTCGGAATAATGCCGAAAAAAGAGAAAAACTAAAACCGGAGACTCCTTTCATAAACAGAAAACTCCAGCACAGCTTTAATTACCATCATTTGGAAAATGATGACAAAAAAACCCCAAATGTATGTGTGTAAAATATGAGTGATGTCGGAGCATAACCCAGCCCGAAGTGTCTCAGATGTGTCACATCAGCCGAGAGAAAAGAGCAGCTGGAATATCACAATAATTAACGCCGGGGAACGCGGGATAAACACACGGAATACTCTGGCACCAGATGGTTCGGGGTAATCGTGGTGACAACGGCGTAGCGATGACGAGGAACGCTCTTAATAAACCACGGAGAAGGAATTGATGTCATTCGAAGCTTATTTGCTTCTGAAATCGTGCGTTTCGTTTCGCATTGTGGGTTTCTTATTTATCGCTGTATAAAACACTGATAAAACACTATATAGGGTGAGGGTTTTTTTTTAACTCTGGAACGTATAGATCTTTAGTTTGGAATCATATAACTTGTGAATCAAAGACTGGAAAAGGCTGCCTCAGGGCTCTATCTGAGAACCTCCATATTCTTCAGTCAACGTCCAGGTGACTCAGGACGACACTCATGTCAGCTGAGGGGAGTGTTAACGACCTTTTCTCCCTCCACACTATCTCCCCGGCACATCGGAGTCATCCTTCTTCTCGTTCGTCACGTGTAGGTCACGGTTTCTTCATTCATGGCAGGACGCCTTCTCACCGTTTATGTTAATAGTGGATTAAAACGCAATTAATGCAACCTTCAGGGGGAACAGGGAAAGGTCTCTAGAAAAAGCATTTTTTTTGGCCTGGCCTGGATGTTAGACATGGTGACTGATTGATTTTGGGGACCTCAAATGACAAAGTCATCAGTTTATTTCAGGGTTTTGCAGACTTATATGGTGTATGCTATTCGGTTTTTAGTTGAAAGGTTTTTATATGGAATGTGATGCAAAGCCAATATTGCAAATTGCAAACTTTTGAAATTGTTTCCATCCCTTTCACTTACTGCAGAAAAACAAGTCTTTGACTCTAGTTTTTGTATTTCGGAGATATTCAGGTGCAAGGACATTCCAGTAGTTTAGAAGTATAGAAATTATCCAATGGTAATGCCAAAAGTTTGTGAGCAATTGACCATCACGCCCTTATTTATATTTAACATACACATTATATATATATAGCATATGCTATTTCATGCTTTTCATTGAATTATTAAATTCGAATTTGTATTTGATATGGATCTTTTTTTTCCTCATTGTTAATGAATCATCTCCATCATTTAGACCGGTGGTCCGCAACCTTTTTTTGCGCCACAGACCAGTTTAATGTCGGAAATTTTTTCACGAACCGGCCTTTAAGGTGTGGCAGATAAAGTTCTTAAAGCAAACCAAAAAATAAAAATTGATAAACCTTGGAAAGAAAATGTGGCTTTTTTTTGGTGTGCTGTTCGTAATCTGCCAAGGTGAAAATGACGCTCGTGAATTTGTGCCTCGTCATCTAACTCCTGTTTGTCGTGTCCTTTCTGTAACTCTACTCTGGATCTCTGCCAAAAAAGACTTCCGGCTTCCTTATGAGTACGATTTGAAAATGGATTACTCCCGGGAGTGGAGTCAGTGGATCGATAGACACGGTCAATACAATAATACCTGATTTAGCTAATATTATCCTTCATGTCGTTCAAGCAAAGGATTAGAAATCCATATTGCGCTCAATGTTTAAGCCGCTATTGCGCATAATGCGATCCTCAGGGGTAATTAAATAAGCAATATATTGACAAGCCTCATGAGCTGGATTTCAAGCCTGAGCTAGAGCTAGAGCTATAACTAGGAGCTTGGATAATGAGTTACATTCGAAATCCTGAACCTTTCAATCGGTGAAGGAAAAAAATGTATCTTCAGTAATCTCACCATTTTAATACTGTCATTTTTGTGAGGTCAGAGGAAACTAGCAAACCCCGAAAAAAACCCCACACATAGTATAAAGGGAATACCGAACCGACATGGCTACCGTTCCATAAATCAACACCACGCAATTCCGTCTGGACCGTGTTGTTGAATGGAACAAAAAATCTAACATATGAATTGTCAAAAATTAATAGTAGATTTGTAAAAACGTCATATCTCATAGGTTTTTCCGTGAGGACATCATGGACACGGATATCGATTCCTGATTATAGTCTTCTACAGAATGCTAGTATAAGTCTGGAGGTGTTTCCCTGCAGCGGTGCAACAGAAATTGTCCGAATCAGCTCTCTGAGCTGTGGAGCGATTGCGAAATGGCATTTCCGCCCCCAGATAAAGACGCTCTAGTGGCCCATGAATGGATAAGAGTAAGGTGTCAAAACAATCCGCTTAGCAATCAAGATGAATCCTACGACACCTGGCATCCAGTAGGAACCCAAGATGTTCCCGTTCAGCCGATAGGTGACGTGTAAAAGAATTTCGTTTGACATGCAGAAAAGTGAACGAGCTCCGGATTGTCTGACACGGCATACAAATATTATCGTCGTCGTATATCAAAGAGGAACAGAATTAATTGAATCTCGGCGAGCGAGCGGAATAAAGACGACGTGTGAGTCCTTTCGTCTTCCTCTCCCTCTATATCACGCTCTCGCTCTTCTCACGAGGCACGCGTTAATTATACCGTCTCTTCACGGCGTTATCCCAGTTTTCGTATTTCTCTCTTTCTCTCTCTCTCTCTCCGCCGCTGGAACAGCCATTATCTATTCATCATCGTTAACACATTCACACGTCTGAGTACCTGTTGCTCAGGGTTTGGGACGTGTGCCGTGTCTACGTTGTACTAGCGAGAAACCATCCACAGCTCCACATATCAACGCATTTAAGCACAAAACCTGGAAAATATCACCACATAGGACCAGGATTTTAGGATCCATGCAGGTGCATTAATGCATGAAGCACGAGCGAGAAAACTACAAGGTTCATTCGAGGTCAGATAGAAAATGATTGGAGTTGGCGAAACTTCTCAATAGACAGGAAATGAGCACGAATGAAATGTTTTTATTTGTATATTCCAAGTAGGGATGCATTTCTTTAGTTTTTCCTACTGTAATCCTCGTTTATCATCCTCATCGCCATTTTTTCTCTCTTTTTTATATATAACTCTCTCACACACACACACACACACACACACACACACACACACACACACACACACACTGTTATCAGTTATACTGGTCAGACAGTGTGGTACAGTGCGATGCAACTGCCAAGGAATTATGTAAATGAGATGCTCGTTCGATGCCTGAATCGTTTGACTGGCAAATTGTTTGCGCGTTATGCGAGCGCAGGGTTACAAGAGGTGAAACGCCACAATCCGTCTGGTTCATCTTTATTTTTCTGCCGTCATCTATTACACAGACACCTTAAGTGTTCAACGCACAGTATAATATACATGGGAATGAAGGAACACATCAGTAATGCTTTGCTCTCTCTCTCTTTTTTTTGAGAAAGTTGACTCAGTTTGGTTCCCATCATATCCTCATCATATTCATATCTCAGATTGATTCTCACTCCCCCATGTTTCCTCTTTTCCCCATCTGAGATCCATGATCTTTTGGACGGGGTTGTAGATGGACAGGGACATGTTCAGGTACCAGGATGTAAGAGGATGATAAGAATTTGGGCTTGAATTTTGTGACACGGTTTTCTCAAGCTGTCCATCATATGCCACGTTCCCATCTCAGATCTTGTTTGGAAGCAAACCAGGTCTTTTTAAGGTGAAGGACTTGAAGAAATAAAGTGAAAAAAACAAAAACAAAATCAATACATTATAACCTGCTATAGATAAATTATAATAGGATGGGCCATGCTCTCTCTCTCTCTCTCTCTCTCTCTCTCTCTCTCTCTCTCTCTCTCTCTCTCTCTCTCATTCCATCCCACTCTTCTCAAAGATACCAGCCCATTTCCAGCCAGCAAATCAGACACGTGAATGGGCGTGTTTATGTAGATAAGGAGGCGGATCTTTCCCATGGTGTTCTTGGTGAACTTGTGTGAGTGCAGTTTTAGTGGCGCGGGTAACAGAGGGAAAAAAAAAAAAGAAAACGCGGAGGCAGTTTAGGACATGAGGACAAACAAGCTCCTGTTTGGTCCCAGGACAGAGTTGTCACACGGCGGATTTCTTCTCAGCATGTGAATTAATGGAGATAGCGAGGGCAAAAATGAAGGCGCCCCGTCTCGTGCAGTGTTTCGTGCTGGCGGTTGCGGTCATCCGGACGAGCCGCGCGCAGGCAGGTAAAAATAAAACAACAACAAAGAGCCAACTTCAACTCATGAATTACAACTCAAATGCTATAAATATTAACTTGTGGACATCCTGGAGTTCAGTGTGTGCGTTTGGGGACGTTTTTGATGGACGATGAGGACGTGCGTAATGGAAATTTGGTGCGTCTGATTTGCGCGCACACGTGGGCATTTTGTGCACAGTTATTTGCGATAATGAAGTACTTCAGGGTGCATTCTAGTTGTATTTGTTCCTGGAAAGTGATCAAACGATATTGTAGTAAAGAGAAAGCATCCGCACCAAGAGCGCATGGATGAGTGAAAAGTGTCCTGAATATGTTCTGCGCGTGCGGATGAATGTTTTTTTTTGTTCACTATACAAGCTGCATGGTGGGTCAGTGATCTGCGCAATGCACACGCACGCACAATTTCTGTTCTCGTGCTTATAATCTCGTGCGCAATACAGTCACATTAGTCCAGACTTCTCCAGTGACTCACGAAAGTCATGGCACGTGAGCATGGCACAGGGGTGCAGCACAACATGTTTCTGTCTAGCAGCTCCAAGGTTGGAAGTGTGTGTGTGTGTGTGTGTGTGTGTGTGTATTTTATAATCTCCTGATCCACCACAATTCTGTTTGGCTAACCCTGTCCATGGTCCTGAAGTGCAGTGTGCCAGATGGGTCATTGTGTGAAGGTGTTCTAAAGTTCATTACCAGATCAATGAGGGGAATCTGAGACCAAGGGCTGCTGGTCATTCTGATTCATCTTTTTCTCTTTGCCTCCATGTTAGATGATGCAATTAATTACGAGATGGTACTGAAGCTCGCCGTTGTATTCTCAGCAGCTGACATTTTATTCCAGAATCAAGGGGATTCGAACAGAGATGTTTTTGTCTCTCCACATATCTCGGATGAGAGCACTGTAAAAATTGACGAATAGGTCAGGAAACTACGCGATGTGTCATCAACCGCTGTTCATTCTCGCACATATTCCGACCACACTTGCTTTTCAGTGACAATAATAGTTCCCGTTTCCTAATAAGGAAATAAAGCAATAAAATGTAATATGCTGAAAATAAAAGAAAAAATGTATCAAAGGAGAGCAAACAACCAACAAAAATCCCAATTTACACTCATCTCGCTGAGTTAAAAGAACAGCGCTGGGTCGTAAATCTTTTTTAATGGAATAAGTCTTTGGATCCGGACTCGTGCTTTGGCCCACATCCAGAGACAGAAAAACAAACGAGCAAACGAGTAAAGCCCACTCGCAATGGGTCGATAACGCATAAATAATAAACCCGGCTTTGGATTTTGAACTTCCTTTGTTTGCGCTTTACATCCCAAGCGCTGTTTTTTCTCCAATCCCAATGCACACATCTAGATGAAGTTTAATGTCATCCATATGTCATACTGTAGCTCAGGTTATTGTGATGAATTTAAGGGGGAAGTGGAGGCTCAGTGGTGGAGATGTTGAAATTCTTATCAGAAGGTTGCAAGATCCAATCCCAAGCTGCCTCTGCTGGGCCCCTGAGCGCCTCTACTGCTCAGCTGTATAAATGAGACAACGCTTTGGATAATTGTGTCTGCATGCAAAGAGGCATAAATCATGTCATGTAAAGATGTTCAACGCCAACACATAAACAGATCTTTGAGGATGTAGCTTTGTAGGACACTGCCATTTGTTCTTTCTTGTGTCCACTTTATTTTTCACATTTTTTTGCCTTTATATTGTTTAGCAAATACATGTTAAATCATCCACCTTCTTGGTCATGCCTCCATCTCATCATCATTGTCGTCATCATTTTGTGTGTGTGTGTGTGTGTGTGTGTGTCTGTGTGTCTGTGTGTCTGTGTGTGTGTTTCAGTGCCTTGAAGGAGTTACCGAAACCTCATTGCTGTTGTTGCCTTCAATTTGAAGGAACATGAAGCTCCAGGGGGAAATGTCGAGGTGATGGTGTGTGACCTCGGCCTGGCAAAAAAAAAAAAAAAAAAAAGGTTTTCACAACACACACGTGCAAACACACAACACACCCACCTGCCTTTTTTTTTCCAACCTTCGTATAGTGGATTGATTTTGTGAATTTTCCACCTTACAAAGAAATGAACAGTCTAGACTTTGATGGTAGATTCATTTGAACAGAAGGAGAGAGAATATAAAAAAAAAAAAGAAAGGTTATAAATTAATTTGGATTTGATCGAGTGAAATAAGTATTTGATCCCGTACCAATTTAGCAACTCCCACACACCAAAATTAGTCCTGTACCTTTAGGAAAGTATTTTTAATATCAACTATTTTTGTGTATAAAAGACACCAGCCACAGAATCAACCACTTCCATTCAAACCTCTCCACCACCATGTGAAGGACCAAAGAGCTGTCAAAGGACTTCAGGGACAAGATTGTAGACCTGCACAAGGCTGGAATGGGCTACAAGACCATCAGATTGATGTCATGCTGGACAGTCATCTCAACGACTCATCGTCAGTGTTCTGGCTGAGGCCGGGACGTTCTCATCTAAGATTCTACAGTTCATGGCCCTGTTTATGTGGTGATGTTTTCCTGTACCTTTAGCAGAGAAACAGCCCCAAAGCAGAATGTTTCCTCCTCCGTGTTTGACAGTGGCGATGGTGTACTCGGGGTCATATTTAGCATTTCTCTGCAGTCGAAAAATGGCGAGTCGAGTTGATGTCAAAGAGCTCAATTTTAGTCAACGACATCACATTCTCCCAGGCCTTCTCTGAAACATTCAGATGTTCATGAGCAAACTACAGACGGGTCTGTTCATGTGCGTTCTTGAGCAGGAGATCCTTGGTGTGTTACCAATGGTTTTCTTGGTGACTGTGGTCCCAGCTTCCTTGAGATCATTAACAAGCTCCTCCTGTGTAATTCTGGTCTGATCCCTCATCTTTCTCAGAATCATCCTTACTCCATTAGATGAGATTTATCATGGAGCTCCAGATCTAGTGCGATTGACTTCTCTTGTCTTCAATCCATTTCCAAATATTTAACCAACAGTGGTATCTTTCTCATCAAGCTTCTTGCCGATGTTCTTGTAGCCTCATTTCAACCTCGTGCAGGTCTACAATCTTGTCCCTGAGGTCCTTTGACTTCTCTTTGGTGTTTTCCATTAAAACCTCTTCACCATGATGGAAGAGATGGATTGGACTGGTGATTTTTATACACATGAGTTAGGAGTTCTTTCTTAAAGGGACAGGACTAATTTGAGTGTGTGGTGCTCAGAATTCTTGCTGGTAGGAACGGTGATCAAATACTTATTTCACTCGATCAAATACAAATTAATTTCTATATGAAATGAAATTATTGTTTTCTTTTTCTGGATTAAAAAACATTCATTCATAAAAAATTCTAGACTGTTCATTTCTTTGTGAGGGGGTACATTAACAAAATCAGCACAGGATCAAATCATTATTTTCCCCACTGTATCTGTTCCTCTGACTATTTTTCTCCTCGTCCGGCTCCGAGACCCGTAATCCTTCAGACGAGGTTGTGAATAGGAAAGGACAATCAGACAGAAAGAGAAAGAGGAAAGGAGAAGAACATGGAGATGTATGTGCTTGAATGTCGAAGTCCCCTCACCGTTCTCGTTCATATAATCGGCGTTTCGGAAAGTGCCACACTCCCGTCAACCTGCACGGCCCAATCCAGTGGAGACGTTTGGGGAAACCTAATTACCGTCTCTCATCAACCATCTGCCGGCGCGTCCAGCTCGTTCGGATAATTAGGATGACAAGTCCTCGGGCTGGACATGGTTTTTGCAGTGTTTCATCCAGAAATAGGAGGAAGGAGTCGAAGTGGGAAAGAAAGTGCTGGAAGTTTGAAAGATTATGAGTTGTGTGTGATGTTCTTATATTTGTTGCTGTGTGTGTGTGTGTGTGTGTGTGTGTGTGTGTGGTGTGTGTGTGTGTGTGTGTGTGTGTGTGAGAGAGAGAGTCTCACCCTGCTCTGACCATTGCTGCAGAAATCCACTACATCTAATCACACTGGACAACCTGCTGTGAGGTTTCATTCATCAGCTCAATGCTGGACAGGTTTGATAAATGACCCAGACTCGGGCCTGTCCTCTCTTTCTCACTGTCCTTTTTTGTCTCACTCTCACACACACACACACACACACACACACACACCACACACACACACACACACACACACAGAGTAAGAGGTGCCTGTCTTCTATAACGCAGTCCTTTCAGGGAGGTTTTTGGTCGAACTTATATGTCGTGTGCTGCCTTCAGGATGTTTTCTTGGATCATTTTACACAAACAAACACTGTCACTATCGAAAAATAAATACATTAATTAATTCATAATAAAAAAATTTAAAAGTACTAGTTGTTTTTGTCCCTTTTCACCCAAAACACGTTTTCCTCACGTTGCATGATAGGATAGTTCCGCGTTTTTTTCCAATAAAAGCCAACACCATGCTTTCACAAAACCACTGATCATGAATCTGTTTGATGGTCACGATCGAGGCTTGAAAAACACGATCGACTGCATGAGAGGCAGGAGCTCTAGCAGTTTGCCACCAGGAGGCGTGTGAACTCAAATGCAGACAAAGACTTGGAAATGTAGGAAGATCCATCATTTTTTAAGTACAAAATGCGCAAGTTCAAAAACAGCACAATCGAATCTCAAAAAAGCGCCGGTACCAAAAATCCAACACAAACGCAGAGCCAAAATATATAAATTCACACCGTCTATGATAGGCATATGTGTATCTGTCTATTGTATGATACACCATTTGCTGGGTCCTACTTTTTCTGTTAGTCTTTTATGTGAAATGGGGCTGGATAGTTTTGTCCATTTTCACCCGATTTTTCCACACAATCGCATTCACTAAACCACTGAATATGAAGGCTCTGTTCGATCTATTCAGTGGGTACAAAGCCTGTCAGGGCAGGGGCTTGAACCGAAGTCCATTATGTGAGAGTCAGTAGTCTGCAGCAGTCTGCTACAAGGAGGTGTGTGATCCTAAATGCAGAGACTGAAATTGGAAATGTAGGAAGATCCATAATATTTTATTAGGAAATCAGCAAACCTCAACACACCCCCAGCTGGAACCTCCACACCAGCCTTCTATGTTTAGAGTTGAAATGAGCCCATTGCCTGATTCATACATTCACACTACACATGAATTTGGCTTGGAGTTGTGCAGGACTACATCTGCAACCATAGCGATCTTCAACAGGTCCGATTTCATTTGGATCGAGCGACACGACACGACACGGTTAGGGGTTTGAGACGGCGGCAGCCGGAGATCGAGGCGACGGAAGAGGATCCGCATTAAGTTCGATCTCTTCGTATTGATCGGGTAAAGGAGCAGGATCTTGAAAGCGAGACAAAATTACTCCTGCCATTGTGTCCTGTTAGCAGAACCATTAAAAGCGAATCCAAGGCGTTTGGCTTTTGCCGTGGCCGTGTTTCAATATCCCGCCGTTGCTACGTCGTCAACCCGCCCTCGTTTTGTTAACCCAAAACGACGTGCAAGCTCGGCACAAATTGGTTCAGCTACCGTTTGCTAGATAAGAGACGGAAATTTGAGGAGCGGGAAGTTATTTCTTTGTGGATATTTAAATGACGTGAGACATTCGTCTGCGTTTTCAAAGTGTAAAATTAATTCAGTCAATTGTTTTGAGAGCCTTAGGGGAGGTGTTGGGTGTTGGGGTGTGGGGGGCGACTACATTGTAATAAACCCCCCAATGTTTTTTATATCGAAGTACACAAATTTTATACAAATTCATTAGAAATGAAAGAAAACTAAATATTGACACACCGATTAGTCAAACCAGAGGAACGACACGACATGTTCTGGCCGAATGTAATGTCAAACCTTAAGCTCATTATTCCATGTGAACTCTGGGAGTTTTCCATCGGCGCCTTTAAAGCGTTTGGGAATTTTGGCCATACCGATCACGTGCCTTAATTAAAGGGGATTATTTTAATTAGAAAGCGCTGCGGGTCTCCTTATGAGGTCTGGTCTGTTGCACGGTCTGAGCTGTACCCGGATTTCTTTCCCTCCAGAGTGCTTCAAATACCGCACCGGAATGTTCTAATCTTTTTCCGTTCCGGAGAAAGGGAGCAGTAGATTTTTTTTCTCCTTAATTAAAGGATCAGAGGAATGTATTTGTCTGGACAGACATATTAAACCCCAGATGTCTGGCTCAGGGTAAATGTTATTAAGCCAGCACCAGCTAATTATTTTTAGATATTCTCGCTCTCATTGGCTCGAATGCGTTTGACAGCATTAGTATCCATATCAACTCGTATATCGCATAATGGCATCACTTTTCTACAACTTTGTGGGCCAAAACTGTGTCTTCCTGCTGCTAATTTGTTAGTATTTCTCTGTCCCGACAACCCAGAACCACGGCATTCTGTAACCAGGTCATAAAGAGGTTTCGTCTGTAAAGGCTCATTTGTGATTGAATTCAGACAGCAGGCTCATGAGGTACTCGCTGAATCCGCACAGCATTTCCACCAGCTTTCAGCCATTTCCTGATGGCGTCACAGTGTGTCGTACCAAAGAGGAAAAGAAAGTCCGCAACCCGAGTCAGATTTTCAAAGAGCGAGCGCCGGCTCGTTTAGAGGGGTTACAGTTTGATAGGCATGAACCCAGACAGTCTCATTATTTCCTCGATCATCTCTCCATCTCTCGTGAGACACTCCTGGCAGGTGAACACTGGGACCCAGATATGCTTTGAAAAGCACATTTAGAGAGTAGTCAGGGAGCACATCTACTTCAAAAGCGTAAGAACCTCACTGGAAGTCGACGAGTGATCAGAAAGGTCTTACCGAGCTCAACTCCTGAAACCATTCAGTAACTTGTGCATGATGATCGTCAGAGAACAATCCACAACATTGTTGCTATTCTCAGGGTGTCATACGGAACAGTCCAGGCGATCTTCAAATGTGATTTGAACATGCGCCGTATTGCTGCCAAGAACTCAATTAGTTTGCCATGGACGACCCGTCCTTCATGTTAAGGATCATTACTGATGATGAAACATTGGTGTACAGGAACAAATCTGAGATGAGTCTTCGCAGTGGAACAGCCCATAATCTTTACGGCCAAAAAAGGCGAGGCTGGTCTGCAGCCCAACCGAGTGCATGCTCATCATCTTTTTCGACATTTTCAGCATTGTGCATCGAGAATTCGGACAATCAATTCTACTGCCAGTTTTCAAGGCATCTTAGGGCGATATATATATATATATATATAGTGTGTGCTTTATAGAGAATAATATCCACATATTACTGTTTATTGCTACAGAATGAATTTATACCCTTGAACATGCTGGGAAATGAGTCCTGTTTATGCACATTTAACAGAAATGTGTGTACTGTATGTGTTTATGCATGTGGCTGATTTCGCTGTGACAAAATTCTCCCCTGCAGCTCCTTTTGATTCCGGATTTTTCCATCGCGACCGAGCTGCAGCAGCCGCCGTGGCGTCTGATCCCTGCCACGACGAAAGCCTTTGAGCCGTACACTTGTGCACTTTTATCGCATTTTGCTCCTCGGACTAAAAAAAAAGCAGCACCTTTAGGCTGTTTGAACTGTTTGAACAGGGCGACTGTTTACCCAGATCTTTTCCCGTCGCAAAGAACCCCCCCCCCTCATACTAGTTCCTGTTTTTCCTTTTTGTCTCTGCTCTTTACATCTCTGTCTCTTTTTTTTCTATCCTTAACTCACTTTGTTTTCCCGTTTTTGTTGTTTCTCTACTCTGTCAAAACTAGCGGCCTTCAAACCGGTGATGGATGCAGTGTTTTTTTTTTTTATGTGTGTTTTTTTTTTCACGAGTGAAAGGATTTGGGCCAACAAACAAAAGCGCTTCAAACTCAGCAGCTGTTCAAATATGCAGATGTTGCTTTGCTCCACCGGTTAGAGAAGTGACTGCTGGGGAGGGGGTGGTGGCGGTGGTGGACGCTTAAGTGTATTTTGACATCGGCTATGAAGATAAATGAGGGCTACACAATACCGGTGGCAGCCGTGATGTCAGTGGCGTCTGGAATGACTCATTCGTAGGGACTTGTCTGGAGGAACGTGTGTGTAATCTAATCTAAATCGGATAGAAGACACCCCCCCTCCCAACACACACACACACACACACCCACACCCCACCGGTTCCTAATCAGTGCGGTGTTAGAGGTGCACAAGGCTAATTTAAGGGCGATGATGCTATCTTTAAATTGCTCTTGTCCTCTTTTTCTGGTGAATGGAGCTCACAGTTCTGAAGAAACTTCCTCCAGGAGCACAGTGAAATCCACATCTAGTCAGTTTATTGACTTTTATTTCGGGTTGTTCCGCCGCCACAGCGGAGCTCAAATCAAACTGACCCAAAGATGTGGTTTTACAGCGAGAATGTAATACTTCAAAATCGAATCCTATCCTTGGAATCCTGCGATACGCCGCTTTGTATTCGTGACCGTCGGATTCCGCTTGAATGAATTCGTAACACCCGTGATTTGTGATTTTATTCTCAGGGGAAGATGTCCCTGTATGTCATTTACGACGCGAACTCGAACAAGAGGTTGAGATTTGAGCTCTTTGTGCTGTAGAGGATCCTCTCAGCGTTCAGCTCTCTTACATTATCCGTTAGCAATTTACTCGCCGAGTGCTGGAACTCGTCCAGCATCGGGCTTCAAGCACGGAGATAATCCACGCGCCCCTGCTATCGCTTGCGCTACCAAAGCGCACTCATGAGCGGCGAGTCTTTCAGGAAGGGAAAGAGTGAAGTGGTAAAGCTGTTATACAAAAGCAGATGAGAGCGTCCACGGAGTCTCCGAGTGCTGATTGAGGGAGTGCGGTGAACGGGGATGTCTTTATGACAGGTCTGCATGGCCGTCACGTAACAAAGCCCATGCTTTCTCTTTGCATCGTCTGTAGACAAGATGGTTGCTCGGAGCAGGTCACATGACTATTTTTAAAGACTGTCTGTATTGTCTATATATATATATATATATATTGTTTTAAACTCAATGAATATGTACAGGTGTTAGCGTTTTGCCGAAAGAAAGTGATGGACGATTACCTTGTACCTGAACAAATTACCCCGATTAGTCAGTGGTTGTCCAGAGCTTCAGGTCTTTCCTGTGGCCAGAAGAACCAAAAGTAACTCTGCTCTGCGGTTAATAACTGACTTCATGCCTCCTGTTACTTGCTGGTATCTTGCAAAATTTATAGACAGAATCCTTCTGGGAAAAGTGAGATAAGTGTTAAACGGAAAGCTGTGTTTGATAAAAAAAAAAAGAAAGAAAGACAGAAAGAATGAGCTCATTTTCTAACACGACAGCAAAACGGCCCAACCTTGGCTAACTTTGTCATTCAGAATCGCTAAAGCTCTATTTCACGGTCACGTTTCCTCCCCCCCCCCCACACCCTATATTTCAAATAAATTGCTCTTCGTACTGCAGTGCAGGATTCAGCGATACATTATTCAGCAACTACACAATGCCTTCGGACACAGACGTGTTTAGATTTCACGCCGGGTGTTTGGGATCAGCTCGCAGTCAGGACTGGATAGCGGGATTGCTGAAGGGAAGAAGACAAGATTACGGAGAGTGTGCGATGTGTGTGTGTGTGTGTGTGGTTGTCGAGGAAACACACACTAATTTATCTGCCTGTATTTGGCAGTCGGGAAGGAATTATTACTCTCGCTTCAGCAGCCAAGATCCCAGCCATCAGGCTTTTGTGTCGTTCCAGCTTTTATTTCATCTTGTTTTTTTTTTTTTTTTTTTTTTCCTGAGATTAAACCCGATCCCGGAGTTGTTTTAAAGCTTTTACAGGCGTTCGCTGGCCGAATAAATCCTCATTAGTGAGTCATTAGAAACAAACCCGAATCAAACAGCCGGGTGCTTATTAAAATACACCGTGCTCCATCCAGCTCGTTTAATAATTCAGGATGTTCAGCGCGCCAGGCCTAATGGATGGGAGGTCTTTGGGTCTCGTTAAGAATAATTCGCTTTGTGTTTCTATAGACTGATGAAGAAGATGAAACGTTTTCGCAGTAGTCTCGTTTATGGTTCGCTATAAGGTCTGGTTTTAATCTGAAAACCTGGACAAGTACAAAACATCCAATCCAAACCCTATACCAGAGTCAACACAAGTAGACACATCATATCGGCAGGGAAAAGCTCCAGTGTGCTCCCCAGTCCCAGGATTAGGTTCTGTGGTGCCTTTTGGACAAGGCTGAAAAGCTAGTAGTAGTTGTTGAATTGTATTCTACACTCGATAGAAAGTCAGCGAGATGTTTTGTCAGTTGTGGATGTTTTTCTATTGCATCCCACATGAAATATGCAGTCATGAAAATGGCGTAGAATCAGACACGAGGCCAACTGTCTGCCAGCTCAAGTTTGGCTGCAATTTGGTTATGCAACAGAACAATAATTGCAAGCACATCACCAAATCTTCAACAGAATCAAGGCTCAGTCTCAGTCCAAAATTCTCTTCAATTATAGTCATACGGAGGACCATTACTTCGAATTATTGCTGCTAAAAGCGGTTCTACAAGCAACAGAAACATAAGGGTGTACTTAGTTTTGCACACCCAGCTTCCCGATTTTGGCTTGATTTATTTTTTTTTCATTTTGGCCGGTCTTTAATTTACATAAAGAAGCTCGACTGTAATTAAATTCTGTAAAACACTTTGTTTTCAAGGAATAAAGCTGTTACACTTGAGCCATTGGTCTGGTCATGTTGCATAGCAACCCGAGTTCACTATTATGGGATGGCATTAGCCAAAAGATGCGTTTATTGCAAATATTATTGATAATAAGTGAAATTAGAGCCTGCTTTGGCGTGAAACCGGTGTGTTTGCATCGTCCTTGAAGGAAAGAACGATTAGCAAGTGCAGCGGGAGTGTGGTTAACGCAGGAACAAACACGGGCTTCCTGCTGATGACCAAAGCTGCTCCTGCTGAGCACATGGAGCAAACGATAATTTAGGAGACCCTGTGAACATGTTCTACACTCCCGGCTTGCATCCTTAATCAAATTTAACATCGGTTGTTAAACTCGCGGGTTTCTCGCCAAGCGAGGGTTGCAGTTGTGTTCGTTAAAAGGCTGACACGGAGCCGACAGCAAACAGCATGACTTTAATGCATCTGAGATCATGAACTGCGATAGCCTATTAGATTTGGGCTCAAAGACAGATAAAGATCATCCGAGATGTTCGCTTCATAGTGGTTTGGGACTCTCAGGATGTCCTTGTGGCCCGCTTTCATTGCACCTGCTCTGCCTTAATTGCAGCAGTTTGTCTCTGCTCAGGGAAACTTTCCGGTGGGGAGGGGTTTGGTTTGTCTAAAGCAGCCGTCTCTATGCGGAGTCACAGTACAGGGTGTAGCGCCGGACCCACAGGGTTTCGCAGCATTCATTGCAGCCGGAAGGTCAAACCGGCAGACCCACAAAACAGGTTGAGAGACACAATGAATGTGAAGACACGGATACCAGGAAGTGTTTCCTCAGGACTCTATTCTGCATTTGCAGCCAGCTCTGTTTCCAGACTGGGTAATGATGAATTTATTAGCTGGGGCTCTTGTAAAAAAAAAAAAGTTAGAAGCTAGGTTTGCCACTCATACGTATAACTAATGCTACGAGGAGCAAATTAATAAAAAAATGTTTTAATGAAATATCGAGCAGGATTCACCATTAGTGAGACTTTATTCATCCGCTGCTCATATCGAGGTAACTTTACCTTGGAATTAGCAAAGAAAAGCCGCTGACCTTGAGACAGCTTGTTGTTAGCATTCAGGCGGGTATTATTGTACTACTACCAAAACCTTTTCCACATTTTTCTGCGTCTTTGGTGCAAGAGGAGCTACGTAATCCGGATAAGAGTTTTTGTACGTTTCTGCTTGAACGCAACTAAAGACAGGAAGCATTTATTTCATTATTTTTTGCTTAAAAGAGTAAAGAAATTGAGGACTTTTACCATCTCTGTTCATTGCCGCTACTGTGGATGAGGATCAGTTTCGCAGCAAGTATTGGCTGAAGAACATGATTAAAGCGCTGCCCGAGATTAATCCACATGGTGCTTTGCTTCAGGCTCATATACAGATTTCGTTGCTTTGCTTTTGCCGCTCATGGTGTTCGGCCATGCTACTTTGCATATGCGAGCATCTTTGCGACTTCATCTCCACTTCATCTTCCCTGCTCTTCATATTTGATGTCTCCTGCTTTGCTGCCGTTCCTCAAATATTGAGGAAGATGTCAGCAGGGCAAAGTCAACATATCTCTGGTGCTGAATTTTATTTGGTGCTTAAGAAACCCTGAGGCATGTCTGTAATATTCCTATTGAAGTATAATGAAGACAATGTTATTTTACTTAGGATTGTCTCCAACAGAAAAAAAATTACTAAATAAATTAGTGAATCAGTGCTAAATATATCGGGAATAGACTAAGTGTCATCCATTATGTTGCTTGGACTTTTAATCTTCATCTGGTCCACACACTGGTGATGTTGTGTTTGCTTGGATAGTAGACACAAAAAATTATCTTTAGGTCCTCACCCGGGAGGAGACGAGCGAGGACATGATGCTAGCGTCTGTTTACGGGAACAGATTTTTGCATTTGCGCACAGTTCTTTGTTCATTCTGACCTTTCAGAGAAAATGGAAACCTAATGGGGACATGGTTCATTTGCATGACAGATAAACAAAGCATAATGTTTTAGCTGTAATTTTGTTCTTCTTTCAGTGTGTATTTGATTTGTTTTTCCATGTGCATGTATTGGCAGTGCTATATATTTAAAGGAAAGCAATACCTGCCCCATGCCACATTCAACTCATCAATGCCCGTGACTGGTTATTGGTTATCCAACCCACTCTAACATAGGATTTCAACACCACTTCCTGTTGGAGACGTCAGGTTAAAGCACAGTGTGCTTTAATTGAATCTGAGCATGAAGAAGAGCTGAAGATCGAAATCACAGGTTGTGTTTTCCCCCCCATGAGATGCGCCAATGGAGTTGGGATCACACTGCTGCTCTGAATCCATCATTTCTCAAAAGAGTCTGCAGTGTACTGGAGTGGGAGGAAGTTAGTAAGGGTTTGTAAAGTAACAAAAGTTTTTCCCCCTCAACAAACAACACTTTCATCTCCCCCGGAGCCATATCCAGCTGTGGAAAGTCAGGGTAATCAGTGGATTCCAGCTGGGTGTGATTGAACCACGCTCTGCCTCAGGTCCATATTCATTTATTAGAGGTTTGGTTGGCAGAGCTGTCCTTGGTGCTGAAGTCATGCTGTTTTGGGCGGCGTGACGCCCGACATCGCAATACTGCAGACATAAAGACAAGGAGGAGTTATTTTATGTTGAAACACACAACTTCTGACACTGTAGCAACTTTCAGCAACATCGAGTTCATTCGTAAAGCTCCAGGCTTACGCCAGAGAGCACTTAATCAAATGTTTGAGTCACAGTCCCACAAGTCCCACAATGAGCATTGCACTTGAACAGGATTGGAGTCATCGCTCTGGCATATTGGATCTAACCTACTCTAACCCAATCATAAAAACACATGGATTTATCTCAGGCTCTCACGACGAGTCTGACAGGCTAAATTTGGCAAGGTCTTAAGGTCATGATCCTTTCCCAGGTGTCATGTTGAGTGCAATTTTTCTTTTCACTGTGTCAGAGGACAAGAGGTTGTGTTTGTCTTACTGAAAAGCAATAAAAGTAATAAAAATGGCTACTTAAGCCTCTATAGTCCTAGTCCCAAGGTCACCTCACTAACCAGAAACATCAATGCTGTTATTTATGCTTAACACAGATGTTGAATACCTTTGCTGTCAATGTAAGAAAAATACCACAGACACAAGGATCTAATGTTCAATATCCCTGAGATTTTGAGATGTGCTATCTGGTTCACAGATCTCTCCACAGCACAAGATATTGCCACTGTTAATAGCATTTTTCAGTGAAAAAGTAAAGCGGGGCTGGATACACTTGCCCTTCGTTACCTTACTATCATTGCAGCTGAACCCTGCAGTTGAAATACTTTAGACTTACAACATCCTTTCGGCCAAAGTGGATTTTTTCCCCCCACAAGTATGTTTCCCCCTACAAGTACTAGTATGTTTGACATCCAACAATGGCTCATCCAAAATCAACTAGTTTTAAATCTCACAAAAACAGTTTCTATGTGCTTTTCCATTAAAAAACTCGATTTAAAAGGAAGATTTAATATTAATATACAAAATACAGAAATTAATCCAGTTACAGAATTCAAATATCTAGGATTTGTTTTAGATCCTCAACTAAAATTTGATAAGCACATAAAGAACATTTTAAAAACTATACAAAGTAATCTAAATTGTTTTAAATTAATTAGAAGTTTTATACCGCACCAGGCAGCCCTGCTGTACATGCATGCTATGATTTTTTCTCATATATCGTACTGCATGACAGCATGGGCTCAAGCCACTCCTACAGCAACCAAATGCATACGTTCTGTATACAACAGAGCAATAAAAATTATGGACAAAAAACCAATTCGACACCATCACTGTACCATTTTTAAGAAATATAATTTAATGAATTTTTAGAGTTTTAGCAATTTTTGCTTTCTTAAATTAATTTACAAGTGCATTAATCATTTAGTACCTGAGCCATTAAGTTCATTTATTGAGAGACAGAGCAGCATTAGAGTCACTAGGGGTCTTACAAATCATGACTGTAAAATCCCATACTGTAGGACCAGTTTTGGTCAGACTACCTTCTCTGTGAAGAGCTCCAAACTCTGGAACTCTTTACCATCTGACATTAAGACTATACTGGACTTTAATGTGTTTACTTCCAGGCTAAAAAACTGGTTAAAGACAAACCAAAGGTGCACTCATTTTTAACTAGTAGGTAAGAGTTGTATATGATATATGTGTGTATGTAAACTTTACGGGTAAATTTTATTGTGTATGACTAGGGACAGGAATTGCCCATATCATGTTATTCGTTTAAATTGAAGTAGTTTAGTATGTAAATTGTATTGTGTTAGAGCCCAACCAGGGACAGGAGTTGAAAATTAGCATTTGCTATAAACTTTTTATGTAGCATTTCAGTGACAAGCTTGCTTTGACACTATATATGTTTCATTGTCCCTGTCAAATAAATAAAATAAAATGAAATGAAATGAAACAATGTGAATGGGTTTTCCGTGAAGTTTTGATTTTGCATTATTATAGCCTTTGTTTTCACTAGGCGAGGTGACATTTGGGTTTTATCACCACTTTCACCTAAATGAACTGAGAGCCTGTAAAATATCTGGCATTTATATGAATTTGCCAGGCAAGGAACATGACAAAGGAGCATCTGATTTTTAAATGCCATCAGCTTTCATAAAAAAAAAAAAAAAGTAATTACAATTGAGTCCAGAAGTTTGCATAGACCTAGGCTAAAGTTTTTCAAACTCAACAAGTCCCTATAGTTCATATTACTGGACTGTTTTAAGTAATGTAGTTTCGTATATTCAATTTTGAAATAGTAGTTGAGACACAGATTAATCAAAAGTTTCTATTCGCTTTATGAGGATTTGGCTGTGTGGTCTTGGCGTCCCTTTCCACAGGCTTCTTGCAATATTTCTGGAATCTTCCATATAATGTAAAAAGCCAAATGTTTTTGGTGAAGGTAAATTTCACCCATTAACGTTTTACTACATGTTGAATTAAAGCTGGAATTGTTTCAAATGGCCTCGAATATAAACTTACTAGTTGCCTGACTGACCTGCTGTCATGTAACAAGGTGAGAAGCAAGTGCAAATGGGTAAACAAACTGAAAATTGACAACAAAGACCAAAAGGTGAGACTAAATAAATACAAATTCCAATTACTGGTGAATAAAAATCAGGTGCAAAAACAGACTGACTGTGGTTTCTGGAAAACCCCGAAACTGCATTCTTTAATGCGCAGCTCTAGACACGCAAAAGTCACTTTTTAATGCCCTTGGGTCTCGGATTGTACTGGGCAGCCCACAGAACAAAGTTTGAGGTAGATCTGACACTCTCTGTGAGACAAATGGAAGGAAAGATGCTGTCTGTGGAAAGGGGTAGCACAGTGGTTAAGATGTTGGACTTCTGATCAGGCGGTAAATACCACTACCAATAAGCTGCCAATGCTGGGCCTTTGAGCAACACTTTTAACCCTCACTTGTTTAATCCTAAACTCAAGATCCAAGATGGCAGCCCTCAAAATGGATACAAAATGCTATTTTTATGTTCATTCCGTGCAACATGTGGACATCGGCGCAAACGGTGTGTACCATCGCCAGACTCTCCACAAACTCAGAAACAACCCCAACAACATCCTTAATGATGATTGGTGGGAGAAGCTACGTGACCTCGACTTGCTTGGAGGAACAAGCCTCGGGTCTTCATTGTCAAAAGCAGTGCATGAGAAAGTAGAAGCGCAGGAAGAGTGCAGGTGTCTATTAGGCATTTACAAGATTGTTAGGCTTTAAGCCTAACAATCTTGTAAATGTCTACGAGGCAAAGGGATGGAGGAACCTGCATTTTTTAAACCAGGCCAGGATCCATCCAGGCACCCTCTATGTTTCTGTCCTCCAGAGGGCAGGGAAGCAAAGCAATGTCCTCTATAGGGCAGCAACAAAGTGAGACAACATCTACAGTGGTGGAGGGGAGCCTCTAACTAGGCCACCCCCTGCATCCAATTAGTGGGTTTCAAATTCTGTCTGTAAGAAGGTGGAAATCAGATACAATCTCAAGTTGAGTGCTGTAAATGTTAAGACAAGAGCAAATTCCTAGTGAACAAGAAAGCATGAAAACTAGTGCAGTCTTTTCTGGGAGACTTATTATTTTAGTCATAATCTTGACACTTGCCAAAACTAAAGTGTGGGCTTGTAAAAAAACGAATAAAAATCTGTAAACATCTATTATGCAGATGTTTGCTAAGTATATTTCATCGTATCTTTGGCAAACACCGAGCCAATACACTTTGTGCAAATGTTATTGATGAAACAAACTGAGAAAAAAATGTTAGAGTAATGTGGAGGTCTAATGGCTTAAATTTATGGCTGATGAATAAAAAAGGCTTTGCATTCATCTAAAACTGGTATTTTTTTTGTTCTTTTTTTTTTGTCATCAATTGACCTTACATTAAAAGCATTTTGGCCAGGAATACCTAGAGAGAATAAAAAAATAACAGCGCCATTTACACTCATTGTAATCAGTCATGTTCTGAGTCACTGTGGCATTAAATCTTGTCCGCTGGCATTTAGGGCCCCCTGAGAGTTGGGCTATTAGGACACCAAACAGTAAGCTGATAAATGAGTCGAGAGTGTTGACAGCCAATGCTTTCCCAGGATGGATATGGCATGAGCCCATACTCGCTTGATGCCTGAATAGACCAAAAATGCAAATTGAAGGTCTATGAAATGCCTCACTGAATTCTAAAGGTAAAAATTGAATGTTGTTTAGCAGTCGAATCGATTCACGCTCCACTGATTTTTGCTTCTGTTAGAACACTGGTGCAGAAAACTGGGCTCCACAGCCTATTTGTTTAAAATTCTCAATTGTTGATAAAGTGACCTTGCAGTTAATGACCAAAATTTGCCCTCCCAAAGCTTTCTTTCCAAAACCTCTAAAACTCACATCAATCAAACTCCAAAACTAGCATTCAAAATCGCACATTCAAAAATGAGCATGGAAAAAATACGCATTCCAAAACTATGCATTCAAAAACTCACATTAGAAGATTAACATGCAAAACAAAAATGTCAAAACTAGCATGTAGAAAACGTATATAAAATATTATTCACATTCCAACATTTAAAGTTTGCCCCTTGTACCTTAGGAGAGGTTTTTTACCACCTGATTACCCTCTTGTATGTGTATGCCATGTACTTAAAGCGACAAGTGAACATTTTATCTTCAAAGTTGAGGTGTTAAAAGCAGGAAAAATGGGGAAGTCTAAGGATTTGAGAGAGTTTGTCAAATTGTGATGTCTGAGACAAAGCATCTTTAAAACTGCAGCTCTTGTGGGGTGGTCCTGGTTTTCAGTGGTCAGTATCTATCAAAAATGGTCCAAATTAGGAACAGTGGTCAGCCAGATACCACACCCATTTTATGTAGTAGTGATGCACAGGTAGCTGTGCAACACTGTCATGTGAGGTCTGTCATGGTAGGACTGGGTTTCTAGCCCACTTCCAGGTCAATGCGTGGGCAACATGGCACCTAGAAAACATAAGGTTGTTTGAAAAGCGGATAAAGCAGATGGCTATGTCCAGATGGAGAGAAGAAAGTGTGTGATAAGCGTAAGATGTTACATAGTTTAATTATGAAGGTAATACAGGGAAGCGTTCATGCTGTAAAGTAATAAGGCCACATGTGTTCCTTTGGTCCTGTAGAGAAAGGAGTAAAGGACTTCCATATGCTGCATTCAGGTTGCCAGGTTTTGCTCTGGTTTGGTGGAATTTTATATATTGCCTTGACAAATTAGCAATAAAGATTAAGCTTGGCCACAGCAGAATTCCTACTTCCGAAATATATTTTGCATGCTCGATATATATAACCCCCCCCAAAAGAACTAATGCAGTTCCATCCTAAGATAACGATGCACTTTGTATCTTAAGTAGGTTTTCCATATATTTACCCCTGTTTGCTTGTGATTCGCAGTGTGTGAGGGCACCGATAACAAGCTCAGCACCCTGTCAGATCTCGAGCAGCACTACCAAACTCTGCGTAAGTCCTATGAGAACTGTGAGGTGGTGATGGGAAACCTGGAGATCACCAGCATCGAGCGGAACCACAACCTGGACTTTCTCAAGGTGAGTCGTTTAAAAAAATTCAAGAAAGCAGAAAGGCGATAGGGTCAACTGCATCTAAACAACTGTTTTACCTAGGCCACTCGGGGACCCCCTGAGGAAAGTGCTATGAAGCAATGTGGAGCGTGCAAGGCAAAATAAACTGATAACCTCAACCCACATGCACAAAGCTCTCTGCTTCCTCACAAGACAGATGACTGACAGGCGTCTGACTTCAAAAAAAGAGAGATTTAGTGCGAGTGCTTATCACAGGGGAGCACAAACCTGAAACAGCAGAGAGATAGAGCGTGAGCTTAAACCTCCTTTCTTTTATCTTTATTTCTCAAGCCTCTGACAACTCGACACTCTCAAGATAAAGTTGTCTATATAGGGAGGTTGTAACACAGTGGTTAAGGCATTGGACTTTGTATCACAAGGACATAAGTTCCAAGCTTCAGCACCAACCAACCAACTGACTGGCACTGCTGGGGACTTGAGCAAGGCCCTAAACCACCACCTGTTTGTTTACATAAAAGAGATAAGTAAGTTGCTCTAGACGAGGGGGTCTGCAAAATGCTGCAAACGTATATATTTTGTTTAAGGAATAAAACCCAGGTTACATGATGGTAAGAATAAAGTAATCAAAGTCATTTTTCTACTGATTATTCTTACTGTTTTTCTTTTGCATCTTCTATTGGGTAGGTTGTCGATGGCAGCCCAAAGAACTGTCTGGTACAGTAAGATCCCGTAGGTTCTAGGGGTGAAACGACACACACAATTCACAGTTCGGTACCTGGGTTTTTAGGTCACAGTCCGGTTCAATTTCACAGGAGGCAGCAGTGAGTTCATGCATGCATGTTTCCGGTACCGAGTGAGTAGCCACAACCAACGAGTAGAGACACGTGCACTGTACCAAAAGCAGTGAATGGTATATTCACAACAAATGTGTACCATTACATCCCTAGTAGGTACAGTAAGTAAATAAGTGCTGTACAGTAATACATCGGTCTCTTCTGTAATTCGTTTTTCGAACTCATGACGAGTACCGAACAAGTAGGTGGTCGCATTTTTAACCACTTTAGGACCCACTATTTAGGTTTAAAATGCACAAATATCCAAAAGACAAATGCTATGCCACTGTTTGCAAGCTAACCTAAGATGCTTAATGCATCTGTTTTACTGCGAGACCGAAGTGCTCACAAGTTTCAACGCAGTCGGTGTCGAGTTCCGAGCGTGCGATGACTGCCGAAACTTTTTTGATTCATAATAATGTGATTCGCACAGTAATACCACTGTACTCCTCGGCTGCAAAATTTGAGTTTCGCAGCCAAGGAGTACAGTGGTATTACTGTGCGAATTGGATCATACATTTTTTAAACAAGGGTTGAAAATTTTAAAGCCTGGAATTCCTCAATTCCCAGAATTGACTTCTGCCTAATGATATAATTATTTATTATAATGATATAATCATTTTCCTTTCTACAAATTTTGTCCAACCACCACTCGACTTTGACATGCAAACCCTCCCCAATGAGACCGACTTCTAATGACACCTTAATGACATCTTCAGGGTTATAACTAATGGCTATTCAGCAAAAGTTTTGCCGTAATCAGCCCTCATTGTGTGGAAACGAGGGAGTTGTTTTTGACCTTGATTCCCTTTGCTTCTTTCCGATGTTAACTTCGGGTGAGTTTTTTTTTTTTTGTGCTGCAGTGCCATTTGGTTTATGTGAATGAGGGCAGCTAATGAATTTATTACAAGCTCTTCAGGCGACAAATGTCAAGTCTACAGTGTGCCCCGGTGTTGGTTGATTGTTTGATTGGTTGACAATTTGTTTTCCGTATTAGCAGCTTGGATAGTTGTGTGATTTGTATTTATGTGCTTAGAGAATAGTCTATTGACTCTATCATTTCCATACATTATATAGAAACCTTGGACATTTTGGAATGTCGTTATCAGTTACATACTATTTGCTAGGTGTTGTTTTGTTGATGCAACATGAAAGTGTATTCGAGAGCTTGGAATGCTCACTGTGTCTCACTGTGAGCCAGATGATGTAAGAATAGGGATTTCAGACCCATTAATTTTAGGCTTTTTATGTCATGTGGGTGTCACCTAGGCTAAGATTAATCACCCCACCACCCACATTCAAACCCCCCCCCCCCCCCCCCCCCCCCCCAAACACACATTTCTTTCCAGATGTGGAACAAATCAATTGCGTTAGAATAATACAATTTGGACAGTTCGTCCTTCAGCCCCAATGCAGAATAGGTTTCGAGTCTGACATTAACAACACAGACGCTTTCACCGGCTGGAGTTTTATTGCATTAGTTCCTCCCACCTTTGTGTTTGCAACCAGCGATATTCTCTCGCAGGAACACTAATATCTGAGGTGTTAGAGGATAATATTTAAGGATCGTCTAAGGACCAGGATAATCGATTTTTGTTTTTTAATACACATTTCACCAAAATGCACAAAAATTGCTTTCAGTTATGAATTTTGCATGAGATCAGGCCGATCCGTGCTCAGTCTATAAAGATGTATTATTTGTTTTTTAAGCCTTGCAGACTGTAAACTGGAAGATCGGCTAGCACCGAAATTTTTTAATACAGCACTTAAATTATGAAATATATGATGCAAATTTTTCTCTCTTAACCTAGCTCTTAGAGAAGTAATAATCGCAGGTTCAGAGCGACTTCATGAGTCCATGGCAATGAATAACTCCCTGTGACATCATAAAGAAAAAGTCCTCTTTAGGGTGTGATGAATGGACGTTCAAATCGATCTTGCAATTAGCACAGGATAGACTTCAGGAGTGGAAGAATTACATAATGACATGATTTATTTAATCTACTTTTTCATTTGAATTATTTTTTGATCTAGTCCATCCGCGAGGTGACCGGTTACGTCCTGGTGGCTCTGAACCGGTTCGAATATCTGCCTCTGGAGAACCTGCGCATCATCCGCGGTGCCAAACTGTACGAAGACCGTTACGCCCTCGCCATCTTCCTCAACTACAGGAGAGATGAACTCTTCGGCCTCCGCCAACTCGGACTCAACAACCTCACCGGTACTCTTTTACTTCTCTCTTTCTCCGTGGGGGCTTCTTCCCCAGACATTCTCAATTACTTCATTATTAACAGATTTTTTAGATCTACAGCAATAATAGCATCTTTTTGAAGTGCTAATCACATGCTTGCTCCCCTTTTTCGGCATCATCTCTTATAAATTCAATCATTTTGCCACTCTTAGGTTTGCAGGCAACCACAACATCTCTTTCCAAACAGTGTTCCTCAACTTCCTCTTTGAATCCAGACACAATCAGACCGCATATACTAAGTTGAGCATTTAACATAAATTCTTGGACTGCTCGCTCTTGTAAACACTAGAAAGGAAAATCCTGGAGTGTTTATTCAGTTTTCATTGTAATGAACCCGATAGAGATGCTGCGGTTCACACGGCCGGAATACTGTAAGATTTCATTGTTGAAATACTAAAATGTACCAACCTCCCTCAATCCTGCTTTAAAACTAGCATGCTAGCATGGGAACAATAAAATAAATATTAATGTTTAAAAGTAATAAAAAAAAAAAATGATGCTAATATTTTTGTCTTTTGTGACAACAAATCAGTAATAAAAGATTTCATTGACGCACACGAAAACAAAAGGACCCAAACGTGATCTGAATTACAGCCAAGATTGCAAATAAAAATAAAAAAGGTTGCGGGTTAAAAAAATGGCTTCTCCATATATTTTTGGAGATTTTTTAATGAATCTCGCTAGCTATCAAGGTCACCAGTAAAAAATATCAAATATGTTTAAAATAAACTCCTTAAATGCCTCCACTATTTACCGAAAAGCACTACACACACATTCTGTATGAGAGCTGGGACCGTTATGCAAATGAGGTTGTGGAAGCGAAGTTGCACTTCTGCCTCTTTTAAACCCGTGTGCAGGCCTCCAGTTCATTCACGACTCAATGAATTCCCCAAGATCGTGAAATATATATTACACATGGGTCCAGGTGGCATCAACACCCCCATCTGTATTCAGTTCACTTCCTTGCCTGCTGCTTACTGCAGTGGATTCCGGGGAAGGCTTTGGGTCTGGAGGGACATTTTAGTTTCACTTGGTAGGAGGAGTAAGTAGAAGAATAGTTTATTTAGTTGAAAAAAAGGTTGAAGTTTTGCTTAAAAACCTCGCAATTACAAAATAAAAATCAAAGGATTACAGAGAAATTTACTAAAACAGCAGCGTCTTGGCATAAAAACCTGGATCGCAATATACACTTCACTCTCGACTTATGCCACAATCCTTTATGCTCTGGGCATCTGGGCATGTTCTGACCAAACATGCTGGGGAGAAGGGTTATCCCTCCATCCATCCATCCATCCATCCATCAACTTGGGAACCAAAGTACAAAGACAAATATCATTCGAAACATTTCGCATGATAAAAGAATCAATGTACTTTGAACTCACAATATAATTTTTCTTTCAACAAAATGTTCAACAACAAATCTGATGTCAAATGGACATGAAAAAATAGAGGCTCTCTAAAACAGGCCAGTTTTTGTTGTTCAAAAACCATAGAAATGAGTAGCAAATGAAATCCACCCCACTTTCCCCATGTTTTAGTTTGAGTCTGAGGATGAAAACTATTCCAGTGAAACTGGTTGAAATTGATGGAAAGCAGACAACCACTATCATTCATTCGATCCTTCATTGAACTCATTCATCGATTTGTCAATTCCGAGGCCGCCTTTGCTGAAAACCCAATGATGCGCACTGCATTGTATGAGATGTATGTACTTATTATACGTCCTTGTTTGCTATTTCGCTCACGTCTTGCCTCGTAGCAGCACTTTAGTATGCTATTAGTATGCCATGTGTTATGTATTAGTATGTATTAGTATATACATAACACACAGAGCAGCTTCAAGAATATGAAATAATGAGGTGAGGACAATAAGGTTATCTAATTATTGTGGTTATGGCCTTGGATGTAGTTGAATATATAATAAAACTCTAATGGAAGGGTGACATTATCCATGGATAAAAAACTATGCTTGCTTTTCACGCAACTTTTGTATAATTGTGATTTGGTATCATTCGGTACATTTGTGCTATTAAAAGAATTCAACACGACTATAAAAAGTCTGGATTTTTTTGTTTTGTTTCTTTGGATTGAATGTTAACTGTTGAGATGTTGAGGGAGTTTTTTTTTTTTTCAGCACTCTGAAAACTGGTGATGCAACGCCTACGCAATAACCGAGCGAACATTTTTTCCCCTCATTCGAACCATTTTATTGCGAAGTGACATTTATGCTCCTGGATCGAGGCAGGAGGGAAAAAAGGACAAAATAGAGAACTCTCAACAATTCGGCATAAAATTATTTGAGTGGAAATTATTAAAAATGAACCAAAAAAAAATCAAAAATGAAAAAAAAACCCACTAACTTTCTTTTAGGGATTTTGGGGTTCATCAAGGGTTGTTGCTTGTTGTTCACGCTCTTGCTCAGGGTCATTTTAGGAGGCAAATTGAACCTCATCAGGTGCAGGCCAGCGAAGCTAATAATCCACCGGTTTAGCAGTAATCATTTACTGCTAAACTCCTGCTTTCATTTCTCATTCTTTGAAGTAAAAAATAAATAAAAATCAGGAGATTGTTGTCTGTACGTTTGTTTCGGGATAAGTACTTCAAATCCATTTCCTCTGAACGCTCAGATGTTAATAGGAGCCAATGAGCGGGGAAAAAGGAAACGAACGCAGCATGGTTCAATATGAAATATTTTTAGACTCTAATGACACAGCTTTAATTTGTAGGAAGATCGAGAGGAAAGAAACTTGGATGTACAAAAAACTGAAGTGGAAACAATACCAAGCTCAACATGTGAGCCATGAGGTTTATACCAGTGTTTGTATGCCAAGTAATTGTGTACTTAGTGTAGACTTTTTTTCCATTAGTATATTCTGTATATAAATCTTTTATTTAAAGCTTGAGATGTGGAGTATATTGGAATTGAATAGTTGACTCTTGTAAACATTTAAAGGACAACACATTAGTCTATAGCACTGGTGTTAGGTCTCTGAACAGTGATTCCTTAATAAATCAATAATTCAAATCAGGGTTTCGCCAAACACCAGGCCATGGACCGGTCCTGTGGAAAATCTGGTAGAAATTTGGATTATATTTGTAGTCTGCAGGAAGTTTTATTTTAAAGACAAAAAGCGCTAATTCCGAAAGTCCCCACTTTTTTATTTAATTTTGAAATTGCAGTGAAAACTGAATTCTAGAAATGTCCTTAGATTTCATACCCAAGTATTCAGACCCCTTTGCAACAACACTTGAAAATGAGCTCCGATGCTCCCGAGTTCTCTTGATCGTTTCCAAGATGTTTTTACACCTCGACTGGAGTCTACCTGTGGAAAATTGGACATGATACGGAAAAGCTGCACACTGTTCTATAGAGAGCCTTCATGCAAATCAGAGCAAAAACCAAGCCATGAGGTCAAAGGAACTGTCTGCAGAGCTCGGATACAAGATTGCTGCAATGCAGAGATCTGGGGAAGGCAACAACAACAACAACAACAACAAGATTCCCAAGAGCACAAAGCCCTCCATAATTCTCAATTGGAAGTGTGGCCCAATTAAAACTCTGTATATAATTTATCAACATATTGTCAAATGAATATTTAAATCCTTTAATATGTAGAAGCGTCCCCATACGTTCTGTAATAACATTCTTTTTTTTTCCGCGAATGTGTTTTTTAGGTCAAAAATCAATAATTAAATGTATTTATGCTGGTACTTCTTGACAGTCTCTCCTGCTTTACCTCCAAACCTCCAGGTTGATGAATGGACAAAAACATGAGCGAGTCTGATTAGCCCCAGAGCAGCGTGTCCGTGCGGGTCAGAATCTCATAAATATAAATCATATTTAACCCATTCCGCTTTCACACAACCTTTTTTCCTTCACCCTATTGCTACTTAAATAGACGTGGCAAACAAACAGGAACATCTGAGACCCGGGAGATCACAGCTCCACGCGGCACAAATGGAAAGTACGTGTTTAAAAAGGGCCACCGTGACCGAACGAGTGAATGAAGGCTGCATCGCCAATCCGGTGGCGTAGCGTCCTTCCATCCTGACTTCCTTTCATCCATGCATCGCCAATCTACACATGAAAGCGTAGCTTTAAACGCTTCTGGTTCTCCTGCATTTTTTTTTTCTTTTTGTTGTTGTTGTTTATCGAATCGTCTTTGGAAATGCTAAATTCAAAAGATGTCGGACCTACCGGAAGATATTTCAGAAGATATTTCTCAGTTGTGTTGTATGCATGACAAAAGTGACGGGAAACCTACTGCGACTTCTTCATCCACATGTGGTTCTTCCCGCAAACTTTAAAAGTTGAAGGCACACAATAGTATAGGATGTCTTGATATGCGCTAGCATGGATGTTTTTCCTTCACTTCACCGAACTGACCTCCACCTGTTCCAGCATGACAATACCGCTGTGCACAAAGCCAGCTACATAAAGCTATGCTGTACATTGGTTGGAAGTGTGTGGAAGATCTCCTGCTCTAGACCCTTTGGGATGATTGTGAACCCTGACTGCAGTGCCTGACTTTACTAACGCCCATGTGTCCAAATGGGCACAAATCTCCCCATAAGCTAGTGGAACATCTTCCCAGAAGACTAGAGGTTCTTATAAAAGCAAACGGGGACTAATGTACTGTTTAAACAGCACACACCAATCTTATGCTTCGGGGTCCGCAAACCTTTATAGTGTTTGTAAACATCAGAGAAAACACTTAACAACTGGTTACAGGATTTACATATGGTATTTATCCTAATGTAGCACCAATGTAAAACAGCCAATCGGATCTCAGCTCAGATTCGGATACGATGTGTCAGGTTACCGTCAGTCCAGTTGCGCTCGTCCACTGCTCAATATTTGTGCATTTAGAAGAAATAGTTGAGAAAAGGAGCAGTTGCTAAGGTTTTTTTTGCCTGGCAAACAGATTTTTCCTCATGCACAGTGTAAATTCTTCCGTTTGGCACAATTGTCCATTCTCCTGCGGATCTACTGTCATTTCCCGCACCTGAGCATTCGATGCTGGTTTCTGAGAACAAAATGGCTTGAACACAATGTATTAAAACCCCCAAATAAATGTCAATGCCTTACTTAAGTATAAATATAAACGTTTCACGGCACGATATGAAGTCTCGCCGCATAAATGCGATTTTACTCTTGTATATTTTCTCAAATCGCCTCAATGAACTGGTTTGAAATGACTCCACGTTTGCTCCACGATATTGGAAAGCAGTCTATTGAATGAACATTCATTCGAGGCTGTTGCTCTCCCTCATGTTGACTTGGCACTCAGAACCTGAAATATGGAAAGAAACACTTTTGGAAAGGTTTTTATGCCAAGCTCCTGTGCATACATGCAGGTGGGCAGAGTCTTTCAGCAAATTCGAAGCAGGTTCCAGTGTGCCCTGCCAGGTAGTTTACATTATTGATCGATGCCTTTTTTGGATGCTATAAAAGAAAAAAAAAAGGAACCTAGGAAATATCCTTACATCCTGCCCGTAGGGAACGATTCCAAATTGTGGAGACAAATTGTTTTGGAGATGTTTTGTGCCAAGCAGGTTATAATATACTTCTGAAAGGCTGAATCTTTTATGAAGGCCCTCTTTTCATATTCAAAGCAGGCACCAGGTTGCCGTGCCAGGGCGCTTGAGACGGTGTGTCTGTTTTGCAGTCTGCAGCTATTTTGTAACCTGGACGCTTTATAAAAAGGTTTCAAGAGGCTCCAAATGTAATACTTAAATGTGAGCCGTCCTGCGTTGAATTTAAGCGTTCGGTCTTTCCGTCTCACAGAATACAGCTGGCTGTTCTTGGAGTACGCTTCAGTCGAATGCAAAGTGCAATAAATAAGTGTTTGGCTGTCAGGGATTACCCACTGAACAGAATTCAAAACCATAGTGTTGGGAATTTCTGCTGAATTCGTTCACATGAAATGGGAGCATGACGAATAGAACCCAAACGAGTCGTATTCTGAGGTCATGTAAGGTTCCTGTTTGAACTTCTTAGCTTTTGTTTTTAGCAAAATGCTCCAACAAAGCAGCACCAACGAAAGATCAACACCTCGTTTGTTTCATTCATCTTTTTAATCTGGCTATTTTTCCCGAACTTGTTACGATACAAAGGGGTTTGAGGCAGCTGAAATGAAAACAGAGGTCTCAAACATGATTACAGAAAAGTGTCTACTCCACACACTCGGCGGTTACGTTCGCTCGTTCATTCATCGCTCTCAACATTTGCATCTGCTCCTTCGAGAATCATACTGAAGTAGACCTCAGGGTTTCTCTTAGGGCTGTGCTAAATTAGTGCACAGAGGTTTGCGTGTAACAAGATTCTAAATACCCTGAACTTTTCCCAGGTAAAGTTGTAGCAGGTGTTAATTTTAGACTCGAATGAATGAACCAATCAGTGGAGAGCTCCTTAGAAGAGAACGTTTGAGGCGTTAACTTGGAATACAAAGGATTTAATTTGTACTACAAACAGTAAATAGAGAACTGCCTCCAAAAAAGATTACTTCCAGGAGCTGTTTATTCAAATCTCACTAGCAAATGCCAATAAAGCAATGGTAAGCTCCACCCCTATTATGTTTGTTTTTGAAAAACTTTCATTCAATGATTTTAGCACAATTGTAGCTCCAAATCACAATGCATTTGATTCACACTTTTGTAGAGGTGGACATAGGTTTGATAATTAAAGTAGCTAGAAGGGGTCGTGCTAGCTCTTTAGATAAGACATTGGACTTTGAATTAAAATGTTGTGAGTTTCAATTCCAGTCCTGCCATGCTGCCCTGCTTGGGCCTTGAGCAAGGCCCTTAACCCTTATCCGCCCAGTTGTATAAATAAGATATTTGTAAATCGTTCTGGAAAAGTATTTCTAACTATGAAAGTTGTGTTCGTTGAGAAGCGGTAGCTACATGTAGCTCGGTCTGTAGATTAAAAGACATTTTGTCTCCTCCATCAGAGATCCTGAACGGCGGGTTGTACATCGATCAGAACAAGTTCCTGTGCCACGTGGACACCATCCACTGGCGGGACATCATGAAGAAAACTCGAGGCGAACTGCTGGTGGTGCCGTCGAACAACAGCAACTACTCGTGTGAGTCAGTCCTTAACATTTCTAGCTAGAACCCCTTTGCATTTATGTTATCGATGCATGAGCGGAACAACGACAGATGGAATCATGGTACGGTGGATATCTCCGCGTAGACGGATCAGAAAAAGGATGTGGAATCGTTAGATTTGTTTCTGACATGGGAAAATCTTCCAAGCGAGCCGTAAAACAACGCCCTGTTCACTTTAAACAAGCTGGTAAAGACTGGATAAAAAGAGTTTCCCTATTCACCTAGTCCCATTTTATTTTTTCTTCACAGGCAGACGATGCCACCGATCATGTAATGGACGCTGTTGGGGACACCAAGAAAATCAGTGCCAAATCTGTGAGTGATCACGGTGTTTTCAAAGCCAGTGTGTATTAGACACAACACACCATCATGCAGTCGATACCAGACTAAATAAACATCCTTAAAGCTGCGTTTGTTGCGTCTTCGCATGCTATATTTTGATATGTTGCTAATGGATATAACGGTAACAAAAGGAAACCTGGTGTAAGTTGGATGTTTTGTGTGTGTGTGTGTGTGTGTGTGTGTGTGTGTCAGTAACAAAGACGGTGTGCGCTGATCAGTGTGACAGTCGCTGTTTCAGTCCGTTCGTCAGCGGCTGCTGTCACCACGAGTGCGCCGGAGGCTGTTCGGGACCCAAACACACCGACTGCTTCGTACGTCCTCTTTCTTTTCTATGGAATGATATAATATTCTGTTGTACCATAACGTGTCTATAGTATCATACTTTTTTTTTACAGCCTGGCGTAGTAGTACAGTACAGACTTATTCAGGCATTATTTATCTGAACGCGATCGGTTTATTACACGGTATTACACAATCGAGCGTTCCAAACGGCTCGCCTTTCATCTCCTGAAAGTAATGGCACCCCCTGCGATAATGGCGTTGTTGTTTTATAGCTTTATGAGTTTCAATTACCTCAGGTTATTGCTGCGCACACCCAGGGATTATATACATGCCTAGATTTTAATTAGAACAGCATTTCACTTTCGGATCAATTGTTCATTATGGGGTTTTTTTTTTTTTGTGCAAAAATGGTCTTAAGTTAATAAAACGAATCCTAATTGAATGCCAGACGAATGATTTATGACCAAAAGCGAACCCCGCGTGATTCGTTTGCCCGAGTCCCCGGTGACCTTTGCCCTCTTTGTGTGTGTGTGTGTGTGTGTGTGTTTGACGCAGGCTTGCAGAAACTTCAATGACAGCGGCGCTTGTGTGTCTCTGTGCCCTCATCCGGTTATGTACAACCCCACAACCCTCCAGATGGAACCCAATCCCAATGTCAGATACACATACGGAGCGTTCTGCGTCCAAAAATGTCCACGTGAGTACGGCAGGGGGGGGGGAAAGGCGAACAAGATCCAACGGTATACATTTAGTTCGGATGTTCTTGCGCGAGTGTGTGTCTCAAACAAATCAAATAGGAGTAAAAAGCTGCTCTATGGTTTCCTCCAGACAACTTTGTGGTGGATCATGGCTCCTGCGTTCGAGCCTGCCCGAGTAACAAGATGGAGGTGGAGAAGAACCACGTCAGGATGTGCGTCCCTTGTACTGACATCTGTCCTAAAGGTGAACATCTAAAAAGATCGACAACTAGTGTTAATTTTTGCACACACAATTGCACTATTTGGGTTATACTGTGCACTCGAATTTGGAAGTCCTGTAATAAGCTTCACTCTTCAGGGAAGATGTTCCACTAGATTTTGTGGAGATTTATTTTATCCACAAGGGGGTTAGTAAAGCCAGGTACAAATGTAGGTGAGGTGAGGAGGCCTGGGGTGCTGTCAGATAGGGAAAAAATCATTCCAAAAGGTGTTCAGTAGGGTTGAGGTCAGAGCTCCAACCCACGTAAAGCATATATTCATGGAGCTGGTTTTGTGTAACGAAGCATCGTGATGCTCTGACATGTTTGGGTCTGGAGATTCAAGCGAAGGAATACCGAATGCACTCTTCGACATCCTTTATAATTGTATGCCTCCAAATTTGTGGAACAGCTTGTGCAAGAACCACATATGAGACAATCTTAAACTGAGTGGGAAAGATATTTGAATGTAGTTTTAATCCATACACTGGGTCTATGTAATTGTAATATATTATGACCGATTGGGGCTTTTTTGGAAACAGTTGTCACAGCAGGTGAGTGGAGATGACTGCACATGCTCAGAGTCATTTCATTTCATATTTAAACACAAATCTAAAAACGGTAGTTGGTCATCCAGGGACAAGCTAATTCCATGCAAACCATATCACCAGTGAATCCAAAACCCAAGCAAACAATAATGAAAGGTTTGGTCTCCAAGGGTGTTCGAAAATACCAGACAGCATCCTGTTCTCTTCAATCAGACTTTCTTCTTTTTTTTAGCGCAGATCAAAATTATAAATTAGAGTGTCGCACTTCATTCTTTTGACCACAAAACCAAATCAGTTATGAATATTAAACTAGCAATGCTTATAGTTGTTTAAATAATATCTTCAAGTCATTAGCTGCATTTAAGTGTTTGTTGGTGTGTGTTGGTATTTGAGTGTGTGATGGAATAGGGACCGGCGCTTTGCATGCGGCGCAGACGGTCGACTCGAGCAACATCGACAAGTTCATCAACTGCACCAAAATCAACGGCAACCTCATTTTCCTCGTCACCGGAATCAAAGGGTGAGAACTCTCTCTCTCTTCCTCACAGCCTCTTCTTCCTTCTCTCCTTCCCCCTTGCTTTGCAGCTTACAAGCCTGGCAATACAATTTTTTTTGGTAACGTAATCCATCTCCGAACTTGATTTCCCAGGAGTGGGCTCGATTTTCTGCAACAGAATTTCAATTTTACTTGAACTTTAGGGCTTTGCTGCACATATGCTAAAAAATTTTTTCCTCCAGAACCTGGAGTCTAGTCACCTGTATGTGGGGTTTTTTTTTTTTTTATATGGCAGTTTTATACATTTTTTTTTACATGCCATCAATCAGCTAGATCATCAGTACTCCAGCTGACGTGTCGCTCTGAGAAGACATTAGTCCATCTTTCTCTCCATGAGATTTTTATTAGCCCCTAAAATGGCTCATGAGCTCACTGATGCTTCTCTTCACTCTCTATCAGAGACATGTATCACGGTATCAGAGCTTTGGACCCTGAGAGACTCAGTGTGTTCCTCACAGTAAAAGAGATCACAGGTAAGGAGCAGCTTTTGGAGTTAAATGAATACAATTCAATCCAATACAATGCAATAGAGGGGAAATGAATAGATGAATAATTGAACTCATGGGAGCAGGAAAAAAAAACTGAACACAACATATAAATAAAAAAAAAAGTAAATAAATATATATAAATACGGAAAATCTGATGTTTTTGTATTAAAGGTTACATTTACGGCGCTTATTAAACGCCGTTATCCAGAAGGACGTACAAAAAATGCTTAGAAGTCTACATTAATGAATACTACAATAGGTTGCAAACATACAATAACATCAGCATGAACTCTATTAGGAGGAAATATAGCACTAGTAAAGTGCTAGTTCAAGTGTTTCAGGAAGAGGAAGCTCTTCATCCGTCGTTTGAAGATAGACAGTGGCTGAGGGGCCATCTAGGGGAAGTTCATTCCTTCACCTTGGTGCCAGAACAGATAAAAGTCTTGATGTACACCCTGTATACCCTGAGAGATGGTGGGACCAGTTGAGCGGTGCCAGGACATCTGAGGCAGGGGGATGCAGTGTGCAGAGAAATAAGAGCTTTGAAATAAGAGGGTATTGGTCCATTTTTGGATTTGTAGCCAAGCATCAGTGTTTTGAATCTGCAGCTACCGGAAGCAGGTGGAGCGAGAGCAGCAGTGGGGTGGTGTGGAAGAACAGGTAGGCAGGTTAAACGCAAGTGATGCAGCTGTGTTTCAAATCATTTGCGATGGACAAATCGAGTTCAGAGGTGGGCCTGCCTGCAGAGAGATGCAATCATACCGTGCCCGAACAAGCACCTGAGACACCCGTGTGGATATTAATGGTCGAATTCTTCTGATGTCGTAGAGAAGAAATGGACAAGAGCGTGTCACATTAGCAGCGTGCAAGGAAAAGGACGGCTCATTGTCCATGGTTACTCCGAGGTGCGAGCAGTGTTTTAAAGGGAGATCGGAGCGCTGGGCAGAAATATCAGAAGATCCTTACCTGGAGATGAATCACCTGGGATTGATACTGGTTAACTGATCATAAGGTCAGGGGTTCAAGATGTTATTATTGGGCCCTTGAGCAAGGCACTTCCCTTTTTCTGCTCTAGGGGTGCTGTACCATAGCTGGTCTTGTGCTCTGACTTCAGCTTCCTGAGAAGATGGGATATGTGAAAATTAGGGAAGTGGTAGCTCAGTGGTTAATTTTCTGGGTTACTGATCGGAAGGTCAGGAGGATCAAGACCCAGTATGACCAAACTGCCACTATTGGGCCCTTAGGCAAGGCCCTTAACAATCTGCACTTCCGGAGCAGAGTATCATGGCTGACCCTGCGGTCTGACCACAGCTTCCTAACATCACTAGGAATTGTGAAGAAAGAATTTCACTGTGCTATAATTGTACACGTGACCAGTAAAAAAAAAAAATCACCCTTACCTTTAATAAAATATTCATAAAATAAGCAAAATGTAGTCATTCAAACTGTAAATATTAAATAAAATTAAATCACCCATTTGATAAAAAACAATATAGAAAACGAATAAATGAATATATAGAAATATGAATTTGCATAGAAATATGAATATATAAATATTCAATCACATGGGCCATAAAAGAGTATTTTAAGAAAGTGTGTTTAATATAATCTGGATGGGAAAATATAATTTTAAATGATGAACATTTTTCAATATTTGTTATTAACAATAATAAGAATTTATTGCTGCCGGTGGTGAAACAGTTGATCAAAATAAATAGAACTCCGTCTTTTATCACATTAAACCCGTCCCTCTGACAGTCTCCGATCTAATGGGGTGAAACTTTTTGGTAATGGAAAAAAAAAAAAGTAATGGCGCCTCTCAAGAGGAACACTCATTATCTAAACATATTATTGCACACCTTCAAGTCAATGATAAACCTCTGTATTGTATTGCATTGTATTGTATGGTGTTTTGTAGTGTTGTTTTTTAATTACTCCATTTTTTTTTACTTTAAATAATAAACTGCATTTGTTTCATACATTTTATTTATTTTTGTAGGTTTCCTGAACATCCAGTCATGGCCGGAGAACATGACGGACTTCGGAGTGTTCTCCAACCTCAGCATCATCGGAGGACGAGCACTTTACAGGTGAGTGCGTGTTGGTAAAAAAATCGGTTAAGTGTACATTCTAAGATTGTTAAGAGTATTTATGAGGTTTTCTCCCTCAGCGGCGTATCCCTGCTGATCCTGAAGCAGCACTGGATCACATCACTGGGCTTCCAGTCTCTGCTGGAGATCCACGCCGGGAACGTCTACATCAGCAACAACAGCCAGCTGTGTTTCTATCACACGCTCAACTGGACGAGGTTTTTCCGCTCGGCGGGTCAGAGAGCGCTGCTGAACAACAACAAGGAGGCGCAACAGTGCGGTGAGTCGATCGCACCCCAACGCCAGGCCTATGGACGAGCTTAAACGATAGAGGAGATACAGTTAATGAAAAAAAACGGAGGAGAATATCGCTTTCCACACCTAACATACATGAAATCCTTCCTAAGTGCAAACCTGGTTTACAGGGGTTGATGTCAATGGCGTGCTAATGGGTTTGTAGTGAGGAGAATCGATTGTGCGTGTTAGCCGTCTCACTCATTATCCACTTATCCATGCAGGCCAGCGAAGCAGACTGTGCTTGATATATCAAGTATTCATGACCATGTCTGTTTTGGTCTAAGGATACAAGCTAACAAGCCTGAGCTTTGGCCTTTTATAGAGTTTCGTGGATGTTTTCAAATAAAAATTATTGTTTTTCTGTAGTATACGAGGAACAAAGCCTGTCAGGTAACTGCACTTCCACTGTCCCTCATAGAAACCCCTGTCATTAATTTCCCAAAGTAAACTTTGTGTCCCGGCATGACTCCCCGCATCCGTTTCTATTCTGGGTATACAAATTTCCAGTGGTTTTCCCGCAGCAGATTGCAATAAGACACAACATGACCAAGGTCTCAAAAATATGACACTCATAATGTCACGTACACCGAGCAGGGCACCGAGGAGCAAACTAGGTCTCGAGTTCCAGGGAAAGGTTTTCTGTTTCTGCAGTGAACTTATTAGCCTTTATGTGTGTGTTTTACAGTTACAGAGCAACGTGTGTGTGATAAGCTGTGTTCAGAAGCAGGATGTTGGGGTCCCGGGCCTAACCAGTGTGTATCCTGTAGGTACTACAGCCGTGGGAGAACGTGCGTGAAGTCCTGCAATCTTTATCAAGGGTAAGTATGTTAGTACTGCATGCTAGGCTAGGCTAAACCGATATAGCTGCAACAACAGTGTCTGCACTGCATGCAAATAAAACCGGTCTACACTGAGGCCTACACCTAAATATCCTCAGGTGTGTGTGATTAGTCATGTGACTGCAAATGTGATCAAGTCCACTGATGGGAAGTGTAGTCCAGGGTGGCCTTATTTGTAGGCCATGATGTGTTCTGGGAAGCAGAGTTCTCCAAAGTATTTGAAAAATATCAGACAGCTTTAATGTTTCTTCAGTCTGACTGCCCCTGTTTTTTAGTGCAGATTGAAATCAGCAAATGTATATTAAGCAAATTATTTAAATCTCTATAGACACTGATATTGTTTTGTGCTTTGGTTTCTCATTTTTTAAGGAAATATTGTTAATTTTTTTTAAACTTATTGGATGTTTACATGTCCTTTCACAAGGGCCCAGCGATTGCAGCTTTGTGGCGCTGACATTCAAATTCATGACCTTCTAAGCCAAATTCCACTGAGACACTCCCCTTTGGCTTGAAATAAAACTAGAACTCTCTTGTTTGGATTTTTGCCCATTCTTCAAGGCAATACTGATCCAGCTCATTCAAGTTAGACAAGTGGTCTTGGTCTACAGCAGTCTTCAAGTCATGCCACAGATTACCTATTGGATTGACGTCTGGGATTTCATTTGTCATTACAAGATATTTGCCTTAAGATCACTCCTTTGTAGCTTCAGATGCATTTTGGAGTTACTTTCCTGCTGCAAGAGGAGTCTTTCAATGTTTACTGTGGGAATGGTGTTCCTGAGGTGATGGGAAGTGCTGGGTTTGGGCCACATATTACATTTTAAACTTTAAAACTGATGCCTGTTATCTAGCCACTGTTTTAAGGTTCTGCTCTTTGGCATGTACTTGGCGGTATCAAAAGGTTTCGAGATTAGTTTTGTAACACGCCAACAAAAGGCTGCATTCACAGTCACAGGGAGCACGGACCTTCATAAGTCGGTGTGCGAATAAGACATCGTCCAGTACAAATCGGAAAGCTAATTAGAACAAAGAACAAACATGAAATTTTGCTTGAAACTGGGCAAATTTGCCCCAGAGACGTTTGACATGATTCGGCAAGATTACGGCGATGCTGCAATTAGTTGTTCAGGGTGTTTCGAGTGGCACGCAGACTTCAAGAGTGCAAGATCACTAGAAGACGATGAGAGATCAGGAAGGCAATCACCCCCCGAAAATGTCTAAACCATTCGGCAACTTGTGCATGATGATTGTCGGAGAACAATCGCTGCCCTTTTTGCTGTGTCATACGGAACAGTCCAGGCGATCTTCATGTGTGATTTGAACATGCGCCATGTTGCTACTAAGTTCGTCTCCAGGCTGCTGATTCGGGAGCAGAAATAAACACCACGTCAAGTCTGCCAAGAACTCCGTCAGTGTGCCGTGCATTAACCGTCCTTCATGTCGAGGATCATTACAGGTGACAAAACTTGGGTGTATGGTTACGGCTCGGAGATGGGCTCTTCCACTGTGAAGACTATTGCTTTGTCTCAATGACCGGAAAAAGCGAGGCAGGTCCTCAGCTTGACCAACTGCATGCTAATCATCTTTTTCGACATTAGAAGCATGAGAATTCGTCGCAAGGGCCACACCGTCAATAGTGAGTTCTACTGCCGGGTTTTAAGGCGTCTGAGAGAGGTCATTACAGACAGAGCTAGAACTGAGCTGGTCTCAAAACCTTTTGATACCACCTTGTATAACCTATGGACAAATACTGCAATTTCTGCTGTATACCTGTAAGGTTTTGTGGGTGGTACTTTTTCTTGTTAGAGTTGTAGTGATGCCATATATATATATATATATAACATTGCATTTAAAGGTTTTATATTAAAGCTGTTATAATGCAACAAGACAGCAAGTAAGTGAATACTTTTGCAATGCTCTATTTCAATGAAAAACTGAAGTAAAAAAAAAAACAAGACATATCTTTTGGGATACAGTGGAGGGAAGGCTGTGTGTATTCTAACTCACCCAGCCCGACCCCAAGAAGACGGAATTATTTTGAATTATTCATGGTTTGTCTCACAGCCCTGGAGCTCTGGACTCTCTGAGCTCTGGTGTTTGAGGAGCAGAAACAATACAAAGAGCTGAAGGGTCACAGTTGAAATCTGCTGATATTTGTGGAAAACCTAAAAGCTTGTTTTATTCCAAGACTGAATGTGTGTATTCGTGTGTATGCAGAGAATTCCGGGAGTTTGTCAATGGATCAGTGTGTGTGGTGTGCGATAACCAGTGTGAGAAATCTGGAGACAAAACACTGACCTGTCACGGACCAGTAAGAACCAGTTTGTCTCTCTTTCTTTCTCTCTCTCTATCTGTATATCTGTGTCTCTGTTTCTTTATCTATCTCGGTCACCTACTCGGATTAATTTCCTACCTCTCTCTTTATCTGCTTTATCTATCTATCTATCTATCTATCTATCTATCTATCTATCTATCTATCTATCTATCTATCTATCTATCTATCTATCTATCTATCTATCACTCTCTTTTTCTGTATGTCTATCTTGCTTTGTCTTTCTATATGTCTTTTGATTGTTCTCTCTGTGTCTCGATGTCTTTTTTTGTCATTCATTGTCTGTCCATCCATCTATCCATCCATCCATCCATCCATCCATCCATCCATCCATCCGTCTGTCTGTCTCTCTTTATCTATCACTCTCTCCTGTTTGTCTCCTCTGAATGTTGCTATATCTCTATGTCTATTGGTTCGTCTCTCTCTCTCTCTCTCTCTCTCTCTCTCTCTCTCTCTCTTTCTATCTCCTCTTCAGGGTGCAGATCATTGTATGAAGTGCGCCCACGTAAAAGACGGGCCCAGCTGCGTGGAGAAATGTCCTGATGGGCTGCAGGATGCCGAAAGCTTCATCTTCAAATACGCCCACAGCAACAACGAGTGTAGACCCTGCCATGCCCATTGCACCCGGGGGTATGTGTGTGTGTGTGTGTGTGGGTTCATTTCTGATGAATGCACACAGCCTAAGTGCTCCAACCCACAATGGCTGCCAGAAAAAAAAAAAAAAAAAAGACAAAGACAAACACAGCGCACTATAATGAACCATCAGGAATTAGATCCCTTACTCATGATGACATCATTTCTTCGTAATGCAGCAGCAGCCTGAGTTTAATAGCGATAAGTCTGCACACTCAGAGTGTGTGTGTGTGTGTGTGTGTGTGTGTGTGTGAGAGAGAGAGAGATTTTCCGCCAATAAACTTGTACACCGCACTGAATCTAGCGCAGAATTAAATCTCTAAATCACATTGTATTAAACGTACAAACCGCTGTGGATTGTGGTTATTATTCTCGGCACCCGGCGGCGAATCCGAACCTGCCTCCGAGTTTGCGGCTTTAATAGAAAGGATTTTAATTGGGAGCAAATTGTCCATTAGAGCGCAGTGTCACTGCGAGGAGTCCAGCTGAGACATTGTACTCTTCGGCTACAAGTGCATTCCGGGGACATCTTTAAACCAGGGACATTGTGCACTGTCGACATTTCTCTGTGATCGTTTTTTTTTATTTATGAAATAAACTTGAATAACAATGGAAAATCGTAATTGTGTACTACTGCTACTGATAACATTCCCACATGCATTTTAGGTGCACCGGACCTCGGATTCAGGACTGCCTCGGAATGATGGACAGGTAACAATAAAACTTGTTCATGCATGTTCTTTTTTTTTTTACATTCTTGGCTGCCTAAACGTTTTTTTCATTGCAGGACTCCTCTAATTGCAACCGGAGTGTTCGGGATGATGATCGTGATCGTGGCGCTCGGTTTCGCCGTTTACTTCAGAAGCAGGAGCATCAAGAAGAAGAGAGTGCTACGCCGCTTCATGGAGTCGGAGGTACGAAGAACTGATATGGCATCTGCTGTGTGTGTGTGTGTATGTGAACGTATTACTGTAATGACTGATCTGGGATCTGTGTGTTGATCAGCTCTTGGAGCCTCTTACATCGAGTGGAACTACAATGCATCAGGCTCATCTGCGTTTGCTGAAGGAAACCGAACTCAAGAGCGTCAAAATCCTGGGCTCTGGAACCTACGGTAGCGTCTACAAGGTAATCGAGTGATAAAGAAGAAGAGATTGGCGTTATATATAAAATTTATGATAACTGTACATTATGCAATTATTTTCAAAAAATCTATATTTATTTTATTATTTTTAAATCAGGGCATCTGGATACCAGAAGGTGAGAGTGTGAAAATCCCAGTGGCCATAAAAGACCTCAGTGAAACTACAGGACAGAAAGCCAATGCTAAATTTCTGGATGTGAGTCACATCGACGTTCTTTTCCGTACCTGAATCTCCGTATATGTACGCCGGGATATTCGGTTTAATACAGTTAATATATGAATAATGTTTCAGCGTTATTAAGAGCGGATATAAACTATATTCATGCACACGCTCTCTAAATAAGTGCAGCAGTGTGTGAACACACACACACACACCGATGCACAAAGGCGAGTACATGCTGAGGGTCACTCTCACTAATGGCGGTCACCTCTTCTGAGAGGCGATGGAGCACTAGACCCACTTTCTCATTATTTTTTTTCCATCTCTTTCTTTTACTCTTTAAGGCTTCATAGATAATGTTTAGTCTGGGATTTGAGAGGACGGATATTGATGCCCTCTCCTTCTTCTATTTTTTTTCTCCCCTGAAAGACTCTTCATTCTTTGCCTGTTCTTACTTTTCTTCAAGGCCGGCATTAATGCACAGCCTTTTCGATCCATTCAGGATTAAATAAAGAGGGGCGGGGGGGCATCTATTAAAAGCATTGCATGGTCGTCAGGTGAATGCTAGAATGATCACGAAAGCTTCATCTATTCTTCGCGGAGTTCATTTACAAGGTCGTGTTTTGTTTTTTGTGTGTCCCCCTTAGGAGGCTGTAATGATGTCCAGCATGGATCATCCACACCTGCTGCGTCTGCTCGGGTTGTGTGTGAGCCCCGACGTGCAGCTGGTGACTCAGTTCCTGCCCCACGGCTGTCTGCTGGACTATGTCCGTGAGCACAAGGACAGTGTTGGCTCTCAGCTGCTGCTCAACTGGAGTGTTCAGATAGCCAAGGTAACAGTGTCCTGCTAAGAGTAAGAGTCCCCATTTAAAATTTCCTGTAAGAACCCCCTGTAAAACTTTTCCAGAAGAGTCTCCAGGTAAAGTGTCCTATAGGCATGTCCCATAAGGGTCACCAATAAGAGCTCCTAGTAGGACTGTCCTGTAGGTGTCTCCTGCAAGAGTGTCAAGTTAGTGTGTCCTGGTACACGTCCTCAGTAAGAGTTCCCTGTAAGAGTCCCCTGTATGATTCTCCTGTAAAAAAAGTCCCAGAAGAGTCTCCAGAAAGAGACTCCTATAAGCATGTCCCATAAGAGACACATAGAGTGTCCTGGAGGTGTCTCCTATAAGAGTCTCTTGTAAGAGGGTCCTATAATAGTGTCCTGGAGTGTTTCCTGGAAAAGTGTCCCGAAAAAGTGTCCTGTAAAAGTGCCCGGTACATGAGTGCTTTAGGTATCTCCTGTATGAGTGTCATGTAAGACTGCGAGATAAGAGTGTCCAGTTTTTTTCTTTAATCAACAGTCATATGCAGCTGGATCTTCTCAACCTATGAGTCTGAAAAGATTCCCAGTGGAAACAGAAATCCCTGCCCATTTCAGTAATCTCTTGTCCCCTGCTCAGTTTTGACCCTTGAAAGACGTGGCCTTGCTTTCTGGCACCTTGAGTGCATTAGTGTGAAAAATGCCGATCAGCTTATATTACAATATGCATATAGGTCAAACAGTTAACCATTTAGTGTATTTTACAATGGCATAAGCGATGTCTGACTTGCTGACATACTTGAGAGCTTTTTATTTTTTTCTTGCCACGACTTTCACTTTCTCCTCCTCACTTGCCTGCATCACTGTCAAGTCACCTGTCCGCCTCGAACTGATGGCTTGAGTAGAAGAGACACAACGGCTCTTCATCACAAAGAGGTTCGGACACCGACTTAATGACTTCTATCAATCATGCGGCCACCTGCGACACGTCCCCGCTGTTGGAGGTTGTCGCGGTCACACCACAGCCTGATTGGTAGCAGATCCTCATTTAAAGATGTGTGCCACATGGAGAAATAATAAACGGGTTTCTGGTACTGCAAGCATGATGAACGAGCAGGGAGGATTCTCCAGTATCTCCAGCTGAATCAGGAATCCTGGCCTTTCTCATCTGCCAGGCTGTGGTGCCATTTCATTGCATAACAGATTATTGATGAACTAATTAACTGTGGAAGTAAATTTTGATTGGGTATAACAGAGCTATGGTGTGCTGAAATGTGTTATCTTTCCTCATTCCACGTGCCCAGTTAGTAAATTAAAGCACTCAATAAAGCTGTCAAGAAAACCCTGGCAGCCTGGTGTATCCATGCAACCACTGACATTGTGACTGATTTATGACCTTCTTGACCACAATGAGAAGAACCTTCATGTCACTTCTTATTTGCTTTCCTTCAACCTCCTTCTCTTTTCTTTATATAATTTGACATTATTTTAGTTTTCTCTATCGCAATAAAACGCTGCAGCGCAGTACATTTAGGGTACAGGGAGAAGTTTTCTTTGACTATTAATGCCCTCACTTACAAGCCATACTGACTGGTTTTGCAGCAACGCACTCTGCGCAAAATACGACATATGGGGTAATGCAAAAAAAGGATGGCTGCTTGGCTAATTAGAAGATTTTAATCAGGTTACACTTCCCTCCATTATGCCCAGTGCATGATGCCCTCGCTGCCTGATTGGATATCACACAAGTTTTTAGTGACCGAATAAAATTATTGCAGGGCTTAATACTGAACCATGAGGTACTCCATCAAAATTTCATTTAATTTCATTTCATTTTATTTATTTGACAGGGACAATGCAACATACATAGTGTCAAAGCAAGCTTGTCACTGAAATGCTACATAAAATGTTTATAGCAAATGCTAATTTTCAACTCCTGTCCCTGGTTGGGCACAATAAACACAATACAATTTACATACTAAACAATAATATACTTGTAAGAAAAGTAAAAAAAAAAATTACCTTGGGATAAATATTTTTCAGGGTATGATGTACTTGGAGGAAAGAAAGCTGGTCCATAGGAATCTGTCTGCTCGTAACGTCATGGTGAAATCCCCAAACCACATCAAGATCACCGACTATGGGCTTGCTCAGCTTCTGGGTGCAGACAGTGAAGACGAAGACAAGGTTAGAACCTCTCCATCAAGCGACAGGGACATTCTTTATACTTAAAAAAATTGCTTATTTCTTTTCCTGTTCATCTGCAGACATTTCACATCAGTTGGATGGCGCTGGAGTGTATTCACTACAAAAAGTTCACACACCAGAGTGACGTTTGGAGTTATGGTAAGGAACCTCAGTGTTTTGAATTGCATACAAGCTCTTTCTGAGTGGGCAATTATAATATTGATTAATCAGGAGTGACCGTCTGGGAGCTGATGACTTTCGGAGGTAAGCCGTACGACGGCATTCCCAATCGCGAGATCCCGGATATTCTGGAAAAGGGAGAACGTCTGGCTCAACCTCCGATATGCACAATAGACGTTTACATGGTCATGGTCAAGTGTAAGTTCTTAACTCCTTTTTTTTTTTTTTACAATGGGGTCAAATCTGAATGCCTTATATCTAATTATTTATATCGAATTATATACATATACAATTATATACATGCTTTTATAAGCCCAACCCAGTACAATTAATAAGCACCTTGCAGCATATTGATAAAGATGAGTAATTAGGGTTGTTGTATGAGCTTTAGAAAGGGAATTAACTCGGTGTGAAGTGGAAACATGCAAATGCTCGACAGGGATTAAATGATTCTATCAGCAAGTAAAAGAGAATTTTCCATTTATTTACGTTGCATTGATTCATTTCCTGCTAAAAGGAGCTGCTTTGGGAGTTTTTTTGTGCCTGGTTAATGATCCTTTCGTCCTCGCTCAAGGCTGGATGATTGATGCTGACAGTCGGCCCAGGTTTAAAGAGCTCGCTACAGAATTCTGCAAGATGGCAAGAGACCCTCAGAGATACCTGGTCATTCAGGTTAGTAGCAAAAAATTAATTTTTTCACCTCTTAGATCTGACACTAGAGAGTATCAAGATTACCTTTTGTTTCAGGGGGATGACTGCCTGAAGCTGCCCAGTCCCACGCACAGTAAATTTCTCCACAGTCTCTTGGATGACGACGAACCTGGAGATATGATGGATGCTGAGGAGTACTTGGTTCCTCGAAATCTTAAAGCTCAATCCAATGTTTCCTCAAATCTATCCGGCCCTAATCTCAAATCCAATCAGGTGAGGCTGTTAGTTCATATTTATATGGCACCTCCTTATATAATAATCAGACCCAAGATTAATAGGTTTTTTTTTTTTTCTGGACTTCCATCGCATGTTGAATGACATACAGGCACCGAGTTATGCGTTGTTAGAAGCACAGGGTTGTGAGGCAGCCATGGCATCTGGTGAACTGTTGTTCCCTGCAAAATCTGCAAAAGAGGAGCATCTCTGCCATGGAAAGCTGAAGAAGAATCTCAGCACTGCCACTGCGACAGAGGACAGCAGCTGTCGGCGCTACAGTGCAGATCCCGCTGCATTTTTGAAAGACAGAACACAGAGGAGAAGTCCTGACGAGGATCGATGTGTGGCTGCCAGGAACGACAAGAGTTCCTCAGGTAACCTCTTCTACTGCAGTAGTCCAATGTTTTATGCTACATGAGTGATCTTTTACAGATCCTTGTGTTATGTAGGTGAATAGATTGAAAGCTTTGCAGGCTCCCTCACTTTCATTCTTGACTGCATCTTCGAGATATCATAATAAAAATGCTGTTTTTTTTTAAACTCCAGACCCTATTGAGGAGAATCCTTTCATCACCCACCAGAAAAACCGAGAGGTTCATGCACTGGATAACCCAGGTTACCATGGCAACCCTGACGGACAACTCAAGCTTGAGGACGAGAACACTATTCTCGGGCACAGAAAAGACGAGATGATTCAGAAGACAATGAAGAAAAGCATGGTGTCTCTTCCTGGGCTGTCCAGAACAACAAGCAGGACTACAAACAGCCATGTAAAAAATGTTCATTTTACACTTCCACCAGATCAGCCCCCTCACAGTGGACCAATGAGTCAAAATGGTCACCATTTCCATTCGGGTCATGATCATTCCACTATGTGTGTCCTACCTTCAGGAACAGGACAAATGTGCCACATCAGCCATCAAATCCAACCGGGATCTCCTGGTCCTGCTCGCACCTTGCATCAGCACGATGGCGTTAAAAGTACCACCAGTGTTCTACCAGGCCATGCGGTCCATCAAAGCGGCACAACGCAAACAGCTCACTCTGGAACAAACAAGAAGTCCTTTCCAACAAACAATCCAGAAAAGCGACATCAAAACCTTCCAGCCAGCATTCCATCGCACACTCCAGATCCCTTGCTGGTCTGCAGGAACAGTTTCATCTACAAGCAGAATGGCAGTGAGAACCCAGAGAACCTGCCCGAGTCCAGTCTGAAACCAGGAACGTTTCTGCCTCCTCCACCATATAGGCACAGAAACACTGTAGTGTAACATCATGACCACCCTGGTTCCTCAGAGACTGCTTCTTCTACCAGCACGTTAAAGACATCATTTTCATTTTCAACACATCTTGCAACCCTTCTGCTGAATCTTTACGAGAAGTTTCCTCAGCATCAAACTGTATACTGTGTATGTATATACGTATAGCCGAACTGAGAGAGAACAAACTGTACCTTTCAGACTTTTATACCTCTGCATCATCCTCAATGTGTGTGTTTGTGTGTGTGTGTGTGTGTGTGTGTGTAGTATACGCATATCCTTTGTAAATTCGGAAAGATACAGGAGGCTTTTATAATATATTTTTAGAAAAAGCGAAGGCACCTGATTGTTTATATAATAAAAAGTAATAAAAGTACTTGCACATCTATTTTTCCTCCTCCGTGTGAACATGTGTGCTGTTCTGAGACGGCAAAGCCTTAATCAAGAGGCTGGTTTAATCCTCTCTGACTCACTCGTGGATGTTATTTAATAAAAAAATGCAGCGTGCAAGACATCTCCGGGGCAGAACTGCGAACGTTTCCCCGCTGGCGTTTTGAAAAACGGATAACAATGAAATTGTTTCCCCTCGCAGTCTTGTACATCTATGTTGAACCTGCTGTATTATTCCTGGTTGTGGACTGGCACAGTGTCTTTTACGATGTATATTTTTGGATTATGATCACTACACAATAAAAACGATAACGGTTTCAAAATGAAATGCGCCGTACCGCCTGTATTGATTGGGTTGAAAACCTTCTACCGGGTTTACCAGCGTGTGTTCGGACACCCAGCGTAGCCTGGGGGCTCGTGAAATGATTAGGCCCTAGCAAGGGGTCTCCTCGTGTTCTCTTTAAGATCCTGATGAAGGCATGACTACGGTCTTTAATCGCAATGAATGCTGAGGAAAAATGTATATCGTCTCAACGCTCTCGTGGTGGCAGGATGTAAAAAGGAAGCTGTTGGAATGAGATTAGTGTAATAGCAGATGACACTTTAAGGCAGATTAAGTCCATTTGACAGCACGGAGATACAGACTCCCTCGGGCTAAGTAGAAAATAAGATAGAAAAATGAATTTCCTGCTGTTCGGCTAGATCATTTTCCTCGCTCTCATAAGAATCTATTGAATATTAAACCGTACTGGGTGCACAATCTTGCCCAAATGGTTCATTGATAAACTCAGTACTCAGTGTTAGCATAGCTTGTCATTTTATAATGATCCCCCTATGTGGATAAACAATGCTAATTCCAAGCTCTACACTACAACACCTCTATAATGGTTTTATATTTCCCGCCAGATGTGCTAATAGGGTCTATGGATCGAATGATAGATCATCTCTTTGCAAGCAAGCTCCTTTTCGTTAGCGGTGCTAGCATTCGAGGCGTGAAATTTCCCACTGGAAGATATCGAAATTCCAAATCTGCTCCAGATCTAATATTCTTGAAGCTGCTCTGCCGTACCGTGTTTTACACATCCAAGTTATTCTTTAGCACGATCTGCCTCATCAGCCTCAAATAAATAACCAATCAAATTAGAGATGGTGAAAATTACAGTACGGTTCACAAAGGAACTTTGTGCATGCAAATGGAAAGTGAGGTAAGTTGTACTGTAGGCTACATATTTTCTAAAACCCTGACAGTAATATAACACAATGCAGTGCGTTCAGAATTTGTTGTGATGAGACACAATAACTGGGGCTTTTTTCTTTCAAGATGCCTTTAAACAAATAAAAGCAATGTGGGAAAGTTATCAAGTTGGCACATGGCACTTGTTTATTTGAATTTGCCTATACACAAAATAATAATACACATTTGAGTACAGGAAATCAATTATATAACAGTAACCCCCCCCCATAATTCATCATATTGACTAGGAATTTGTAGCACAAATTGGTTTTCCGAACAAGAAAAATGAAACGGAATTCTAAAATTAAAGGTCATCTGATATTTCTGTTGTGTTTCCCTTCATTTCCGAGCCCCCAGACATAGGATCAGTCCGATAGGTTTGTGTAAATTCCCCAGCGAGTAGCATTTAATTAATTGAGTGGTGACATTTGGATGGAGGGAGAGTCGAGAGTAGAAGATATTTGTCTCAAAAAACAGCTACAATAGCTTGTATAATTATAAACACCCCCTCCCCTCCCCCCCAGATCTCGTATTCGACTGTATCATGGATAGTTTGGTGAAATAATATATACGACCGAATCTTACATTTCAATTGCCGATCGTGTAACATTGGTCATTCTGGGTCATTTGCAGGAGGTGAAGGCTGAAAAGTGATTTTCCTGTATTTTCCGCTAGAACGATCCATCTTACAAATCCCCCGATTGTGCTTTTTTATCCGCCGTATACATTTTTTCCACGCAAAAGACTCCATTGGTAATAAAGCCTTGCAATCGCAAATGAATAAATCTTTATGCTACACAGGATCCATCCTCAGTTACAGTCTGACCTTTGACTGGAATTCAACACCGACACTGGAGACTCCTTCCATATATGTTTAATAAACATATGTTTTCCAAGAAAAGTTTTTTCTTCTTTCGTTTTTTTCTGTTTGGTGCTCATACGTCATTTCTATTTCATACATATTTTCTTCTTTGTTAAACATTGAAGTAATTAAACCAATGTTTTTTTTTTTTTTTAAACATAGTTGTATTTGGTAATTATATGCTTATTGTCCGGCTTTGTCACCATCACAAAGAATATAAATGAGCGAAACACTCTCGCCTTTCTTTAAACGAGCCAGATAACGAACATCACAATTGTGACGATTATTGCAATCAGTGTGTATTGATTGTCTGTCCAAAACCTGAGTATTCTGGTTTGAATTCCCTCCCACTACAAATCCATGAAGTGGCTGATTGAAGAAAAGCGAAAAATCCTGTCAGAAATAAAAAATACAAATATTTGATCTCATTCATGAGGTCACTAAGCAACCGGTAGGAACCTTTTCCCAAAACTATCCACATTTTCTGTCCAAGACAAACCCTAGAGTGTCCTCAAGAATTTGCTGATGTGTGTCATGGGCATCCTTGTGGATCATCAGGAGCACTGAGATGATGGATAACGTCGATTCCGCAGACAAAAGAGACACACATTCGTCTGGGACGATGTGCAGCATACAAGTGCTAGCAACACATCCAGAGGTTTTTATTAAACGTTTGCATATTTTGAAATCGAATCGACCGCTTGTGGCGAATCAGAATACAAAATCCAACAAATTAAAAAAACAACAACAATTAAATAACCTGAAACATTGGACTCCTTCTGGAAAGCAATGGTTTGTAAATATAAGACACCGGTGTGTATGACGCAATTGGAATAGTCGCCTGATATATACACTAATTCACGTTATGTCATTAGTGTCAACGCTATTTGCTGTTTCTTTCCTCTTTGTTCAGGACGTCAGTGGAGCAAATGGAAATGAGATGGTGATGGCACCCACTCACTCTGACTTCTCTCCGTCCCATTTTTATCGGTGTTCACTGGCCTGAATAATGAACACAGCAATAAGACATTGATTTCCTCAGGGTCTAATTGTCTTGAAAAATGAAGTTGCGCGATCCTAACGGTAAAAATGTGATATTTGGGTGCTCATCGACCCTTTACTAAATTTTTTTTTAACCTCTCTTGATGATGATGATGATGATTATAGTTATAATGATTGTAGGCTTAGCGTTAGCGTGACGACCTACCGACCGCATATACAGTAAATAAGCTCGTTCTCTCGCCTCCGTTCGAAAGGCCAGACGTCGACTGTACGCGAATGGCAATGAGGAAGTTAATAAGGTGCTTCTCACCGCCTCAATCAATGGCGACTGGCACCGTCAATGCAGCCACACATTATGAATTTTAAAAACGTATAAATGCTTTTTGATTATTTCAATTCATTTATTAAATCATTATGCCTGCATTACTGTGACTGTTTTCTTAGTCCATGTAGTGTACTTTCAATCTGTTGACACCAACCTGACCATAAGATCATCCCTATGTTTAACCTTCATTGTTCTGGGAAGATGTTTCGTGGAATGGTGAGGTTTATAGAGATTTGTTCAGCCACAAGGGTGTTAGTAAAATCAGGTGCAGTTGGCATTCCTATTCATCCCAAAGGTGTTCAATAGGGTTAAGATCAGAACTCTCTAGCAGGAGATCTTCCACTCCAAACCATATCTTTATAGAGCTGGCTTTGTGCACAGGGGCATTGTCATGCTGAAACAGGTTTGGGTCTCCTAGGTAAAGTGAAGGGAACATTTTATGCTCCCACACCCAAAGACGTTCTATACAATTGTGTGCCTCTGATTTTGGATGAAAAAGTCAGGTGTCTCAATGCTAATATGTTTAAGTTCGTTAGCATGGACAAGCTGCTGTGGGATAAGTGTAATCAAAGACTTTGGGACATGCTGTTACTGGAATAATAATCCATTGAAGGTTGGGGACCTACTAGAACAGGAATCAAGGATATATGAACCCATTAAAGGGCAGAGCCACTCGACAGATATTGGTGATCATTGGCTAATGACTAAATTTAGTATGATATCGTACTTAAACTTTTTGTAAAAAAGCTTTGCTAAACGGGCCACTTTTCAAAGTTCGGAATATCCATGATTCTTACCTCCACATCAACTAGCCGCTAGTCTACCACTCTGTCCTGTTATGCTAAATGATGACTAAGCAGCATTGTTGTGGTAGTGGAGTGGTGGCTCAGTTGGTAAGACGCTGGTCAACTGCTTATTTATATAAATAAGTGTCTTGAATAAGATGATTTGACAAATGCCATAAATGTTTGTACAGTATAAAATGTTCAGAAAGTCACTATTTTATTACATAATAGTGTAGCATTTTGCCAGGATTCCATGGTATGTTCATGTCAGAACTGTTTTCAGCTTTGCTTTAAAGAGATCCAGCTGACTCAACATAAATGAAAGAGGCCAACCAGTGTGAGGTTCTGTCATGCGATAAAATATGGGGTAAGTGTATGACTTAAGACGAGGGGAAAGACTTGCTGCTGGGTGCTGATGAGACCGCCGTGAGTCTCTGTCTTTTTAAACCGCCGCTTTAGCGTCTGTGACCTGTAATAAATGAGAATCTCTTCAGAAATGCCAGCTGTGAGAGGAAGAGAATAGAGCAAGAAAAAAAAAAGACTAGCTGAACCAGTGAGTTACTGTAAGCGTAAATGAAGCTGGAGATATAGCATACCGAGGTCTGAGAAATGTTGCAAATTGTCCCACGTGATGTCGGCGTCCTGGCGGAAGTGTGCCCATGTGTAAATGATGTGAAGCCATTACCTTGCAGGAATACTGCCCATTTTCTCTCATTTAAAGGGACATAAAATATCCTGCAAAAAGGAGAAGGTAATGGTGCATGTCCTTGCTAACCGCAGAAGGAATTCGGTTGGACCTTCACGTCCAGGGCTTTATGCTTTATTGTGCTGGCTGAAGCACAAAACTGGCAATTCATCACAGAGCCGGCTCGTAACCCTCATCACAAGACACAAACAGAATACGGACAGTATTTATGGATAGTGTAACCCTTTTTTAATCTTAATTCTATGAAACATGACAATAAAATTTGCATTTTTAGCTAAACTTTAGTACACCCATTTAAAATGATGTCTAAATTGGTACAATAAACCTGTTGCTCATCAACACTTTCATGAACTAGCAGGCTTCCTACGTGACACAACCAATGTTAGGTTCAAAAGCTAACACTTCTGGTGGACTTTGGTCCAAGATCTGAAATAAAGAAATTGGAACTAAAGAATTCAGCGTTGAAATATCAACACAAAAGTAGAAAGAACACAAAACGAACCACTTTTACTTTGGTTTTTACCAAACCAAGCAAACTTCTGATCCAACACAAAATTTGCAAAAGCAAGACAACAAACGAAAGCGAATATTTTTACAAAATGAGGGAATTTTAGGACAAATGTTGAATGCGGAACATGGCAGGCTTTTGCATCTTATTAAACTTGTGAAAAAGAAGCTTTTTTTTGTTGCTACACTGCTCGGCTCTGCGTTCAAAAATGGTTTCTAAAATATTCCGTTCCAAATAATTAATGACGATGTGTCTTGCAGTGTGGAGAACACATTTACAACCAGAAAAATCCCAAAAGCAGACAACTTTGCTTACTTGGCTAAGACCACAGTTGTCTCAAGAGACCTCAAAAACAGATCTGAGTGAGGTCACGAACTGCATTAATATATTGCTGCTTATGTTCCAGACTTTGAACAAAAAGTAACACTGAAAGCATGGTAGAATTCTATTAGTTTTTGAAACTAATGAAAACTAATGAGTGATTTGTCTGCAACCCCAAGAGAGGAACTATATTTATTTGTGACAAACCTGGAACAACATCTGCATACAGAAAATGGAGTGCCCTTGAACATGAGTAAAAACTCCCAGGGTTTGAGATGTACCTTTTGTTCCAGCTACTAGTCCTGCCTTCAGAGTAAATCCTGTAGCAGCGATCATTTCAGGAATATGTATTTCTCCTATCTATTCCCTAGACGAGGTTGTTCTTGTTGAGGACAAACGGTCAATCATCGGGACAGTTGACTACAAAAAAGGCATTTGTAGATGGTTTGATTTAAAAGCCTTGTTTTTTGTCCTTTGAGAATTTAAATCATGAGTCAATAAAATCAACCAAATGGAATTATAGGCATTTCACCAAGTTTTAGCTCAAGCACAATACTGAGATCATCACATGATGGCTTTTTTGAGTCTTCTGTTTGAGTGTGAGTTGCGCTAAAGCTTTGGGCAGCTTTGTTGAGAACATCTGGTTTGCTCTAGGAAATAATTCGATTCCATGTGTAGGTAAGATGTCCAGGCAAGCTGCCAGGCCTGAAAGTTGTTTACCACCTGCCTCTTCGATGGAACAAGAGAATGTTGAGAAACCTCTGAGAATTTTTATAAAATTTTACTCTGAATAGAGATGTTAAATTGGGAAACAATATTTGAGCGACATCGCTATGCAAGAAATGCAAGCAAAAATTATTTAGATTTTCTAGGATTCTTACATTTTGAAATGTGAGAATCCTGGCACCGGTTCAGGTCGGGTTATGGATGCGGCCACAATTATTTTGCTTTTATTTTACGAAAAGTAACAGAGGTCACGTCTGCTTCCCTGGCCAAAAAATAAATGGTAAACAATAAAAGTCTACACTGTACAAGAATCTAAAAAATCAATGGTTTTATTATCTTCCAGTTTATACCCGCTTTGCTCCTAAAGAGGGCAAAAAGGGGGAAAAAAATTTGTCAGATTTATTTTTGTCCTCAGAGTAAAACACTTAGGTTTGAGGTTTTAACGTCAATCCTACAGCACTGGATACAGTTAAAAAGAAAAAATTCATTATCTGACGTGTAGCCGCTACCTGAGGACTCGGGCTTTTACACTCCCTCATCGTGTACATTTTTTATTTATTTTTTTTTTTTTTGAGATGTTGGGTTTTATGTAAATGATCTTGCTTGCTGCTGAGGTAAGCAGCTGTCTCATTTACATAATTTCTTGGCAGTTGTGTCACTGTTGCTGCCGTGTGTGTATGGATACCATAACAAATGGTTCCCATGTGAAAAAACAGTGTCTCAATGTTTTTATATCAATTAGAATAATATATCTATTTCTGTAAATTTTTTGTATTTATTTTATTAAGTATTTATTAATTTGTTATTATATTTAAGCTTGGAGTGTTACTGTACTGTATTGATAGCATTCTCAGCCACATTCCGGCTGCCTTGTCAAAGGGTAAGTAATTTTTTTTTGCGGATTCGGTGCCACTGACCGAAGGCTTGAACACCCGATGGCGATGTAGTTGAAACAGCAAACAACCTGCGCTTCCTGGACAGCAGTTGCCCATTCCAGAGCTTTCCTAGAGAGAAGAGTGATAATGTAGGTGATTTGTCAGTGGTTGGTGGGAAACGAGGAGAGTTGTAATTCGAATGTTAGTGAGCATTGGGTTAGGAAACCTCAGCAGGCATTGGGCTGTCTGGCAAAGCAATGGGCTGGGCGGCAGGCACAGCTCTAATTTAGCTCTCAGGACGCTGGAACCGGAAAAGAAGTGGGAAGTGGAACTGGAGATGGGATAGGATCTGAAGTTGTTGTTTGAACCAAGTTAGGAACTCTGAGCTCTGGCCTGTATACTGGACGTGCTGAGCCAGCACAGATTCATGGTGTTTCAACTGCTGCTGTTGTCGTGCAGAAAGAAGACATTGAAAGGCTTGACTCTTCACTAGAAAGAAATAAAGCCAGAGCAACAGGAGGGAAATTATGATGCCTTAAAGAGTCCAGTAGGAAAACGGAAACGAGGTGAGCAAGAAGCCCCAGTGGTAAAAAAGGTTAGAACACCCAAAACTTAAATTTTATAGAGATAAAATAAGAGTTCAGAATTAATTAGCACCACCAAACTGCCAATACTGGGCCCTTGAGCAAGGCCCTTAACCCGTATTTGGTTAGCTGTTAAACTGAGATAACTGGATATAAGGGTATCTGCCAACTGACATTAGAAGATCCTACAAGCCATTACACCATAAACTGCAACTTTAAAAAGCTGTCCCTGGGTCCCCATAAGACAGACAAGCTGTCCCTGTAAAAAGACACACACATGCATCTCTGAGGACTTGTGTGTCTTCGATTTGACAATTTGATCGCTCTCTTACACCCATACACCCATACACACACACACACACACACACACACACACACACACACAAAAGACTGCACAAACAGATACACTAAAAAAGTCACCCTCTCACACACATTGAGAGGGTGTTTCCAAAATCCCTAGAATATCCAGGGTCCCCATTAGGCAGGCAAGTTGTCCCTATAAACACACACATACATATTTCTGGGGACTTGTGAAGACTTGGGTGTCTCTAAAACACACACATTGTTAATCTATCCGTATGAGGACTTTTCACTGTGATAATTATCAATTTAGTGAATTAAACAGAAAGCTAAAGCTATAAACACACACACACACACACACACACACACACACACACACACACAAACACACTGACTTTATGAGGACTTTTTACATAACATGTTTGTGCTATTATTCTTATGAGGATTGACATCATTATTAATGCAGCTAATTAATGCTAAGCTACACACCAAAAACACACACACAAATAAAGTGTATTCAGGTGCCTAAAAAAGGCTCCATATGAACACCTCGCACAGACATTGCGGTGCAGTATTCAAATAGATTCCCTATAAAACAAAAGCCACACGACCACCCTGAATAGGTTACATGATGTTCTATGGAACAAAGACACAAAGATAAGATCTGATTCTATGGAAGTATGCAAAAAGCTGAGAGTAATAAACCATGAGCAGCGTGAATAACAAGGCTTCTTCTTTTTCACATTCACAGTAATAATATTTCCTGTTTATTGGAACCTTTGTTTGACAGTGATGGAGAAAGGATGGGAGGGATTAATAGAGGCAAATCTATAATTCAAGTTTTGTTCAGATCACACACACATGAGGTATGAAATCTAATTTCAGATTCAAATCATTGGCATGAACTTACATTAATGTCCTGTGGCAGCACAAATGCAGTACAGAAGATCTTGCATTTTTCCATAGAAATGCAGGAGCCTTTTGTCTGTGCAATGATATTTTGAATACATACAAGAAAAGTTACTGAAATATTTGTAATGCTCCTTACAGATATGGCTCATCTCATTTCACTCAACCTGCTCTTTTCAGGTCAGTGTACATAAAATGACTTAGTTTGTGTGTTTGTTCATAAGTGATTTAGAACCATCTGATCATTAAGGCTTGCAGATGGACACTACATGGACAAAAGTACAGGAACAACCTGACTTTCTTAGCCTCTGTTGGAAGCATACAATTGTATAGTAGGTCTTTGGATGTGGTAGAGTGAAGGTTTCCCTTCACTTGAACTAGCACATCTGAACCTATTCGAGCATTACAATGCCCCTGTGCATATTGCCAGCTCCATGAAGATCTGCTTTACACATGGGTTGAAGTGGAAGATCGTTTGACTGATGAGCTTTTTGGGCACAACACACGAAGATTTTAATGCCGAGACAAAATAAAGTACAGGTTAGGGTCTAAGATGGTGGTGCGGGGACATGGCGGCTCCTACGTGGGCACATTTTTTTTTAACACTTGTCATAGAGAGTGCAATTGCAACTATAGTCCAGGCAGTACCTCCTGCCATTACAACCGTAAAAACCTGAATGGCTCTAGGTTCAAATAACAGGTTGATTCAGCTATCCAAGGCACTGCAAGTGATGCAAGAGCCTCTGCTATTCTGAATAATCCGTCTCACCCCCCAGAGTCTGTTCAAGACTCTGCCATCAGGCAGTAGGTTCAGAAGCATCAGGACCCGCACTACAAGGGTCTGAAACAGCTTCTGCTCTCAAACTGCCAGAGCCCCAAACATAGACATTAACACACACTTACACTCAACCACTTTATTGTGCATCGGAAATACACACTGGACATTGTGGCACATTTAGACTAAGGGACTTAAATTGTTTACTGTGTACTACAGTCATCCCCTCATTCTGTTAAAATATGCACACTGGATATTGCACACACTTGCACATGGTCACCTCTGACTGTGGACTCGCATTTTATACATACGTTACTTAGATTTCAACCTCATTTATCGCATCTAGCTCGTACCCCACATCTTAACTTCGCTATGTCTAGTGATTACTTTTACTGTTCACTGTTTATGCACCTTGGTCCATACTAACAACATTTGTTCTTTTTTATACTGCGTATATGGAACAATGAAAATGAACCTTGATTTGAGTCATCAATATAACACTTCCTGGTTCCTGGTCTGCGACGCACCAACAAACCACACCATGGTCCAAGTCACGGAAATCTCATGCGCTTCCCCTTTTTCTAATTAGAAATGAACATTAATTTATGATTTACATCTACATTATTCTATGCATTATACATTGTAGGTGTTCTGTTGAAGTAAGCTGTAAGTGTTATATGATATGGAAAGCCATAGTAAACGAATAAACTACTCTTTACTATAAGCACATGTTAAACACACATACAAATTCTAAAACCTGGGTACCCCCAAAAGGAAAAATTAACAAACCTGCATTTAATGGGACCATTTCCAATAAACATTACGAATTCAATGATTTTTTTAAACAGTACTGTTTTATTTTCTTTGTATGGATATTTACAATAATATGGAACTAAATATTTGTCATTTACATTGTTGACACATTTAATATCCGCTTATCACTACATAATAATGTCTTTTCTTGGTTTGCACACTAGTGTGTGGCACAGGGGCATATATTTTACACGTCTATCGGTTTGTGAATGAAAATAAAACCTGGATCGAAGCTCGGACCTACTGTAGAGAGAAATACACAGATCTGGCCACCATTAACAACATGACTGAGCTAAACAAGCTAAGTGACATCCTGAAGGATAAAACTGCCAAACAAGTTCGGATTGGACTACGGAGGAAAGACACCTGGATATGGCGGTGGTCACTGGCAAATGAAGCCTTATATGGCAATTACACCAAATGGTCTGCGACTCAACCAGACAACTGGTTGGGAATGGAGTTCTGTATTCAAATGTTTGGAGATAATGGCTTGTGGAATGATTGCTACTGTAACAGCTTAAAGCCTTTTGTGTGTTATGCAGGTAAATACCTCTTGATACTAAAGATAAAAGAAACCAAATCAAATTTTGCATTATCATGAATAGGAAAAGAATTTATTCAACATTCTAAAAACTCATCAGGTTTGTCTGGATAGCAAATGAATTTTTTTTATCATTTCAGCCACTATTTCTAATTCTACTGATTAATATACCTTCATCCGTAATGACACCACAAACTGTTGACAAACTGTTGTATAAATGTTTTTAACTGAATTACTATATGGCCTGCTTTTGGTTTGCAACACATTTGAATGTGCTGCTTTAAATCCAGCACTGCATTAAAAACAGGCATGATTCTGTAATGGAAATCACTGCATGGGATCAATACCACCTTTAGAAAACGTAGAAAACAGTTTGTCATATCATGCATAAATGCAGTTTAAATTTCTAGCATGAAAAGGAGTGGGCATGCGTGAACATGATCCGGATTGCGTGTTCAGATGAATTGAAATGTTGATTACTTTTACAGCTTGCACATTTGGTGAGACTCCATCAATGCTAAATGGTATAGACAGGTTTTAGAGCAACACATCCTTCCACCCTTCAAATCTCTATTGTTTTCAAGGATTACAATCTCATGACTTCGTAGTAGAAGAGTCTAGGTGCTGAATTGGACTTTTCACCATTTAAACATTCGGCGCTTCATGAATTGAAAAATACAACAAAGGAAACACGGAACTGTTAAGTAGCTAGAATGCGCTATCAGACACATATGGGAGAACATCCATCTCCAAAAACCTTTACATTTTACACAGGGTCCCAACTTTTTTGTAGTCAGGGTTGTAAATACATGCTGGGGAAAAAAAAACAATACAATATACTTACTAATAATATATATATTTGCCATTCAGACAAATCTGATACATTTCTGAAAGCAATGTCAGCCATAAATTGTAAAAAATTATACATTCATCAATTAATTTTCTTTCAGAAAAGAACACAAGCAATAATACATACATATTTGTTAATGTGACAATGACCTGGTATGATGCCCGGACCTACTGCAGAAAGAAATACACCGACCTGGTCAGTGTGAGGAACCAAACTGAGTATATGGAGGTCTGGAATGTTTCAAAGTCTTCTTATTCTGTTTGGATCGGTCTGTACAATGACTCCTGGACGTGGTCAGATCAGAGTAAATCCTTATTCACATACTGGGACCAGAACAATGTCACAGGAGATTTTAACTGTGCTGTAGTGAATGTGTTGAAGCCGCACAAGTGGAATACCGGCAACTGCACCGCCAAACTCCCATTTATTTGCCATGAAAGTAAGAAAAACTATTGCAATTTTTAAAAAATTAATTATTCATACTGTTTTAGATTATGATATATTGTTTAGAATACACTTAGTTTTATCAACACAATAGAAAATGGACCTTGCGATAAAACATATGTTCAGATTGGATTCAAAACTTAGATCTGGATTTTGTTACTACTGAATATTTGATTTACACAGACACGCTGATCCTGATTAAAGAGAATCTGAGCTGGTGGGAAGCTCTGAATTACTGCAGGAACCATCATCATGACCTGGTCTCAGTTGGCAGTGAAGAGATGCAGCTCTGGGTGAAGGGCGTGGCTCAAAACGCCTCCACTGAACACGTGTGGCTCGGTCTGCGTCACGACTGTGCCCAGCGTATCTGGTTCTGGGTTTACGGAACGATGATCTGCTATCAGAACTGGGCTCCGGGGAACGGGACCTGGAATGAAGACTGCAGCCAGGAGAGGAGAAGTGGAGCAGTTCAGGCTGGAGGAACGCAGCAGTGGATCGATCTGCCTGAGAGCTACAAACTCAACTTCATCTGCTCTTTGAAAGATGGTGAGTCTCAGAGTTTATTATTGCATTATTTTTCTAACGTCGCTTCTCTATTATAATTCTATTTTTTTTTTCTCCCATTTGCCCTGAAGATCTGTTTAATTAAACAAAGACTGGAAACATGAAGACAAGTTGTGGTCCATCATCTGTATCCAGCATCAGCAGATCTACTGCAGTCTCTCATTTATCATTTTCAATACATGCTGTTCATCCAGATCATTTCATTATATGTTTATTATAATATAAATTCTATAAAATCAATGCAACATGAACTTGTAATATTTTTAAAGTTATAATTGTTATATTTTCTTTTTTCATTATTACAGGGTTTTATGGGTGGTTAAGGTGACATTTATTTTTCTTGATTTTTGACACTTGTTTGGAATGCAATTAATTTTTTTCCTCGTGGACTAATGGGTTTCTTCTTTAGATGTTTCCAGAATCACATGTTGGTGGAGATTCTACCTGGATTTTTTTTCCACTTGATTTTTAATGTGTAACAGTGTAAACTGTAATGACTGAAAGTTTGCATCAAATAAAATCTACTTCTTGTACACAATATCCTTATCCCTGTATTCGTTTCCTCCGTGTGACACTTCACTCTTTCAATAACACACAAATAATAAACTTAGGGTCATGTATAGAGATTTTGGTTATTGTCCTCAAACTACAACTAAAGTATGTGGATTAATTAAGCAAAAACGGAAAGTAATTCGATAAGTGTGGTAACAGAAGATGTACAGTTGTTGTGTAATAAAAGCTGAGGTGGTTGTAACATTTAATAGAAATGTGCAAGTGCACAACCAAAAACAAAAAAATAGAATTGTTACTAAACACCACCCAAGTGGCTCCAACCCTGATTCACCTAAACTTAAACTCCTACATTCTTTTTTTACTTCTTTTGGCTTCTCCCATTATGGGGTGCCACAGTGGATCATCCGTCTCCATAACCCCCCCCACGTCCTCAACATCTGCCTTCTTTATGTCTTTCCTCACCACATCCATTAACCTCATCCTTTATGTCTTTCCTCACCACATCCATTAACCTCCTCCTTGGTCTTCCTCTTTTCCTCCTTTCTGGTGGCTCCATCCTCAGCATTATCCTACTGATATACCCCATGTCCCTCCTCTGCACATGTCCAAACCATCTCAATCTCACCTCCCTCACCTTTTTACCAAAACGTCCTACATGTGCTGTCCCTCTAATAAACTCATTTTTAATCCTGTCCATCGTTGTCACTTCCAACAAAAACCTCAACATCTTCAGCTCTGCTACCTCCAGCTCCACCTCCTGTCTTTTACTCAATGCCACTGTCTCTAATCCATACAACATCTTGGGTCTCACCACAGTCCTATAAACTTTCCCTTTCACTCTCACAGATACTCTTCTATCACAAATCACTCCTGCTCTCACTCTTCTCCACCCACTCCACCCTTCCTGCACTCTTTCTTTCACTTCTCTAACACACTCTCCATTACTTTGTACTGTACATTGGCTTGTGAAAAACCAGGACCCAGTCCATAATCCTGACGACATTAAACCGCAATACCGATTATTATTTCCATAATAGTCTTGAGTAAAAAAATCAATAATGAATCTTGTTTTATGGAACCACTGTTTTAGTGACTGGTTCTAATGTCAATTCAAGTCAAGTCAAGTTTATTTGTATAGCGCTTTTCACAACAGACATTGTCTCAAAGCAGCTTTACACAAATCAACAGTGATGGCGAATGGTTTGAATTTGTCCCTGATGAGCAGCCGTGGCAACTGTGGCAAGGAAAAACTTCCTTAGATGTTATGAGGAAGAAACCTTGAGAGGAACCAGACTCAAAAGGGAAACCCATCCTCATTTGGGTGACATCAAGAGTTTGATCATAAATCTTTCAACAATACAGAACACTGGAGAGTGAGAACTAACATGATTACTGGAGTATAAGATTATAAGTGATGTTCTTTCTGCAGTCTTATACAGTCTATATGGTTAGTAGCTCCGAGTTTTATGAGCTCAGCATTTGTGATCACCACAGATCCAGCATCAGCTTCTCCATGCCAGAGCCTTTAAACACTCCAGGAGGTCCAATGTTAAAACTTCACACATGTAGCGGGATCCAATTGGCACCGGTACGTCTCTAGATGGTTCGGGATGCTTGTGAGTTCGGCATCTACTTCTTCAAAGGTCCGTAATCATCACGAGGTGGGAGGTGACTGGAGCTGGCCAAACCTCAGGGTGTCTTGGGATGGGGAGAGAAAGAGAAGCAGTGGAGTGGAATTAGCGTAGCTGCTGTTCATGATATCAACAGCACAAGTTGATAATGTGCATGTGATCAGATGTTCTGGAGCACAAGGTTATGATGCGATGTGTGTTATGTGTAGGCTTTGCTAAAAAGATATGTTTTTAATCTACACTTAAACTGGGTGAGTGTGTCTGAGCCCCGAACACTGTCAGGAAGACTATTCCAGAGTTTAGGAGCTAAATGTGAAAAAGCTCTACCACCTTTAGTGGACTTTGCTATTCTACGAACTACTAGAAGCCCAGAGTTTTGAGATCTTAGGGAGCGTGGCAGATTGTAGCATGTTAAAAGACTGGAGAGATACATGGGAGCCAAACCATTTAGTGCTTTATAAGTGAGTAGCAGTAGTTTGTAGTCTATTCGAAACTTAACAGGAAGCCAATGTAGGGACGATAAGATCGGGGTTATGTGATCATATTTTCTTGAGCGTGTAAGAACTCTGGCTGCTGCATTCTGGACTAACTGAAGCTTGTTTATTAATGACGCAGGACATCCACCTAGTAATGCATTACAGTAGTCTATTCTGGAGGTCATGAACGCATGGACGAGGTTCTCTGCATCAGATATATACAACATGTTTCTTAACTTAGAAATATTTCTAAGGTGAAAGAAGGCTGTTTTTGTAACTTGGTTGATATGATTTTTGAAAGACAAGTCGCTGTCTAAAATAACACCCAGGTCTTTTACCGTTGAACTAGTGGTTACAGAGCATCCGTCTAAATGCAGGTTGAGATGCTGGAGCTTCTGTATACTAGTTTTTGGGCCGATTAAGCAAAATCTTAGTCTTATCGGAATTTAAAAGTAGAAAGTTATGGGTCATCCAATCTCTTATTTCCTTAACACACTCAGTTATTCGAGTTAATTGAGCTGTATCGCCTGGTTTAGATGAGATATATAGCTGAGTATCATCAGCATAACAGTGGAAGCTAATCCCATGCCTTCTAATAATATTTCCTAACGGAAGCATGTATATTGTGAAGAGCAGGGGTCCTAGAACTGAACCTTGCGGCACGCCATAATTTACTTGCATTAGCCTGGATAGCTCTCCATTTAAATCTACGAAATGGTAACGATCGGACAGGTAGGATTTAAACCAGCTTAATGATTTAGGATTTAAAGCTTAATGCCTGTCCCTGAATGCCGATGTAATTTTGTAAGCGATCTAGGAGGAGATCATGGTCTATAGTGTCGAATGCAGCACTAAGATCTAGTAAAACCAACAGCGAGATGAAGCCTTGGTCTGAAGCTAAAAACCGGTCATTAGTGATTTTAACTAGAGCAGTTTCTGTGCTATGATGGGGCCTAAAACCTGACTGAAATTCTTCAAAGATATTGTTCTCTTGCAGGTAGGAACATAACTGGGCAGCGACAATCTTTTCTAAAATTTAGGCATAAATGGGAGATTTGAAATTGGTCTGTAATTCGATAGGGTGTTTGGATCCAGATTAGGTTTTTTAATGAGGGGCTTAATAACTGCTAACTTGAGGGATTTAGGGACATGTCCTAACGATAGTAAAGAGTTAATAATATTCAGAAGAGGTTCACCAGTTGTATATAA
>JBCEWE010002033.1:10000-19709 GCA_039877035.1 Silurus lanzhouensis | reverse complement strand
AAGAGGAAGCGACTGGGAACGACAGCAATCAGCCACAAAGTGTTCGACCACGTAAACCACGAGCAGGTCAGCTGATACTGAGACACGTAGTGCACAGAGGTCACCAACCTTCTGCACAGTCAATAGCTGCAGACCTCCAAACTTCATGTGGCCTTCAATCAGCTGAAGAACAGTGCGGAGAGCTTCATGGACTGGGGTTCCATAGTCGAGCAGCTGCATCTGAGCTTTACATCACCAAGTGCATTGCAAAGCATCGGAGGGTGTGAAGCAAAGCCGCTGACTCCAGAGCAGTGGAAACGTGTTTCTGGAAAAGATCAACTGATGGACAGATGGATAAATAGACACTGATGATAAAAAAAAAAAAATGGAGAAGCAGATACAGGTGAATGGGTTGATCTCAATAGATGTAATGATGGATAGATTGGATGAATAAGTAGATGTAGAATATGTAATAAATAAGGTAGTAAAAATAACTTCTAACACTTCCTCATGCAGGTGGTGGTGACCAACACGTTCCCCATGAAATCCAGAAGCTTCAGTGTCCCAAGATAAAGACAGTGGATGTCAGTATGATCCTGGCTGAAGCTATTCGTCGCATCCATAATGGAGAATCCATGCTTACCTGTTCCGCAACATCACTGTGGACGACTAATGAGCATCTGGAGTCTTCATGCTGATCCAGGACCAGCTTGGAGTTTCTTTCTCTGGTGCTTGGTGGTTTCAGATCCTCGTTTATTCCCTTAAGAAAGAAAGTTTAGCAGTATGAAGATCTTCCCTGTCTCGCCTCAGCATGGAGGAGAAGAAGAGATGGAGAAACACTGTCATTCCGTGTCTGTTGGAGAGATCATGGCTCTAACAGTGGTATTCTCACTTCCAGTACTTATTTTGTGTGAAATATGCACTACACCATAAACGCCCTGTTCTAGATATTCTCTTCTGCTTTTTACGCCTGTTGGTGACGTCATGAAAACGGTGGACCAATAAATAAAAAAATGTCAAAAAATCTTTTCATTCATATTCTTTCTTCGAACATTGTGACAAATTTTTAGTTGAAATATTAAAAAATGGGTTACAGATGAATGGATCGAAACATGATGAAGATGGATGGATAATAGAGATACTGATGGATGGAAGCGTATACAGATACATGGGTAGATATTCAATGGATAGATGGATGTATAGATTAATAGATTACTGATGGATGGATGGATGGATGTATAGATTAATAGATTTACTGATGGATGATGGATGGATGGATGATGGATTAATGGATTGATGGATGGATGGATGGACAAAAGCATACATGTATGGATGGATATACTGATGGATAGATGAATGGTAGAAAGGATAGAGGAAGCATATACAGATGAATACGTGGATATATGAATGGAGGGATATACTGGATGGATAGATAAATAGATATACTGATAGATGGATGGATGGATAGACAAAAGCATTATAGAGATAAATGGAAATATGGATTGATGGATGAAGGATGGACAAAAGCATACACAGATGAATAAATATAAGAATGGGTGGATATATATATGGCTAGATGGACAAAAGCATATACAGATAATGAGTGGATAGATGGACGGATGGATTGATGGATAGATTAATAAAAAATACTGATGGATGGACGAAAGTATATACAGATGAATGGATATATGGATGGGTGGATATATGGCTGGATGGACAAAAGCATATACCATTGAATTATTGGACAGATGGGTGGATGGACAAAATATACAGACAAATAAGTGGATATATGAATCTATGGATTTACTGATGGATGAATAGATATACTGATGAATAAAAACACAAAGATGAATGAGGGATATTGGATAAAAGGGAAATACTGATGGATGGAAATATAAATGGATGGTTGGAGGGATGAAGGGATAGATACTATCAGATGAATGATATATAAATGTGTATGAATGATGGAGAGATAGAGATAGATATAATGAAGGATGGATAGAGAGATGAATGAAAACTCCATGAACTGGATGGAAAGTCACTTGGCTGTTGAAGAAGTGATTCTCTGGTTTGAAACAGTTCCGATTCTGAGTGATTTCAGGAAACAGGACTTCCTGAAGTCAGTGTAATTGCAGAAGTTACACTCGTCTGTAAAGTTAGAGGAAGTGTGAGGGAATTACCTTCATCTGAGTAAGAGTGTGTTAAAATAATCACATTACACACAGCTCACTATAAACACATGATACAATCTTGTGATGTCACACAGCAGATTAAGAACAAACGCTAAAGTTAGAAGTGAGTCACGTCACAGTAAATCGTACTGCGCTCGGTCATCTTACACGCCACGAAACGTAGGAAATGCATTCTGGTAACGTGTCAGAGACGCTGTACTTGTTCCAAACTCCGCAGGTGACCTTAAAGCTGCTGTGGAGCTTGGACCAAGTCCAGAGGCAAAGACAATTCAGTGCCCCTGATCGGAGAGATATGAGTGTTTGTTTGTTCGTTCGTTTATTCACTACTTAATAACATGAATTATTTCATTTATCTGCAAACAAAGCTGTTTATTTTCTGCTTACACAATCTTTTAATTACACATTCATTCATTTACACAAATATCTGCTTACATTTATTTATCCACTCACATTTTATTTACTTGGGTACCATCCATCCATCCATCCATCCATCCATCCATCCAATACAAGATTCCTTATATATTCATTCATGCATCCATTTATTCATATACAGTACAGACCAAAAGTTTGGACACACCTTCTCATTCAAAGAGTTTTCTTTATTTTCATGACTATGAAAATTGTAGAGTCACACTGAAGGCATCAAGGGCTATTTGACCAAGAAGGAGAGTGATGGTGCTGCGCCAGATGACCTGGCCTCCACAGTCACCGACCTGAACCCAATCGAGATGGTTTAGGGGTGAGCTGGACCACAGAGTGAAGGCAAAAGGGCCAACAAGTGCCAAGCATCTCTCGGGGAACTCCTTCAAGACTGTTGGAAGACCATTTCAGGTGACTACCTCTTGAAGCTCATCAAGAGAATGCCAAGAGTGTGTAAAGCAGTAATCAATTTTTGTTATGTATATAATTCCATATATAATTCCACGTGTTAATTCATAGTTTATGCCTTCAGTGTGAATCTACAATTTTCATAGTCATGAAAGAAAGAAAACTCTTGAATGAGAAGGTGTGTCCAACTTTTGGTCTGTACTGTATATATTAAACTGATTAATTTTAAATATTATTTGTATATATTCACTTGTTCTTGGATTGAAAGAGGCAGATGTAGAGGATGAAGTAGTATAGGACGGATGATCTGCTATTGCGACCCCTAATGGAAGCAGACGAAAGAAGACGATGAAGAAGAAGATATTCTCTCATTCATTCATTTTTCATTCACACAGTCATACACTTGTGCAATCATTTGTTCATTTATCCACTCATTATAACGTGTTCATCCATTCACTCAGTCATTCTGTCCTATTTATTACTTGAGCAGGTTTAATCATGAACATACACGTTTACTTCAGCAACATGATTTATTTCTATTATGAAGAATTTCCTTTATCTGTTCATTCATTCATTCATTCATTCATTCATTCACATTTACACATTTCTCATTTCGGTTATTGTGCCGAAAAGGAAGACATTTAACAGGAATAGAATCTGGTGTTGTTCTGTACTCACCATTTTTTAAACAGTTCTTGTGTGTGTGTGTGTGTGTGTGTGTGTGTGTGTGTGTGTGTGTGTGTGTTTTAATTCTCAAACTGTAAAAAAAGGCAAAATACTACATTTTAAATCTGTAATTAAGTCAGAAATGAAGGTTTAAGATCAGGCACTTACCTGAAGATGAAGTTGAGGCAGGATGGAACATCTCTGGAGTGCAGTGTGTGACTATATGCTCTGAGAATGTAACCTGTTTAGTGTTGTGTGTATTGTGTGTGTGTGTGTGTGTGTGTGTGTGTGTGTTGTGTGTGTGTGTATATATGAGCCTGTTTCAAAGAGGAACTAGACAGCAACTGACTGTTGGCCACTTCCTTGTGTGAGACAATGTGCAGCTATCAGAGCTAAGCTGGGAAACGGGAAACACACAGACAGGTCGGCTTTGTGTGTGTGTGTGGTGTGTGTGTGTGTGTGCGTGCATGGTGTGTGTGTGTGTGTGTGTGTGTGTGATTGTGTGTTGTGTGTGTGTGTGTGGTTGTTGTGTGTGTGTGTGTGTGTGTGTGTGTGTGTGTGTGGTGTGTGTGTGTGTGTGTGTGTGTGTGTTGATGTGTGAGTGTGTTGAGTGTGTGTGTGTGTGGGTGTGAGTATGTCTGTTATTCGTGTAAGCATGTGTATAATTGCCATTTAAGGCAATCAAGTTATACTTGTGTGTGTGTGTATAATGTATGATTATAATTTCCTATCGTTAAATCCTTCAGTAAAAACACTTTGGACTGAACAGTAATAAAAACAACACTAGAAGTTCCACATGAGTTGATATTGTATAAACTCTGATACTCAGCTAAAATCCAGTGATAAAATCCTGAACACAGAAACGTTATTGAATATTTCTCACTGTGACATCATGGAAAGAAGTCGTCTGTACAGCTGAGGTCGTACGCTCACGTTTATGCCTCGCTGATTCTTGCATGCATGTTTCATGCGGTCCACAAGACACAATAATACCCGAATCCACCCGAAGGTAACACCTGCTTGAGTCTGTGTGAGACTGTATTCTGTTCACTGGATGATTGACAGCAGTGAGGGGTGTGTAAACTTTTGAGCCACAATGTAAATTTTGTCTCCTGGGTAATACCAAATAAAATGAATGACACTAGACACTCGTTCTTAATCCCCATCTTATGTTTTACGATTGTATGTCGAATGAGCCTTACCATAGAACGATACGCATTGATATAAAACTGACCAATCAGCATCGAGAATTCAGCAATGTGTTAATTTATACACTCAGTTTCTGTCAATCTAGTGGTGATTTTCAACTGAACCTACAAACAGGTTCAGCACGTGAGGTTGTAGACCTGCAGTTTGTTAATTATTGTACTGTGAAAAAGTATTCACCCCCCTTCTGTTTTTTCTGCAATTAAAATTTCTTTGTCCATTTAAACCATTGTAGAAGCGTCAGCTCCTTTTTCTGTCTCCTGGGGAAGTGGAAGCTCAGAATTTAAGGCTCTGGGTAACTGACAGGTCAGTGGGGTTTCAAGCTCCGGTATCACCAAGATGACACTCTTGGGCCCCCAATCCAAGGCCCTTAACAATTTTATGCTCCAGGGTTTCTTGTATTATAGCTGATCCCAGCTGAGTAACATGCTGTGATATGTAAAGAAAGAGCTGTAATGTACATATGACAAATATAAAGCACCTTCCTTTCTTTTTCTTTCTTTATCCAGTTCATGATATGCATACTGTAACCAGCAGGGGCAACACTGACAAACCAAATTCGATCTCTTTTCATTAGATAATTTATCTTAAATTAATTCGTCATTAAAATACAGTAAGAAAGTGATGAATTAAAGTAAAATCTTCATGAAGATTAACAAAAAATTATTCGTTTTTTAAAGAAAAAAACGCTCCGTCCATTACATAGTGAGTTTACAATTTTTTTTTTGCTGTTTTATAAACTTTACTGGACAACATGTTAACCTGGAGAACAGAATTCCCATAATGCACTTTGACATTAGTATTGAATAGCGAGAAAGTTATTATTTCAGAAAAAATTTACAATCCTTAATAAATAAATAAATAATAAAATAAATAAATACAACACATTCAGGAGTTTATTTTCTTCTTGGAACACTTTTTATTCCTGCCTGTACAGTTCATAATAAAAAAAAAAATGTAAAGACATTTTTATCATTTTAAACATTTAAAAAAAAGTGCATATGAACAAATCATAAAACGCCAAATTTATCAACCAGAAGATGAAATACATTTGTTTTTATACACATATATTTCCCTCTTCATTGCTGTAACATTATAAAGATATTGTTTCCATACAATCTTTAAATATCATCAGGTAATTTACATGTACACACACACACACACACACACCACCACACACACACCACACGCGTTATTTATATACAATATGTTATGTTCATTTGGTACCTTAGAGGTGCCAAAACTTCTGCACCCAGTGTATAACTTTTTCTTTTCTTTTCAAATGAGAGTTTCAGCTTTACAATGAAATCGGTTTTAATCACATGACCACAAGCCTTTTGGCTTCATTGTAATTCTAAGATGGTAGGTGATCACAGGAAGCCCTGGCTGAGCATGAAGAACCTGAGAAAACAAATATGAACACCATCGAACCAAACAACAATAAAGAATCTTTACAATATGGTGAAACTACTGAGTATTAAATTTTCAAAAAAAAAAAAAAAAAAAAACGCAGAATATTTTCTGAACATTGATCGAAAGTCTTTCTGGAGCAGCACAAAACATTTCAAAGTGTTTTTACGAGTTCTTTACCTTCATGTTCATTTATTCATTTATTCTTCTCCTTCAGTTCCTCTCACACCTGCAGTAAGGAGGCAGAGAGGAATTCTGGGTGGTAAAGAATCTGCTCAGGGTTTTCCTGTAACTGTTCATTTTCCTCTCCTGCATGAAAGAACAAACCAGAGAAGATCTGAAAGTTCTGAAGAAAAGAGAGAGAGAGAGAGGTATGGAGGTGTCATTCGGTGAACATCTTGGAGATGTTGCCTCCTGAAGAAACGTCCTGAACACGTGGATGTTTGCGTTTAGGACACTGTGCAGCTGTTGGTTTTATTCATCGGAGGTCTGAAGTTTGCGTCTTTAGGATACGTCTCCCGGCGTCGCCTCAGCGCTGGGCTCAGGCGCCTGGGAAGGTTGGTTTGCTGGAGAAGTTCTCTGAACACCTCCACGACATGCTCGTTCTCCTTCGCCGAAGCCTCCAGGAAGTTGTTGTTCCAGTCCACCTCCACCGTTGCAGGACGTCTTCAGAGCGCACTTGTCTGCACTCATCAAGGTCGCTCTTGTTTCCGACCACCACAATGGGGTGAACTTGTCCTCCTTGATCTCCAGGATCTCATCGCGCAGATTCTTGACCGTCTCGAGAGACTCTGCATCATCGATGGAGTAGACGAGCGCGAAGGCATCGCCGGTTACGGATGGAGAGCTTGCGCATGGCTGGGAACGAGTAGCTGCCGCTCGTGTCCAGGATCTCCACGCTCACCTTGATGCCCGAGAACTCGTACTCTTTTCTATGCAGCTCCTCCACCGTGCGCTTGTGCTTGGTCTCGAACGATTCGTTCAGGAAGCGACGGATCAGAGATGTCTTGCCTACGCCGGCTGCTCCCATAAACACCAGACGCACCTGGGTCTTCTCCTTCACTTCCAGAGACATGGTCTTGGAAACAGATCTCCTGATGCTTGAGGTTTTTTTTGGTCTTTCTTGACGTTTCACTTCTTCTTCTTTGCTTCTTCTTCTCCTCAAAATCGTTCCTTTCAGCACAACAGATTATCTTTGAGCTCCTCTGCACTCGTGTGTTTGTGACTCGTAGTAAAAGCTCACGGATGCCTCTGTCGCGTAGCAAGTGCTCCATTATATATCCACCTCCTCCCTCTGAGACTCCGCCCCCTGCTCTTCTGAGCCAATCAGATCACAGCAGGGAGTCCAACACACCAGAGTTCTAATGTAAACTGATAGCAGTGTTTGTACCGGGACGATGGTGTGTGTGTGTGTGTGTGTGTGTGTGGTGTGCGTGCGTGCGTGTGTGTGCGTGCGGTGCGTGTGTGCGTGCGTTCATGAGTGTGTGTGTTTTTTTTTTCAAGCAGAAAAACTGTTCTCCTCACAGTAAATGAATATTTATGGCGATTTGAATTGAATGAAGATGAAGTGAAAGGAGTTGAAATGTGAGACAGAAGTGGTCCAGATGTGAGCAAAGGCATTTAACATTTAGTTCTGAAATACAAACAATACTTTTTTTCTTTTGGTGGAAAACTGAGAGCCAGTGGGAAACCCTCAGAGACCCACTGAGAACATATAACAATCCACACTCAAGATTAAACCGTGGAACCTGGAGCACCACAAATATAATTTAATATAGAGGATAAAAAATAGGAGCTGATCTTCAACATTCATCTCTAACTTTCCATCATACATCTCCATCATTCACCTCCATCATTCATCTCCATCATACATCTCCATCATTCACCTCCTCATTCATCTCCATCATACATCTCTATCATTCACCTCCATCATTCACCTCCACCATTCACCTCCATCATTCATCTCCATCATACATCTCCATCATTCACCTCCATCATTCATCTCCATCATACATCTCTATCATTCACCTCCATCATTCACCTCCACCATTCACCTCCATCATTCATCTCCATCATACATCTCCATCATTCACCTCCATCATTCATCTCCATCATACATCTCTATCATTCACCTCCATCATTCATCTCCATCATACATCTCTATCATTCACCTCCATCATTCACCTCCACCATTCACCTCCATCATTCATCTCCATCATACACCTCCATCATTCACCTCCATCATTCATCTCCATCATACATCTCCATCATTCACCTCCATCATTCACCTCCACCATTCACCTCCATCATTCATCTCCATCATACATCTCCATCATTCACCTCCATCATACCACTCTATCATCCACCTCCATCATTCATCTCCATCATACATCTCCATCATTCACCTCCATCATTCATCTCCATCATACATCTCTATCATTCACCTCCATCATTCACCTCCATCATTCATCTCCATCATACATCTCTATCATTCACCTCCATCATTCACCTCCATCATTCACCTCCATCATTCACCTCCATCATACATCTCTATCATTTACCTCCATCATATATCTCTATCATTCATCTCCATCATTCACCTCCATCATACCACTCTATCATTCACCTCCATCATTCACCTCCATCATACCACTCTATCATTCACCTCCATCATTCATCTCCATCATACATCTCCATCATTCACCTCCATCATTCACCTCCATCATATATCTCTATCATTCATCTTCATCATTCACCTCCATCATTCACCTCCATCATACCACTCTATCATTCACCTCCATCATTCACCTCCATCATTCACCTCCATCATTCACCTCCATCATACCACTCTATCATTCACCTCCATCATTCATCTCTATCATTCATCTCCATCATTCACCTCCATCATTCATCTCCACCATTCACCTCCATCATACATCTCTATCATTCACCTCTATCATACCACTCTATCATTCACCTCCATCATTCACCTCCATCATACCACTCTATCATTCACCTCCATCATTCATCTCCACCATTCACCTCCATCATACATCTCTATCATTCACCTCCATCATACCACTCTATCATTCACCTCCATCATACCACTCTATCATTCACCTCCATCATACATCTCCACCATTCACCTCCATCATACATCTCTATCATTCACCTCCATCATACCACTCTATCATTCACCTCCATCATTCACCTCCATCATACCACTCTATCATTCACCTCCATCATTCATCTCTATTCTTAACATCATTCATCTTCATTATTTATCTCCATTAATCATTCATCTCCATCATACATCTCCATTCTTTCCATCATTCATCTTAATAATGGATCTCCATCATTCATCTTCATCTCTATCATCTCCATCCTACATCTCTATCCTTCATCTTTATCATTTTTCTGTCAATTCT